>LPNX010943866.1:89420-144021 GCA_001517045.1 Pseudotsuga menziesii
GTTTTTGGATGTTTATTTCCTCCTTGATTGATGAAGTTTTCAACCAAAACCATAAAAACCTGTTTTATTTAATTTTACTTTTGAGATTGTGTTGGCTTGTTCTTCTGGTAGTCTAAGAACAATTTCTGGCACAAACAGGTTCCTTAGGAGATAAATCAACAAAAGAATGGCTTGGGCACCTTAAGTAAGAAGTTGACTAAGGAAGAGTTGGGCACCCTATCATGAGAAAAAATGGACAACTCTCTCATATAAGTACTTGGGTGCACTCAAGGCAAAGGAAGCCAAGCATGGGAGGAAAAACATGTTAAGGGACAAGGGCGTTGAGGTGAGTTAGGCCTTAGTCATGTGACAACAATCCAAGGCAATATCTTGGAATAGGATGGGTAGTGCAACTAAGTCTAATAGGAAGATATTCCTTGGTTGAAGGGGTGCCCAAGGGCAGAGTCTCCTTAAAAAATGATAAGGGAACAATCTTGTCGGTGGATAAGTGTTGTCAGGAGGAAACCCAATCCATTGAAGTACAAGTGTTGTGTGAAATATACTTGTGGGAGAGTGATGAGATTTCAACAAATACTTCTATGAAAATAGATCCATCAAGAGAGGTGTGACCATTGGCAAGAAGAGTTGTTGGTAGCAGACCCAAAAATAGGCATAATGCATTGTAACATACCCAACAACATGCCCAGTGAATTAACAAAAAAATGATCATATGCACAATGCCTCGACAACCATGAATGAAGTGGGTAGTTTCCCAAGTTGAACTATTGTCTGTAAGAGGGTGTCGGCAAGGAGGCACCTAACCCTCACTTTCGTATTTCTCCATTGTATCATTTGTATACTACTTCAATAAACGGATTGTTGATGCTTGGTTTAGGCACCAATTATACTTGTGTTGTTATTGTGATTGGATTGTGTATGCTTATGGAATTTTGGTTAAGTATAACAAGATAAGTAAACAACACACATAATAAGCAAACATCCAAGGGTTGGGAAAGATTGTTGGATACAGTAGGCCCTATGAAACAGATAGCTCAAGGAATAAGGCATGGGAATGCTTCTAGTGAAGAGGTGTAGTCCATAGACGAGTATTTTTGGTTGACCAAGTCTTCGAGAAGAAAATTGCACTACAACAAAATACCCTTTTGGGGGCGGTTTTGGCTTGCGTTGGTTTTGCTAAAACCCCCCTCAAAAGTTTTTTTAGGTCTTTGGGGCAGTTCTTAAAAACCCCCCTCAAAAGTCCCAAAAATTGGAATTTTGGGGGAGGTTTTTTGAACCCCCCGAAAAAAAGAGTCTAATTATCAATAGTTTTGGGGGTGTCTTTTTAAACCCCCCCCCCTCCCAAAAGTCCAATTCTCAGTAATTTTGGGGAGGGGGGGTTAGAAAGGCCCCCCCGTAAAGGTGGCTTGCAGTGATTTTACTAAACCCCTCCCCCCCCCCGTAAAAAAAAAAAATTTAAGGTATTTGGGGGCGATCCTTAAAACCCCCCCTCAAAATTCTAGATTATTTGACTTTTGGGGGCAGTTTTAAACCCCCTGAAAAGTCCAATATGACTTGGAATTTTGGCGGGGGTTTGGAAATACCTCCCCCCCCCCCCCCCCAAAATTCCAACATGCCTTGGAATTTTTTTTTTTTTTTTTTGGGGGGGGGGGGGGGGGGGGGGGGGGGGGGGGGGGGGGGGGGGGGGGGGGGGGGGGGGGTTTCCCCACCCCCCCCCCCCCCAAAAAAAAAAAAAAAAAATTTCCAACATGGCTTGGAATTTTTTTGGGGGGGAGGGGTTTGGAAACCCCCCCGCAAAAGTCCAACATGTGTTTTGGGGGGGGTTTGGAAAGACCCCCGCTAAAGGTTTACCTGATAGTTTTTAAAGGGAGCAGTATAATTCAAATATTATATGTAGTATAATATATAGTAGGATGACTAAAAGAACAACCAAGAATAGAAATAATAGACACAATATTTTGAAATTCCTTGTTCAGATGAAAGTTTCATGGTTACTTTTAAACTAATTGCAATGCATTATGTACCTCCTGGGGTTGTAAAGAAGAATAATTCACTAGAGTTTATCATAGAAGGCTATGAGAATCTTAAGGAGGCAGTTTTCTATACATGGCCAACCTTTCCTAATAGATATCAGCCAAGTTCAGGCTCAACTGATCAGACTCAACCTGTTGGTAAATGGAGAGTGGGACCACAATTTGTATAATAGCTTGCAGTCTCATGTATAAGTACACTTTTCATGGGATTCACACCAATGGGACCTTGTCCATCGTTGTTATGGATTAGGGATGAGGACTGGTGTACCCCATTTGGAGTTGTAAACATTTTACATTTCATTAATACATTTTTATACTGTTTGGTGTAATCTATATGGTGAATTCTACTATTTAATACATATGAATTATGTATTTGTTGCAATCAATTATGTCTGGTATATTATTGTTCTGTTATAATTGGTTTTTATTTTCAAATAAAATTTTCATTATATATGAAATTTGCAAGTTTGAAACAATAATATACATTTCCTAACATGTGGGTTATTGTGAAGATACTTCTATATTGTCTTAAAACTGTACGAAAAATATCTTATTATAGCCTTCTAGAATCATCAAAACATGCCCCATGAGGATCTGCACTTACAAGAAACAAAGTATAACTTTCCAGAAACAAAAACCTTACAACAATAATATTTTCTAAAAAGGAGGAGTTGTAACAGGAATTTGCTAAAATAGAGTAGCTGTAGCAAGACTATCTTTAAGATACATATTTCATTAAAAACCCCAATGATATTCAAACTTGCTCTAGAAGGTGTATTTCTTCATTATTCACCTCCTCTTATTGTGAATACTCAACAACACCTTGAGATTCATGTTGTTCAACAACAATTATTTCTTTGAGTTCATTGACATAGTTTGTGGCCAGCAAAATGGAGTGTTCAAAATGTATCTCTATCTGTTTAGCATGAAATTATGTCACTTTGATCATTTAACAAAGACTCCCACCAAACAAAATCAACAACATAAAAGTACTCAACTATATAATTAACATAATTTCTTTACTTGTCTCTTTGGACAAACTGAGACCATGGTTGACTAGACAAAACAACAGCCTACAAGATCCCCATGTGCTGCAGGCATTTTCTTCAACACACAATTTGTGGCGGGCATCGTCTTAAGGCTCCTTGGACCAATTTTCCTATACTTGGCCAATTTCCTGATTTTCACTAATTTGTCATATTTCTCCAGAATGATGTCATAATGCAACAATGATTTCAACTTCATGCCACATCATCATCTATGCCATGCCATTCCATGCGGGAATCATCCTTAGTGCAGGCATCACTTAGCCCCTTTACAACACTTAGCCAATTTTCCTTTGTCTTTAGTATGGAAAATAACATTTTTCTTCTATTTTGGCAGGTTGATATTTTCCTTATCTGATCACCATAAGAAAAACCAAGAACATCGCATATTCATTTCAACAATGAACGGGATCATATCATCTGATGAATTTTATCATCAAAGGAACACCCCCTTGCAGGCATTTCCAAATGGTCTCTCAAACTCTTTTTCTAACACTTAACTAGTTCTCTTCAAACCCCAGGTCACCAAGGTGATTTCATTTTTCCTTCAAACTTGGCAAGTGAGATACCCAATGGGTAGAGGCCAACAAGGTGAATCCATCAAGACCACTTTCATCTTTTGGAGCTTCTTTCTCTCTCCTCCACAGGCATTTTTATGGAGTAGTGCAAATATGGCTCAGAGGCACTTTTGGCAGATTGATATCTTCTTCCTGAAAAACTTTTTGGTTAGGCTAATAATATGGTTGGATGCACCATACAAAACTTTAGAGATCCACACTCTCAGAATATTTTTATCATCATCCTGTGAGCTGTGGCGGGCATTTCCCTAAGGCCAGTTAGGCAGATTTTACCAATAATTCCATACTTGGACAATTTTTTATCTTCTCTTAGGCTTGGTCTAATTTCCCTAAACCACCGTTTTGGCAGGTGCATAACTTATTTTTCAGGGGCTCTTTGGAAACACTAAGACCATGGTTGAGTAGACAAAACAATAGCCTACAATATCCCCATGTGTTGCGGGAATTTTCTTCCACACACAATTTGTGGCGGGCATCCTCTTAAGGCTTCTTGGACCAATTTCCCCATACTTAGCCAATTTCCTGATTTTCACTAATTTGTTGTATTTATCCATAATGATGTCATAATGCAACAATGATTTCAACTTCATGCCACATCATCATCTATTCCATGCGGGCATCATCCTTAGTGCGAGCATCAATCTTAACGCGGGCATCACTTAGCCCCTTTACAACACTTAGCCATTTTCCTTTGTCTTTACTATGCAAAATAGCATCTTTCTTCTATTTTAGTAGGTTGATATTTTCCTTATTTGATCACCATAAGAAAAACCAAGAGCATGGCTAGATAGCCATTACAACAATGAACAGGACCATATCATCGGATGAATTTTATCATCAAAGGAACACCCCCTTGCAGGCATTTCCAAATGGTCTCTCAAACTCTTTTTCTAACACTTCATCAGTTCTCTTCAAACCCCAAGTCACCAAGGTGATTTCATTTTTCCTTCAAATTTGGAAAGTGAGATACCCAATGGGTAGAGGTAAATAAGGTGAATCCATCAATACCACTTTCATCTTTTGGAGCATCTTTCTCTCTCCTCGACGGACATTTTTCTGGAGCAATGCAAATATGGCTGAGAGGCACTTTTGGCAGATTGATATGTTCTTCCCAAAAGACTTTTTGGTCAGGATAATGATAGGGTTGGATGCACCATACAACACTCTAGAGATCCACACTCTCAAAATATTTTCATCATCATCCTATGAGCTGTGGCAGGAATTTCGCTAAGGCCAGTTAGGGGAATTTTACCAATAATTCCATGGTCAATATTTGATATTCTCCTAGGCTTGGTATAGTTTCCCTAAACCACAGTTTTGGTAGTTCCATAAATTATTCTTCAAGGTCTCTTTAGACAAACTGAGACCATGGTTGAGTAGACAAAATAGAAGCCTACAATATCCCCATGTGATGAGGGAATGTTCTTCAACACACAATTTGTGGCGGGTATCCTGTTAAGGCTACTTGGATCAATTTTCCCTTAGCCAATTTCCTAATTTTCACTAATTTGTCATATTTCTCCATAATGATGTCATAATGTAACAATGATTTCAAATTCATGCCACATCATCATCTATTCCATGCCATGCCATGCGGGCATCATCCTTAGTGTGGGAATCAACCTTAATGCGGGCATCACTTAGCAATTTTTCCTTTCTTTAGTATGCAAAATAATAATTTTCTTCTATTTTGGCAGGTTGATATTTTCCTTATCTGATCACCATAAGAAAACAAGGAGCATGGATAGATATCCATTTCAACAATGAACATGACCATATCATCTGATGAATTTTCTCATCAAAGGAACACCCCCTTGCAGGCATTTCCAAATGGTCTCTCAAACTCTTTTTCTAACACTTAAAACAATTCTCTTCAAACCCCAGGTCGCCAAGGTGAATTCATTTTTCCTTCAAATTTGGCAAGTGAGATACCCCATGGGTAGAGGCCAACAAGATGAATCCATCAAGACCACTTTTATCTTATGGAGTTTCTTTCTCTCTCCTCGGTGGGCATTTTCTGGAGCAGTGTAAATATGGCTGAGAGTCACTTTCGGCAGAGTGATATCTTCTTCCTCAAAGACTTTTTGGTCAGGCTAATGATATGGTTGGATGCACCATACAACATTCTAGAGATCCATACTCTCATAATATTATTATCATCATCCTATGAGCTGTGGTGAGCATTTCCCTAAGGGAAGTTAGGCATATTTTACCAATAATTCCATACTTGGACAATTTTTGATATTCTCCTAGGCTTGGTCTAATTTTCCTAAACCACAGTTTTGTTAGGTCCATAAATTCTTCTTGAAGGTTTCTTCTTGATGTTATTAATTTGTCTAATGCACTTTTCTTCACCAATTTGAAAGAGTTGATTCATGGATGAGTAGGCTTAGAAATGTGTAATTATGCCATTCCAGATTTCATACACGGGATGTCAAGTTTGGTCATTAGGATTAATTAATGAAGAACATATGAAGTTGGTTAAAGAGTCTAATTAGATTTGAAGACACCCCATTGACAGTCCAAACAAATCATATGACAATTTAAGAAAATTGATTGAGGGCATAATAAGGATCAATAGACCAAAAAATAAGTATTGAACTCTTATTGGATGAATTCTGAATGTGACTGTAATTAACCAATAATTTTCCACTAGAGTTTCAGCATACAAGTGATGCAATTTATGGAATGAAAGCCAAGGAATATAACTAAACGAGTGCATGAAAGGACACATTCCCTTGGAGTTGATGAATTAGCTTGAGTTCATAAGTAAGTAGAGGATTATCGTTCTTATTGATCAGTTTGATATTACTTGCTATTACTGTTTAGTTATACCCATTTTGTTGGTTGAAAAGTCTGTATTATGCTCTCTTTTTTAAGTTGAAAAAAGTGTGTCCATATTTTATGTGTTTAAGTCTTGCTAGACTTTTTTGATGTCTAGTTTCCATAATTACCTAAAAACTAAAACATTAACATCTTAACAGATTTCTCTTTGATTCATTATTGAATATCAAGGAACATATTTTTCATTGTAAAAAATTGGATAGGAGTGCGTTATACACAATGAGAATGTTGGACAAGCTAAAAATCAACAAAAATTGCCTCAATCATCAATATTTTCATAATACAAGCAAGGTATAAAACAAGAGATGAAAAGACAAAATGTGAAATTGATCATTCCTTCATATTCCAAAATTTGAAGCACCGGTTACAAGTCAAAATGTTGGATAAGCCCCAACCATGATTTCTCCCACCAGCTTCGTCATCCTCACCTGTGTCTATCGTATAGTTTTGTAACCCTGCCCCCTCCATCCTTGACTGTCTTCTTTTGTCCAGCCCAATAGTACCAGTGCTCCAACTCCTTGTTCCAACCCATCTCTTGACAACCCGATTATGTTCTTTTGAGGTAAAGACTATCTGTATGGAAGATAATGGATAGTTTCTACTCGGCCATTGCCCATCGTTGGCACTAATTATGCCTCCATCCAAGTCGGGATTGGAAACCACAATGTAGCAACATTAAATTATTTGTTTAGGCACAGATACCTTTTGTATATTTTCTCATATATGCAGTTGGTTGCAATCCACTTAGTTGTTTCTCTGGATCGGAATTGGCATGTGCAAATCCACCAATCCCACACCACTCCAGAAACTATAGGACGAATGGGGGAGCTATGAAGACCCTACATTGGCAGTAGGACTCCGAACTTATATTCCCAACTCCTCCCATTTCGACCTTTGATATCACCATGTTGGTAATTATTTCTTCAGCAACCATGAGAGGGGAAATAATGACGCTCACGGGTCTAGTTTTTATGCACATAAAAAACCAAAAATGAGGTCCAAATGATATTTTCCTCAGCAGGAGGCCCTATTTATTGACTAAGTATTAAGAAATGTTACTATGAGTTTAGGATTCTCATGATGTAGTATATCTATATCTTGGGATTAATGTCATATGTGTACGATTCCCTCATCTCTTGGAGGACGTGAAAGGTCACTTTAATGTACCAAAAAATCACATGGTTCCCCCGAGACTCCAAATGCCAGAGCATATCTAGACTCTTTTGCACATGGAGCAGTTTCCCTGTACTTTCGATGGTTATAATTTGTAAAATTTAAATAGCTGGGAAATATTTTGATAATAGGAAAACTGAACAGGCATCTTTTCAGTACAGAGAAAGTACAAAATGTCGGGCAGACTAAGGGTGAGCTCAAGGTGCACCCAATTCTGTGGCAAGGGTATGTGTTAGTGTTAAGCAGACCAAGTGTTAATTTTTCATAACCTCTAGTGATCAAATTTGAAGGGCTAGTTTTAATCCCATTTTGAAAGGAATTTTTTATGTATTGCACTGGAGATGATGATATGTCAATTCATTTGTAGAATATATTTCAAGAATATTTCATCTGTCAATTCATTTTTAGAATATATTTCATCATTTGTAGTTTCATACACACTTCTCAGTATAGGTTGCACATTAAACTCTCGTAGATATAGGAAAAATGCACACATGGATTACACATTACACTTCTATTACACGTTGGAAACACATTAACTATATCAAAATATATGCATTGCCGAGAAATACTTACAATTTATATTACAACAATATTAGTATGTACATAGACATCAAATGTACACCATATTATTCTAGAACTCTAGGCTGCTTGGGAGGTTTTTTCAATTCCTCCTTTTTAGAATAAGAAAATTCGCTATAGCTTCTCTTGCCTTTTCCAGAACCCTCCAGTTCTACAGAAGCTTTATCAACCATATGTTGTAATTGTTTTTCTTGCTCTTTCACTTTGTTTGAAAGATTTATCACTTTTGTATACAATCTATATTTTTCTTCTAGGCATTTCTTCAACATCTCTACATTTTTATTTTTTTGCTTTGAGTGCTCATCTTCCTTTCTTTTAAGATCATCCTTCGTCCACTTCAGCTCAGATTGAACTGCAGTTAATTTTCTCTTGACCTGTTGTACCTCCTTCTCGAGCTCTTGTGCCCTCAAATTTGTATAAGATGGAGTATACAAAATTGCTTCTGCCACAGGTTTCTCTTGCAAATCTTTAATTTGGGATTTCAAATCTTGTATCTCACTATCACATCCCAAATGTAGTGCTTTTCCTTTCTCCAATATTTTTTGGTGAAGGTCTCTAATTTCGGCCTCCTGCTCCTCTATCTTCTTCTTCAATGTTGGATTTGATGAGCCAAATGTAAACTCTACAACATGGATTGTTGAAGCAGCTTCATTCAAGGTCTTCTCTCACTGTTGCAAGGACTTCTAGAACTGGAGTAAGCTCTCCATAGTTACATCCCCAAGTTCTGTACTGCCAAAAAAATTTGGTGTGCTGACCTTTTTACCCTTGACTTTGGATTCTTTTGGTGTGTTGACCTTTTTACCCTTGACTGTTGATTATTTTGGTGTGTTGACCTGTTTACCCTTGACTGTTGATTCTTTTCCTCTTCCATCTCTTTTAGTCTTGAGAGTTCCTAAAATCCTTTCAATTCTCTTAGTTTTCAGTGACTCATTTTTTTTTAATTGTTTTATTCAATTTTTCCAATCTTGTTTCATATTTTGCAGTCTCATTTTGTTGTTTAATGATCATTTCTCTCATTTTCTTTTCAAACTCAACCTTCAAAACAAGAATAAATGTTTATTTCTGCTTCAATTCTTGTTGAAGTTCTACTTCCTTACCAAATACAATCTTCAGTGGTGGCATGTTCAAAACTTCAGGCCTGTTTTTTAGCTCATTTTCAAGTCTCCCTATAGTTTCCTCATCTTTTTTCTTTTCAGCCTTAAACATGTCTTTCAGTCTGTCAAGGTCAAAAATCGATCCGTCTAGAACTACGCTAAATTTAGAACATTGATCCTTAGTAAGTTTATCCTTCTGGCCAATTATTTTTTCAGTTTCCAATTTTTTTTTCTCTAAACCTGTAGCACGATGTACGAAATCAAGAATTTGGACATCCTTAGTTCTACACAAATCATCGCTAGTTGTGAAGGAATCCTCCCATAAGGTAGATTGTTCTTTGAAATGCACCATTTTATCAAAAAAAAAAAAAAAAATCTACCATCAAAAGATTATTTTCCATGAATTAGGTCTTCGTCACTAGTCGGTAAACGGTCCATATCATTGTTCACAAATTCCTCCCATTGATCTACATTTACATTTCCATGCATTCCAGCCAAAGTTGTGACATCAACATCTTCTTCCAGGAAAAGTGAAGGCATGTCGTTTCCCACAGATTCCATATTGTCCTCGAAAGGTTGTCCATGTACTATTGATGTAGTGACAATAGAAACTCCTTCTACATTTTTCTTTAAATACGACTGAGGTAATTCCTCAATTTTTTGTTGTTCTTTAGGCTTCCTAATGTATGTTCTAATAGAATTTGACCCTGCAACACTGGGTCAACATAAATCAATAATTTTTTGCAGTGTACCTAGGTAACTGAACTTGACCCTCTTCATTTTACTATCTTGCAATGCATAGTGCAATTTCCTAGCCAATAGATGAGGGACATCTATGGCCATGTCTTCAACCTAGTGTATGGCCAGCTTCATGCAATCACCCGAAATATCATGCCGCTTTTTTTTATTCATAATGGTCCTAAGGATAATCTGAATCAGGGTTTTGTATGTTCCTTGAGGAACATATTCCATTTTTAGACCTTTCCTGGGAACAACAACCCGTTTCCCACAAATTTAACTAGTCATCTCAATCTTTTCTAGCTTGGGGGTTTTCTAGGAGTTTAACATTGCCCCCTCTGTTTGTGGAATTTTGGTTGCTCTGGCAACCAAATCAAGGTCTAGATGAACCCTCTTCCCAAAAATTTGCAATTCCATAGCCCCATGATCATAACTATAGATGGAATCATCTATCTCCTCATTTTGGAAATTAAAATGTCCAAAAATAAACATATCCACTTCTGCTCTTAAAAGGATATTTAACATACCAGTTGGCCATATGCTTGTATCACTCCATTCATCAACATTCTCTTGGAATTTTTTCACCGTGAATCATTCAACCTGGGAACACCGTGCTTCTGTTGATGTCGTGGTAGAAAATGCCCATGTGTTTGTTGCCATGGTGAAGAAGCCACTATTTCATCTGTTAACATAGTACGCGACAACCCAATTTCAATTGTGGTCGTGGTTGGTTTGGTATGCACACTGAGGAATGGAAGCTTAGGAACGCACGCCGAGGAATGCAAGCTTAGCATTGCACGCTAAGGAATGCACGCAAATGGGTTTTTTTTAATTGATTTCACGTATATTTTTTTTTCCACAAATTCAAGTATATTGGGTTATGACGTCAATGTCCCTATATTCTGTATTTAAACTTAGTTTTGATTTTCAAATTCAAAACGATTTGTAGATTGCTTGTTTTGTACAACATAAAATGTCCTGACTTCCATTGAGTTAAGAAATCAGCTTACTATTATTGTTATTTATTGCATATGAATTTGTTTATGGATGCAATCTTATTCCTTTAAATATTTAATTTTGGTCCTTTTGTTATTCTTGCTACAATGTGGAAAATAAATTATATTAATGTTAAAGATGATCAAAAGTGATCATTAGAACTGCCAATTACATCATGTAGAAAACCTTAATGGAGTGCCTTAAGCAACTCGGGGCTATGACATTAAAGGCCAAAGTATCTAGATAGAAGTTGTTACTGACTCATACAATTGTCAAAAGATGAAGTTATCAAAACCCTTGATCAATCATTATAACGATCCTGAAACCTATCTGACTTATCATCAAGAATACAGATTATAGCCATGAAGGTATCATTTGTAATCTTGGTTCATAGTTGGTTTACAGCACATCAAGAATATTTATCTCTTCCGGTATGGTTAAAAAGGAGCTCATTTTATTTTTACTTAATGTGGTTTTTTCACTTTTGGAAAATTAATGATGAAAATTTTCAAGGATTAGAGTGAAGAATGAATATCTTGCATGTGGATCATTTCTGCATTCATAATGACTTATGATAATCCTATAAATTTTGTATTTTTCCCTGTATTAACTTATTTGTCAATGTCTTTTTGGTTAGAACTTGAAACCTCTTACATATGGATGTGGATACTATATCAAAAGACCAAACTGGTGTCTTCAGCAAGATGCACAATATCCCCTTCCATTCTGTACTAACCAATGGTCTCTTATTGGCCATGGGATTTACCTATCCTCCCTGGAATTGATTTTCTTTGATTGACTGAGCACAACAAAATATAGAAAGGCTACAGGATTACACTCACATTCTAATATCTATAATGTGTTTTTTCTGAACCACTCTACAATATTAGGATCTAGCTGAAACTATGCCACCTATTCTACATGATGAAACTCAGAAGAATTTGTATAGTTTGTGATGTTGTAGAGATTGAAAGAGCATTTGTATGTGATGCTCTCCCATGTGATCTTGTGGGGATGAATTCCAAGCTTATGAGACGGTACATTGACTTTGTTGTTGGTAGATTGTTGGTGAGTATGCTCCGAGGTTTCATATATTGTACTAATCAAAATCATTGCATTCTTATGATTCATCTATTGATTTAGTAGTGTTATTGTGGGGTTCGTTAGGGCTTGATTTGTAAATTATTTTTGTGATGCATTTAGGTTGCCTTGGGCTGTGCTAAAGTTTTTCATGTGCTACAGAGTTGTCTTTTGCCAAGGGAAAAAAAGACAAATGTAGGGGTTAGATACCTAATGGGTAGAGGCCAACAAGGTGAATCCATCAAGACCACTTTCCTCTTCTGGAGCTTCTTTCTCTGTCCTCAACGGGCATTTTTCTGGAGCAGTGCAAATATGGCTGAGAGGCACTTTTGGCAGATTGATATCTTATTCTTGAAATACTTTTTGGTTAGGCTAATGATATGGTTGGATGCACCATACAACACTCTAGAGATACACACTCTTCGAATATTTTTATCATCATCGTATGAGTTGTGGCGGGCATTTTCCTAAGGCCAGTTAGGAATATTTTACCAATAATTACATACTTAGACAATTTTTTATCTTCTCCTAGGCTTGGTCTAATTTCCCTAAACCACAGTTGTGGCAGGTCCATAAATTCTTCTTCAGGGTCTCTTTGGACAAACTGAGACCATGGCTGAGTAGACAAAACAACAGCCTACAATATCCCCATGTGTTGCGGGCATTTGTTTCAACAAACAATTTGTGGTGGGCATCCTCTTAAGGCTACTTGGACCAATTTTCCCATGCTTAGCCAATTTCCTGATTTTCACTAATTTGTTGTATTTCTCCAGAATGATATCATAATGCAACAATAATTTCATCTTCATGCCAAATCATCATCTATGCCATGGCATGCCATGCCGGCATCATCCTTAGTGCGGGCATCAACCTTAATGTGGGAATCACTTAGCCCATTTACAACACTTAGCCATTTTTCCTTTGTCTTTACTATGCAAAATAACATTTTTCTTCTATTTTGGCAGGTTGATATTTTCCTTATCTGATCACCATAAGAAAAACCAAGAGCATGGCTAGATAGCCATTTCAACAATGAACAGGACCATATAAGCTAATGAATTTTATCATCAAAGAAACACCCCCTTGCGGGCATTTCCAAATGGTCTCTCAAACTCTTTGTTTAACACTTAACCAGTTCTCGTCAAATCCGAGGTCACCAAGGTGATTTCATTTTTCCTTCAAACTTGGAAATTGAGATACCCAATGGGTAGAGGCCAACAAGGTGAATCCATCAAGATAAATTTCATCTTCTAGAGCTTCTTTCTTTCTCCTCGGCGGGCATTTTTATGGAGCAGTGCAAATATGGTTGAGAGGCACTTTTGGCAGATTGATATCTTCTTCCTGAAAGACTTTTTGGTCAGGTTAATGATATGGTTGGATGCACCATACAACACTTTATAGATCCACACTCTAAGAATATTTTTATCATCATCTCATGATTTGTGGCGAGAATTTCCCTAAGGCCAGTTAGGCATATTTTACCAATAAATCCATACTAGACATTTTTTTATCTTCTCCTAGGCTTGGTCTAATTTCCCTAAACCACAATTGTGGCAGGTCCATAAATTCTTCTTCAGGGTCTCTTTGGACAAACTTAAACCATGGTTGAGTAAACAAAACAATATCCTACAATATCCCCATGTGCTGCAGGCATTTTATTCAACACACAATTTGTGGCGGGCATCCTCTTAAGGCTACTTGGACCAATTTTCTGATTTTCACTAATTTGTCGTATTTCTCCATAATGATGTCATAATGCAACAATGATTTCATCTTCATGCCACATCATATTATATGCCATGTCGGCATCATCCTTAGTGCGGGCATCAACCTTCATGCGGGCATCACTTAGCCCCTTTACAACACTTAGCCATTTTTCCTTTGTCTTTAGTATGCAAAATAACATTTTTCTTCTATTTTGGCAGGTTGATATTTTCCTTATCTAATCACCATAAGAAAAACCAAGAGTATGGATAGATAGCCATTTCAACAATGAACAAGACCATATCATCTAAGGAATTTTATCATCAAAGGAACACCCCCTTGCGGGCATTTCCAAATGGTCTCTCAAACTCTTTGTCTAACACTTCACCAGTTCTCTTCAAACCCTAGGTCACCAAGGTGATTTGATTTTTCCTTCAAACTTAGAAAGTGAGATACCTAATGGGTAGAGGCCAAAAAGGTGAATCCATGAAGACCACTTTCATCTTCTAGAGCTTCTTTCTCTCTCCTTGGCAGGCATTTTTCTGGAGCAGTGCAAATATGGTTGAGAGGCACTTTTGGTAGATTGATATCTTCTTCCTGAAAGACGTTTTGGTCAGGATAATGATATTGTTGGATGCACCATACAACAATCTAGAGATCCACACTCTCAGAATATTTTTATCATCATCCTAGGAGTTGTTGTGGGAATTTCCCTAAGGCCAGTTAGGTAGAATTTACCAATAATTCCATACTTTGGCAATATTTGATCTTCTCCTAGGCTTGGTCTAATTTCCCTAAACCATATTTTTGGCAGGTCCATAAATTCTTCTTTGGGGTTTCTTCTTATGTTATTAATTTGTCTAATGCACTTTTCTTCACCAATTTGAAAGAGTTGATTCATGGATGAGTAGGCTCAGAAATGTGTAATTATGTCATTCCAGATTTGATACACAGGATGTCAAGTTTGGTCATTAGGATTAATTAATGAAGAACATATAACATTGGTTAAAGATTCTAGTCATATTTGAAGACACCCCAGTGACAGTCCAAACAAACCATATGACAGTTTAAGAAAACCGATTGAGGGCATAATAAGGATCAGCAAACCAAACAACCAGTATTGAACTCATATTGGATTAATTATCAATGTGACTGTAATAAACCTATAATTTTCCACTAGAGTTTTAGCAGTAAAAGTGATGCAATTTACAGAATGAAAGCCAAGGAATATAACTGAACAAGTGCATGAAAGGACACATTCCCTTGCAGCTGATGAATTAGCTTGAGTTCATAAGTAAGTAGAGGATTGTCGTTCTTACTCAGTTTGATATTACTTGATATTATTGTTTAGTTATACCCATTTTGTTGGTTGACAAGTCTGCATTATGCTCATTTTTTTAAGCTGAAAAAAGTGTGTCCATATTTTACAGGAGTGTGTTATACACAATGAGAATGTTGGACAAGCTAAAAATCAACAAAAATTGCCTCAATCATCAATATTTTCATAATACAAGCAAGGTAGCAAACAAGAGATGAAATGAAAAAATGTGAAATTGCTCATTCCTTCATATTCCAAAATCTGAAGCACCGCTTACCGATATACCATCATGAGGAGGGATCCCTGAGGTGATGGATGTCAAGTCCACACACCGTAAGGCAACTTGAAGCTGATTTCAAGTGAGGCCGGAGGTCACCTCCACCATTGATACGATGACGTCACCACAGAAGGGGCGGCGTAGTTGGCATCACCACACAAGAAATCATATCAAGATCCCACGTGACCGTTCGTGTTGCCATCATGCTACTTGATAATGGCATGTGTGAGGATTTGATGGACTCATGGTGAACTCGAATGCTAATGATGATTCAGTAATCACCCAACTTGTTATAAGGCCACGATCAGAGTTTTCATAAGATACAGAGCGAGTGAATACTAGTAAAGAACAAGGATGACTAACTGTTGTTCTGCTAAGGATCTTGGGGGTCTTGATACGGGATTTGTAATGAATGTTCTTCTTGGGAAGCCTATTGTTCTATGTGTTTTATTGATCATTGGGTGCTGCTTGGAAATTCAGTCATTTCTATACCTTCACACAAAAGAAGCTGCAACCATTGGGGTAGAGATGTTCATTACATTAGGAAGACCTTCTGATGCAGGTAAGGGCAATGTAAATATGTTCATTACTTTAGAAAGACTTTCTGATGTTGGTAAGGGCAACATTGTCATAATAAAATGCAACACCACTGCGGAAGCAGTGCCTAGAGTTCCCGGTCCTAAGAACATCCCGCTGAATCCTCCAGACAAGGTTGTGGACTCCATTACTGTGGTGCATAGTACCCATTTCTAGGAATGATCAGTCTGAACGAATGTTCAGACCGGGGGAAAAAATATCGGAGGTCTTTGTCATCATTGTCCTTGTTGCAAATTTCCAACTCTAAGGAAGGTGATGACAAATCCAAAGAGGTGTTGCGCTTGCATATCCTGTAGGAAGGATCTGGTCTCGGCAGAAGAAGTAGACAAGAATGACAAGCCCATCAAGGATTTAGTATTGTCGATAAATGGGGTTGTCTTCTCCAAGTCTGCGCAAATAACAGTCTTACCAGGAGATATAGATACCGAACAGAAATCCAAACATAGAAGGCGCATAAACCTTCCTGCTAGTTGTGAACATAGGCAAAACATGACTATTAAACATAGAATGAACATAAAGGTTAGAAGCAGAACAGGTCACGGGGATAATTCATCTTGTATGCCAGGAGGTGCACAAGAGGAATAAAATCGTTAGGGAAGCTCTGGAACGTCACTATCGAAGCAAGCGATCATGCATCCCAGACGTTGCATTGTTATTTTTGATCCAGCATGGCCATCACATAATATTGCCTTTTGTAGGTGTAAATTGTGGTGAATACGCCACCTCAAGAAGTCTATTAAGATTCGTTATGATGATTTCAGGATTTGATCACCAAATTTTGTAACATAATTAGGCTTTGTTTTGAGGTTGCTCTCGAGAGCCATAACATTATAAATATAACCTCCTCAGAGGAGAATAGAGGTTGATTTGACTTTCATATTTTTGAGGCCTCTGCATCAGGATTTAGGCTCTGCAAACATTTTTGGGAGTAATAATGAAAATGCTTCTCTAAGTTAATGAGATTCATCATGATGTCTGTATTTAGATTGTGTTTTTTGTTATGTCATTTTCCATATGTGTTAAATCCTGTTGAATGCTTTCTAGTTGTATGAGAAGAATCCTTGTGATAGTTTCTGATTCTGATTCCTTTGAGCATCTTCTTTGTGTCTACAATGTAATAACATGGTGACTTCAAGTGAAATTTGAGTAGTCTGTATTTAAACTTAGTTTTGATTTTCAAATTCAAAATGATTTGTAGATTGGTTGTTTTGTACAACATAAAAGGTCTCGGGCTCAATTGAGTTAAGAAATCGGCTTACTATTATTGTTATTTGTTGCATATGAATTTGTTTATGGATGCAAGCTTATTCCTTTAAATATTTAATTTTGGTCATTTTGTTATTCTTGCTACAATGTGGAAAATAGATTATATTACCGTTAAAGATGATCAAAAGTGATCATTGGAACTGCCAATTACATCATGTAGAAAACCTTAATGGAGTGCCTTAAGTAGCTCCAGGCTATTGACATTAAAAGCCAAAGTATCAAGATAGAAGATGTTATTGACTCATATAGTTGTCAAAAGATGAAGTTATCAAAACCCTCGATCAATCACTATAAAGATCCTGAAACCTATCTAACTTATCATCTAGAGTACAGATTATAGCCATGAAGGTATCCTTTGTAATCTTGGCTCATAGTTGGTTTACAACACATGAAGAATATTTATTTGTTCCAGTATGGTAAACACGCAACTCATTTTATTTTTGCTTACTATAGGTTTTTTTACTTTTGGAAAATTAATGATGAAAATCTTCAAGGATTAGAGTGAAGAATTAATATCTTGCATGTGGATCATTTCTGCATTCATAATGACTTATGAGAATCCTATACATTTTGTATTTTTCCCTGCATTAACTTATTTTTCAATGTCTTTTTAGTTAGAACTTGAAACCTATTACATATGGATGTGGATACTATATCGAAAGACCAAATTGGTGTCTTTAGCAAGATGCACAGTATCCCCTTCCATTCTGTACTACCCAGTGGTCTCTTGTTGGCCATGGGATTTACCTATCCTCCCTGGATTTGATTGTCTTTGATTGACTGATCACAACAAAATATAAAAAGGCTACATGATTACACTCGCATTTTAATATCTATAATGTGTTTTTTCTAAACCACTCTACAATATTAGGATCTAGCTGAAACTTTGCCACCTAATGTGCATGATGAAACTCAAAAGAATTTGTATAGTTTGTGATGTTGTAGAGATTGAAATAGAATTTGTATGTGATTCTCTCCCATGTGATATTGTGGGGATGAATTCCAAGCTTATGTGTCGGTACATTGAATCTTTTGCTGATAGATTGCTGGTGAGTATGCTCCGAGGATTTATAATTTGTACTACTCAAAACCATTGCATTCTTATGATTCATCTATTGATTCAGTAATGTTATTGTGGGGTTGGTTAGGGCTTGATTTGTAAATTTTTTTTTTGATGCATTCAGGTTTCCTTGGGTTGTGCTAAAGTTTATCATGTGCTACAGAGTTGTATTTTTCCAAGGGAAAAAAAGACAAATGTAGGGGTTTACCATTTTGGGAAACATTGTCGTCTTCAGCAAATTTACAAATCAGTAGTTTTCTCCACTGTATAGGCCACTTCTTTCGCAAGCAACTTCGTATAGGCCATGCTAACAAGGGTGAATGGAAGGAATTGACTTACCCCAGACAACCCATAGAAAAAATATTCTCCTAATGAAAATCTGTAAATGGGAGGGCTTGGTTTTTTTTCTGTAAATGTTTGTTTTTAGCAATAGAAGGAAATAGAAGGATAAACTAATTTACAAAAAAAAACTTAATGAAAATATGATAGATAGACTGCTCATTCCACATATTCACAACACAACATCTCATTTCACATGCAACGAAGATTATATAATACTGATGTATTACAAAATAAAAAATTGTGCCCATGGCATATAATGGCAACTTGTGCCCAAAATTTTAATTAAATGTAAATATTAATCCCGAACTACAAAAAATTTATAAACTATGTCCTTATCTAAGTATAAATAATCAATAAATCAACTATTCTCAGTTGATACAACATCATTGAAATCACTAGTCACACAGTATAACCACTAGTTACATAGTTCAATGCCATCCTTATGCCAAGGAATGAAGCTCAACAAAGCATCTGCTAGATTACATAATGCGGTACTGAGACGTGGTAGAGTTATATTTTCAAATAGAGGATCTAAAATTTCTGTTGGATTCACAATATAATAGCCTTTTCCAATAGGGACACCGTGTACCATTGCATTTGGGTCGGTCTTATGTATTGTCGCCCTTGCAACTTTAACCCTTGAGTTTAATGCAATGAGAAAGCATTTCTTTCCTTCCAGTCCCAATTGGGAAGTTGGTGTCAACTCATTGGCATCATCTTGACCCTAAAAATAAATGAGACAAAGTAATATGCATGGAAATAAGAATTTAATCATTGGTGATCCTAGATTAAATAATTACAATCTTACATGAATTGGTGTTTTAATTTTGTCAATTTGCAGTTTCGATGGAACCATTGGTGTTTATGTAACAAATGTTTATCATATTTTGATGCATGACTCTGCACCCAATAGACAATGATTTCTAATATATTGATAAAATAAAATAAAATTGAACTAAATTACGAAATTTTTCAATACTTAATAGGGATGATGGAGTATGCATTGAAGTTAATTTCTTTTGTATTAGTCTGTTCATAGGGGTCGTTATGTCCCTGGTATTACTCTGTGAAGGCAACAAAATGTAATATATTTATATTCAAAAGATGAAAATAAAATATTATTTAAAATAATAATTAAACAACTAACCTCCACCACATGTGTGATTTCAGCATGAGCATTTTGTATAGTAGGACACTATTTATATGAGCAATCATATATTAGAATTCATATCATTAGTATGAAAATATGTATATTGAGACAAGAGTAAAGAATTGGACACTAACACTTTCTTTGTTGACCACATGTTCTCTCTCCATATCTTATTCTCTTTTCAATAGTTCAGTTATTGATGTTTCCAAAGATATGATTTCCTATGTTTTTTCTTCACTGTAGCTTGGCTTACAACTAGTGCCTCCTTGTATGGACTTTTTCCAAACAAGTTAGTTGGCGTAACTCCTAATCCAACGCCACGAAAGCGTCCTCTTGCATCAACCCCTAGTACCTTAGCAAGGGCATCATCCTTAGCTACAAAGTCTTTAGATGCAACTTCTACTTGTGCTTGTTCAATTTTTTGCTAACATTGACATACAATTAAATCAAATCATAGAAGAAAACATTTTCAACATGTAAAATGAAATTTTAATCAATATCTAAATTAAAAGGTTGAGAACATACTACTGTTTCTCCTACAACTGGTGTGATTGGAGTTCCATCCTTCTTTTGATGGCACTTCTTCCATAAGTCTACCCTAGTAATGCTTGTACTTGTAACATCAGAGGCTATAGATTTTATCTAGTTGCAACAAGTAAAATAGTATGGTTAAGTTGTGACATTACAATGAAAGTAAGATATGCTAATATTTCTCATATCAGATAAAATATCATCACAATTGTTTACCATATCATCTTCGACCCATTGATAACCATGACGTCCATAGGTGTGCAAGTCCCTCTCCATTTCTCTATTTTCCTTTTTTTCCTTATATCCTAGAAATCAATTGAAAATAACATATATAGGTCAACATTACAAGCCAATAGACATTCTAAAAAACTTGATTATATAATATGTGAACTTTTTGCTTATCAGGAATTCAGTGGTGGCTCGTGATAGGACGAATTCTCTCCACACTGTCTCACTTATCCTAATTGGAAGAACATATTTTAATATTTCCTCTATTGACTTATAAGGCTCACATTATTTTTTGGTCAATCGATATCTATGACTGTTTGCCTTATGGCCAATGGATTTCATACAATATTCTTTAAGGACTGGAGGGATTATGAATTTTTCCTGCAACATACAAGAATTACATTTTTAGATGTCATGCATGGTTTGAAAATAAACTTCAAAATCATCCAAAAATAGAAATGTTGAAAACAAATACACATAATGTCTAATACTCACATTAATAATTTTCCACAAGTCCTCCTTTAATTCATCTGAAACCTTCCTACAATCAAAATAATTGATTGGAACCATTTCCCTTGCGAGCACACCTAGTAATGAAGATAGCTTCATGGAGTTTGGACCAATTGGTTGGTTCCTTTAATTGATATGAATTTCCATCTTTTCCTCCAAGTTATTGATTTCTGCACATTTAGTTGTTCCTATACCTTTCTTCTTGAATTTCTATGTCGATGTTTGTGTAGAGGGATCTTCACCTTGTATACTAATATATTGTTGGCATTGTTCTTTGTTAACATCTTGTATAAAAGAAGGGCACATAAAGGTGTTATGGATTTCTAAGTCATAAAATTTTATTTATGAAGAACTACAAAATTATACATTAATGAGCTTACCTTGTTCTTCATGTTGCTTTGCCCCTTTTTGTGTCGAGGGATCTTCCCCTTCTACACTGTTATCCATATGGCATGGTTGTTTGTGAACATCTTCTATAAAAGAAGCACATAAAGGTGTTATGGATTTCTTAATCATAATATTTATAGTTATAAAGAACTAGAAAAATCTGAATTAATGGGCTTACCTTGTTCATGTTGCTCCTCCTCTTGAAAAGAGTAAAATGTATCTTTGTCATTTCCTTCTTTGTTAGGACTAATAGAGTCGTTCAAAGGCATAGAGGGTGTAATCTTCTTTGCTATTGTTTGTATTTTTGTCTTCTTTGTAACTATAGCCAAGAATGTTATTAAACATATGCCTAGCATCATCATACAATAAAAATAAGCATTATACTACATAAGGAAATACATTGTTCTATTTCTAAATATTTACCTTATGAGATGCATGTCCGTTTCTTCCCCATTTGATCATTTTGATGCGTTCTTTTTTAAAATTTCATAATCGGTTTTTTTTATTATTTCATGTCATAATCTGCTTTCTCTATTTTTTTTAAATGATTAGAGTATTGATTAACCATGGCCTATTAGATTGTTATTAAAGTACAAAGTAATATGTTCTAACCATTTAAATTAAATAAAAGTAGTATTCCCATTTGTTGTGATGGGGAATTTTGTTTTTGGCAAAGAAATCATAGATGTAATGTCTTGGGTGGCTCAGCCACGGTTTTATTAATATAAAACCTACTCATTTTCATTTAAAAAAAAAATTAAATAAAAATAATGATATACTTCAATCACAAACAATCACTTACCTCCATGTCTCCACTTGTACAAAGCCTGCATAACCAAAAAATAAATTCTATCATCACTCAATTGCTAACTGAAAGTTGTTTAAATGATTAATCTATCTAACAAGTTTCAAAATTAAAAGGGAAGACTATCTATAAGGACTCTATGCTAAAAAGAACAGATGTCATAACTTGAGAGAGAGAGAGGGTTAGAATGTTGTAGGTTTAGGTTAGACACATATAGTAGCCAACAAGATA
Organism: Pseudotsuga menziesii; assembly: GCA_001517045.1. Lineage (NCBI taxonomy): Eukaryota > Viridiplantae > Streptophyta > Pinopsida > Pinales > Pinaceae > Pseudotsuga > Pseudotsuga menziesii. The sequence goes on from LPNX010943866.1 coordinate 111,988, forward strand.
TCTCAGTCTCCACGAGTGAAGACCCCTCAGCCTTAGAGGCTGCAAGCAGGATAAGGTTTACATAGGAAACCCCAAATATGAGCACAACAACGGTCTTGCGGCAGTGGGAAACTGTAGTCCAACTCCAGTGGACACAAAACAATCACAACCCAGCGAAATGAATGTCAAACAGTCCACGACTCAGCTAGGAAGAGCCACCACAATCCACGATCAGCCCTATAGGAAACCAGAATTTTTAAAATTTTGTAGCAGAGGAACCACTATTTTGGTTTATGTCAATAAAGAAACCATAGAATGCATATTACACTTACTAAGCATATGATAAAATTTTGTACAAAATGCAGCACATAATGCGTATTACACTTAAAATTTTGTAGCGGAGGAACCACTATTTTGATTTATGTCAATAAAGAAACCACATAATGTTTTAAGTGTTTGTTTTTTTCAGTAATTATGTTGTTTTCACGAAAGCATTGATAAAATACCTGCCATAACACAGAACGCGGACCACAAAACACGAATGTAGTGAAACTTAGGTTACACCTCACGCAGTTCACCTCAATCTATCCCAACAACTTAGCTTCAACTTTCGTGGTGTTGAATAGCATAATCAAAGCAAGTAAACATTGGCATGTGCAAAAAGAAAATGCCGCCCTTTCCCAACAAAACTATTCGCAGGAGATAAAATGTGAAAAGTTAGGAATTAGGGATTAATTTACTTTTTTTTTGTAAATTAAATTTCGTTTTTTGTGTGTGTATAGATAGCAAAAACACATGAGTTTTCTCCTAAGGTTTTCAATGAAAAGGGGAAGGACCCTCGTACTGGGAGTCATGTAGGTGGACCAAAGGAAGGAAGGAGGGCACCAAAGAAATGCATCAAAAGGAAAGGAAATATTAGCCTATTGTGGTGGGTGACATGAAGTTAAATAATGTAATAAGCATGGTTTCTAAGACATTGATTGTGAGGTTTATTTTTAGAAGGATGGGGACAATGAGTTTGTTTCAATATATTCAAGTGCAATAGTAATCAATTTTAGCTTACCACATAAGGGATTTCATTTTCATTTGAGGTTAGATGTTGAGGTCACATCCAAACATAGTATTATTTCTAGTAGGTATCTACTGCATTTATACCTAGGTGGATTTACTGGTTACTTGATCATATTACTTATATATCATTCAAGGTTCCATTTCAATAAGTAAGGATACCATAAGGATAAAATAATTGTACAAAATTAGTCTATTTCCATAGACTCTATTATGATTCTACACAATATATTTTCTCTTTATGTTATTTGTAACTATTGGCCTTACAAATCTACTTTCTTAATTGACATATCAATTAGGTAACCATGGATATTAGAATAATGAGAAGAGATATATGGTGTTACATTTTCTCTATATGCTCTCCATAAGTTTGACAATTCAATACATTGGTTAAGGTCCTACTTGGAGAAAACATACAAGAACCTATATAATCCTTTTAAATATTAAGAATTTTTATCATTACCTCTTCCAACCATATGAAATTCTTATAAAGATAAAAGGAATTTGAACCATTCACCTATTTTTTTTTTGCCAATATTATACCATTGAAACAATTCTCCTAAAACCAAATCTGATAACTTGCTTGATGTACCATATCAATATGATGTGACCCCCATCTCCTTATAAGTATAATTTTTAACCTAAAATGTCAACCCTCCATCTCCTTATAAGTATAATTTTTAACCTAAAATGCCAACCCTCCATCTCTTTATAATTATAAAACAAATAGGTATATACCTAGTATTATAAGTGCTAATGATGGAAATGACACCTTTCTAATTCCTACAACACTTGTAATTTGAATTAGTGAACCATGACAATCTTGTAGCTAGATTAGAGAAAAATATGGCTATATAGATCCAAAATTTCATCTAATCTATCCTTAAGTATTCCCTTAACCATCATCCCTAATTGAAAATGATTGACACCAAATCAAGTAACATATACTACCTTGAATAATGGACATTGCAAAGGATGCAAAGTTGTCATTTATCTTGCAATAGTGGAGCATATGAAGGAAAATGGTTGTGAACCAAATATTCATAATTACAATCCTTTGATGAATGGATTTCACAAGGAAAATGACTTGATACAATTAAGGAGGTTGAGAGGGTATACCATGAAATTGACCGTGTATATTAGCCTATTGTGGTGGATGACATGAAGTTAAATAATGTAATAAGCATGGCTTCTAAGGCATTGATTGTGAGGTTTATTTGTAGAAGGATGGGGGAAGTGAGTTTGTTTCAATGGATTCAAGTGCACTAGTAATCAATTTTAGCTTACCACATAAGGGATGTCGTTTTCATCTGAGGTTAGATGTTAAGGTTACAATATCCAAACATAGTATTATTTCTAGTCGGTATCTACTGCATTTATACCTAGGTGGATTTACCGGTTACTTATCAAATTACTTATATACCATTCAAGGTCCCATGTCAATAAGTAAGGATACCATAAGGATAAAATAATTGTAATAAATTAGTCTATTTCCATATACTCTCTTATGATTCTACACAAGATATTTTCTCTTTATGCTATTTGTAACTATTGGCATGATATGACTCATTATTATTTCTTGCCTTAGAAAGAGATCTATCATATGCATTCAAACAATTATATCTTGATTTTTTCTTGGTTCGATTTATGATCTCTCTTCTTATGGAAATCATATGAGCTAAAATTTATATGGTGGTATGCCTTACAAATCTACTTTCTTAATTGACATATCAATTAGGTAACCATGGATATTAGAATAATGAGAAGAGATATACTGTGTTACATTTTCTCTATATGATATCCATAAGTTTGACAATTCAATAGATTGGTTAAGGTCCTACTTGGAGAAAACCTACAAGAACCTATATAATCCTTTTAAATATTGAGAATTTTTATCATTACCTCTTCCAACCATATGAAATTCTTATAAAGATAAAATAAATTTGAACCATTAACCTATGTTTTTTAGACCAGTATTATACCATTGAAACTATTCTCCTAATGAAAATATGATCACTTGCTTGATGGACCATATCAATATGATGTGACCCCCCGTCTCTTTATAAGTATAACTGTTAACCTACAATGTCAACCCTCCATCTCTTTACAATTATCAAACAAATATGTATATACCTAGTATTGTAGGTGCCAATGATGGAAAGGACACCATTCTAATTCCTACAACACTTGTTATATGAATTAGTGAACCATAACAATCTTGTAGCTAGATCAGAGAAAATGATGGCTATATAGATCCAAAATTTCATCTAATCTATCCTTAAGTATTCCCTTAACCATCATCCCTAACTGAAAATGATTGACACCAACCGAAGTAACATATACTACCTTGATTTATGGATATTGCATAGGAGTAAAAGTTGTCATTTATCTTGCACTAGTGGAGCATATGAAGGAAAATGGTTGTGAACCAAATATTCATACTTACAATCCTTTGATGAATGGATTTCACAAGGAAAATGACTTGATACAATTAAAGAGGTTGAGAGGGTATACCATGAAATAGACCATGTATATTAGCCTATTGTGGTGGATGACATGAAGTTAAATAATGTAATAAGCATGGATTATAAGGCATTGATTGTGAGGTTTATTTATAGAAGGATGGGGACAATGAGTTTGTTTCAATGGATTCAAGTGCATGACTAGTAATCAATTTTACCGTGCCACATAAGGGATGTCATTTTCAATGAGATTAGATGCTCAGGTTACATCCAAACATAATATTATTTCTAGTCGGTATCTACTGCATTTATACCTAGGTGGATTTACCGGTTACTTGATCAAATTACTTATATATCATTCAAGGTCCCATGTCAATAAGTAAGGATACCATAAGGATAAAATAATAGTACTAAAATAGTCTATTCCCATAGACTCTCTTATGATTCTACACAAGATATTTTCTCTTTATGCTATTTGTAACTAATGGCATGATATGACTCATTATTGTTTCTTGCCTTACAAAGAGATCTATCATATGCATTCAAACAATTGTTTCTTGTTTTTATCTTGGTTGGATTTATGATCTCTCTTCTTATGGAAATCATAAGAGCTAAAATTTATATGGTGTTATGCCTTACAAATATACTTTCTTAACTGACATATCAATTAGGTAACCAGAGATATTAGAATAATGAGAAGAGATATACGGTGTTAAATTTAATCTATATTCTCTCCATAAGTTTGAAAATTCAATACATTGGTTAAGGTCCTACTTGAAGAAAACCTACAAGAACCTATATAATCCTTTTAAATATTGAGATTTTTTATCATTACCTCTTCCAACCATATGAAATTCTTATAAAGATGAAAGGAATTTGAACAATTAACCTATGTTTTTTAGACCAGTATTATACCATTGAAACTATTCTCGTAATGAAAATCTAATAACTTGCTTGATGGACCATGTCACTGTGATGTGACCCCCCATCTCCTTATAAGTATAATTTTTAACCTACAATGTCAACCCTCCATCTCTTGATAATTATCAAACAAATAGGTATATACCTAGTATTGTGGGTGCTAATGATGGAAAGGACACCATTCTAATTCCTACAACACTTGTTATATGCATTAGTGAACCATGACAATATTGTAGCTAGATCAGAGAAAAATATGGCTATATAGATCCAAAATTTCATCTAATCTATCATTGAGTATTCCCTTAACCATCATCCCTAACTAAAAATGATTGACACTAAATGAAGTAACATATACTACCTTGATTTATGGACATTGAAAAAGAGGAAAAGTCGTCATTTATCTTGTGCTAGTGGAGCATATGAAGGAAAATGGTTGTGAACCAAATATTCATACTTACAATCCTTTGATGAATGGATTTCACAAGGAAAATGACTTGATACAAATAAGGAGGTTGAGAGGGTATACCATGAAATCGACCATGTATATTAGCCTTTTGTGGTGGATGACATGAAGTTAAATAATGTAATAAGCATGGCTTCTGAGGTATTGATTGTGAGGGTTATTTTTAGAAGGATGGGGATCATGATTTTGTTCCAATGGATTCAAGTGCATGACTAGTAATCAATTTTAGCTTACCACATAAGGGATTTCATTTTCATCTGAGATTAGATGTTGAGGTCACATCCAAACATAGTATTATTTCTAGTCTGTATCTACTACATTTATACCTAGGTGGATTTATCGGTTACTTTATCAAATTAATTATATATCATTCAAAGTCCCATGTCAATAAGTAAGGATACCATAAGGATAAAATAATTGTACTAAATTAGTCTATTTCCATAGACTCTCTTATGATTCTACACAAGATATTTTATCTTTATGCTATTTGTAACTACTGGCATGATATGCATCCAAAATCAGAGCTCTACTAGGAGAGGCTCTAGAAGCCAAAGCTATCCTCACAAATGCTTCAGCTCTGACCAACGAGGAAGATAAGTGGCTAAAAGAGTTAGTCCCGAATCATTAGGCAAGAATCAATACCCCATCTCCCTCCACTGCTGAATGGGACATTCAGTTGAGAGAGCAGGACTTCATTAAATGGAGATCATCCCTAGAGGATCACTGCCTCTTCTTTGATGGGGCGTCCTGTGGTGGCAGGGTAATCCTGTATCCTAGAGGAAATACAATTCTGAGCTTTTCCTGAGGGTTGGGTTTCAATTCCAACAATAGAGCAGAGGATCTTGCACTTTTGCAAGGGATCAAGCTTGCCCACAGCAAGAAAATCACCTCACTGTCAGTCTTTGGTGACTCTCAGATTATAATCCAAGCTGCAAACTTGAAAAGAAATCCCGCTCAGGTGCATCTATCCACCATTCTCAAGAAAGCCAAGCTTATGCATTCAAAGTTTCAGAAAATAAGATTCTTTCATATTCTGCGAAACTTGAACTCTAAGGCTGATTTGGAAGCCAATAAAGGCACGCTTTCAATAGATGGGTCAGAAACTTTGTGTCAAAACCCCAAATTTTTCAAAAAATTTAAAATTTTCAAACTACAGATAAAAGTCATAAGTACAGTCAACTAATTGTTTAATTAGTTATATGTTAATGAATTTGTTATCTGCATTATCTATTTGACTATGTTTATTTTGCAGAACAATTCTTTATCAGTTTTCTGACTTGTTTTCTTTTGCGACCACAAGGTGGAACTGTCATGAAAAATTCTGGGCTTACTTAGCTTTTGAGCTAATGCAAAAAGTTTTCTTGTTCTTACAGACTTACAGGTAAGAAGTTTGGGTGCTGCTTGTCAAAATTCTAAAGCATTCAATAATAAATTCGTCGCACGATAATAGCTCAGTAAAAGTATATAATTGCTGTTAAATTTCAAGAGCTTATCGAGGTAAAATCATTAATCTATCCTTCTTTTTAAGATGCTATGGAAAAGAGATTTAAATTCTAATTGTAATGGCGACAACTGCTTTCTTTCTAGTAGACGTAAATTATAGTTCTTATAGCATTTGAACTCTTTGATATCCACCCTAGTCGTCAAGTGTAAAAGTGTCTTGAATCTTTCTTTGCAAGCAGGTTAAAAAGATGGCGGAAAAGCTACATTAAGAATCTATTTTAAATTATAAATCTATGGAATATGAAAGTCATGTGCAACACTAAAAAGTCTTTATACTTTTGTTCTAACTTCCAAAGCTTTTACAGTTTGACCAGATTATTTCCTCGATACAAACTGCTATCTATTAAGCTAAGTTAGTATGAGAGTACTGAATTCTTCTACACACAACTTATGCGAATCATTATAATCCAGTTATGGTCATTAGTTCATTTAAGGTCATCTAAAGTTAAACCTGAAGGATATCATAATGTTTAACTTCTTTTATTTGCAACTCAAAAGTTTAAAGATATGTAATTACACCGATGTGTAGCTAGAATGATCCTAGCAAGATGGCATCTTATTATAAGAAGATTCCACTATTCCTTTTATTTAAACATTACGAGACATAATCCTGGATGGACTTATAACCATTGAAGGAATGAATAATGTGTCGGTCTTATAATGGTAATATTATTGACCCTGCCTATGATTAGCTTTAGGGTATAACTTTGTTAAAAGGATCTTTTGTTAAATGAATAGTGGCATAACCCTTACCATTACCAAGATAGTTTGTTATAGTTTAATTTGTAAAAACATAAACAAAAATGGTTCCACCTCGCCATAGTGAACACAAAGTTTAACCTTGATTTAATAATTATAAACGTTGGTTGAATAATTAACAAAGTTGTAAAATGATGGGTCGTATTGTTCTCCACGACTTGGATGATTGATATAGCATAGTTTGAGCAATATAATAATTTCTTTGCTTCCATGCAACGTGTGTAATAGGTTGATAATGGAAACAAGGAATAAGGTGGAACTTTTGATTTGCTAAATGATTGGAAATCATTCTCTTGGAGGGACGTTCGCTGGAACTCTACACTCAAACCCACAGTTCGCAAATTATTTGTTTGGCTATCGTGGCGTTATCTTGGCCATGTAATGCACAATTAAAAGGCACAGCACTGAACCCTAGCTTGTCATTATCCCGTCACCTTTGGGCCTCCTGCCACTTTGTTACGAAGCTCTTGTTGGCTCTGTCACTTGCGCTTACTGTTGGTAGTCTTCCTGCTTGTTTTATTCCTTGTGAGCTCGTCCCAAATGCATAGTAGAGAGGTGCTGTCACAACATTGTTCGATGCTTGGTTAAGGGTTAGTGATACTTGCTCCAGGGTTTCACTGTCGTGGCTAGCCCCTCTCGAATCCTTCGACTGTACAGAGTTTTCCTTTCTCCTTGGCCTGGCACTGCGGGTTGTGGTATTGTATTTTTGAGTTACTGGGGCATAGGGTTTCACCGTCGACTCGTTTCCTTGGCTGGAAAGGTAGTGACGACCCGAGTGTAATTTGTTTGTTGTGCTTGCTGCTCTCAGTCGTGGTTGGTCGTTACTGTGTAGTGACCTTCCTCCTTCTTACAACAGATGAAGAGTTTATTTCTCCTCGCGTTGGTGGTCGCTTTGCTGTTCGTGGGTGGTCATGCTTCCATAAAATTCTAGGTAAGGAATGTTGTTACCCTTCCTTCATTCGCAGTCTGGTTTTAATATATAAAAAATTATTTTGTAACAGGGTTTTAATAATAATACTCTTCTTGTTAACAGGTGTCGGCTCAACCTTTCATGTAGACAGAGCAAGACTGGAATCAGTTGCTAGCTTACGGTAAGCCTTGGACTTTCCATGGTCGTTCTACCTTGTCCAAACCCTTATGGGATATTATAGGTTGGTCGTCGCGGCCTGAATAACCCTTGTGGGTTTTGGTTATTTGGTTCGCTATTTTTAATGGGTATTAAAACCCTTGCTTAATGCAGGGTTCTCCGGCTTCGGCCGTGAGTGTAAATTTTTGTCTTGTTTTGAATACTGTGTTTATATATATATAATGGAAAGGTTGTAAAAGCCTCACTCTGTGGATCTTAATTACGGTCGTGAGTAAAAACACTGAATTGGACTCTACAGTTGTTAACTCTGTTGTATATTTTGGATTAGTAGGGTTTTACCCTAATTTGACAGTATAAGAAAAATTATTTACAGCTTCTTTAAAATTATCGTTAATTTATATTACTCTACTGTAAATGGTTTGATTGTTATTTATAAAGTGTAAAAATTGGTTGAGCTCAGTAAATCGAGCCTGATATTATTCTGTGGGTTTATTTTCTATGCATTAATGCATTTGATTCTTACCCTGTAATATTTTACTTACCAGGGTTTCTGCATATTGTTTTTACAGTTTTTAATTACTCTATTTTAATAAGGTTATAAAAATTGTTTTATACTCGTTGGCCTTTTGAGTATAAGTAATTAATGTTCTTCTGTGTATCTATGTAACTGATAGATTACCGCCTTTAAGGTATATAATTTATATTTAATTAATATATCTTCATATTGAGAAAAGTGTGTTGTTTACTTACAACAATTATTGTTTTACAGTTGTACACATTATCTATATATTTAGTTTATTTATAGATATATAAAGAGTTAGTATTTTTATTGTTGTATTCTAGTACTTCTGCATTGAATAAATTATAGAAGTACTTTCTATATTTTATATTATCCTATTTATATTAAATACTAGTAATTATAAGATAAAAGAATAACACCTACTATGTTCTCTGTTTATTTAACCTTTTGTAAAGGATAGATTAGTTACTGCAGATTGTGTTTAAGCTCCAGCTGGATATTAATAAATAAAACAAAACAAATTGATTCCATTACCAAACATAAATAAAAATCTAAGACCAGCTTGGTTTAACTGTAGAATTAAATCAATGTTTAACTATTCTTACTTACAGTTTTGTTGTTGCTATATCTATAGTAGTTAAATTACCCTAACTGGAATAAACAAACTGTAAAGTTAAAAAGCATGTTTATTTAGTCTAATTCTACTTTCGTGTAGCTAATATACTCTTTTCTTGAATTCAATAAGCCATAAAATTACTGAAGGTAAATATTGCATCAAGAACTGTTTTATCCACCTACACATACTACTATCAGTAAATAATATAACTTCCTTCCCTGTTTCTGGTAAATTGACAGTCTACTCCTGGTATAAAAGATATTTCTTCTGATAACAAAATAAAGGGAAATATTCTATAATTCCACTAACATTTTATTCTACATTTTCATCATACTATCTTTATTTATAATTTCACCCCCTGTGCTGGAGTACGGTCTGAATCACTTCAGATGAGGAAAAACACATGTAAGGTTTTTATTTTCTCCTCAAATGATTCTATTACTAATCATACTAAGAATAACTTCATTACTAAACCATCTAGGTCTTTACATCATAAACTGCAAACATAACATTCAATCATACACATATATTAAAACAAAGATTAATAGATGGCAGAACCTGTTCTTGAGCTTGGACGACAACAACAATGGGAGGCCGTTCCTCCCTACCAACTCCTAGAGAGCGCTCAAACAGCGACTCCTCAGGACCCCTGAGCTTGCTCTGGTCTCCTTGGATGGAACTAGGTGCAGCAATAATCAAGTACCAGTCTTCAGACTCAATACCAATCCTGAATTTATCAGTAAATTCTCTCAGCTAGTAAGCTGTATCAGACCAAGTTATTGCAGATTATCTCTAAAAACACCTTCCTTACAGTTTTCCCTTTTCCCCAAATGAATTCCTTGAAGTGCATTCCTCCTAAATGATTCTTCTCCTGGAAAAATATCTGAGCAGCCTCAGCTCTATTCATTGGGTACTTTTAAAATATTTCCTAGGTCTTTTTGGGTTGGTTGTCATTTATTGAGCCACCTGCTCTGATCCCACTTTCTTGGGGGATCATGACCCCAAATGTAGGGAAGTTGCCACCTGCAACATAGGAAGTGTTTGAGGATGTTGCCACTTGTCTTTTGCTCTCCACCTAGTTCCTTCCACCAGTTTGACCAGTAACACTCTTATTAATAGCTCTCCCATGCTGTTGTCTCCACTTTTATTTATTAATAATAAAATATTCATAATTACATTCCACTTCTTTTGTCTCTGCTAAGTCATCAGTTCCTACTTTGCATTAAATTTAACATAATGTCTTAGGAAATCAAATTAAAACAATTAACATTATTTTACAAAATTGGGGTATGTGACATACACACCCCCTTAAAATGTAACATCGTCCTCGATGTTACTTATTCTTCATCCTCTGCAATCTCCTGGAACAGATTCGGGTATGCCTCCCGCATCTTACTTTCTAGTTCCCAGGTGGCCTGTTCAGGACTAAGGTGCTTCCATTGCTCCTTCACATGTCGAGTGGTGCGTTTCTGCAGAGTAATTTCCCTCCTCCCGAGGATACAGTTCGGTTCCACCAGAATTTCTCCTTCTGGTTCCACCTGTACAACATTCCAATCAACCACATGAGTAGCATCATGAACATACTTCTTCAAAACAAAGATATGAAAAACATTATGTACTTTCAATTTAGGTGGTAGTGCTAGCTGATATGCAACTTGACCAATTCTAGATAAAATTTCAAATGGACCACAGTAACGTGGTGTTAGCTTTGCACAACTCCCCAACCTTAGAGAGCTTTTCTTTGGCCTTACCTTTATAAATATATGCTCACCTACCTGAAACTCCTTGGGAGTTATTTTCAAGTCTGCTTGGATCTTTTGTCAATCATGTGCCACGTTCAAATTTTCCTGCACTTGTTTCACAATTTCCTTCAACAATTCTGGTCCTAACACCAATCTATCCACTGGATTATTCCAGGAGATAGGAGTGTTGCATTTACGTCCATACAAAATTTCAAATGGACTAAATTTAGCTGATGACTGATAGTTATTATTATATGCAAACTTTGCTAGATGTAAGTAGTCTTCCCACTTACCTGGCTGATCTTTAACATACATCCTTAATAAATCTTCCAGCACCTGATTCACTATTTCAATCTGTCCATCTATTTGAGGATGGAAGGAGGTGCTGAAATTCAATGCTGTATTTAATCCCTTAAACAAGGACTTCCAAAAATTTCCTGTGAATTTAGGATCCCTGTCTGAAATTATAACCTTCAGTACTCCATGTAACCGAAAAATCTGCTTTAAGAAGATATCAACTATGTTGGCAGCCTTGTAAGTATTTTTAACAGGAATGAAATGTGTTGCCTTGCTTAATTTGTCAACCACCACCATAATAGAGTCATTTCGATTTTGATTTCTGGGCAGTCCAGTAATAAAATCTAAACTAATCACTTCCCATTTCCAGCTAGGAATAGGTAAAGGTTGTAGCAAACCAGCTGGTTGTTGGTGTTCAGTTTTCACTTGTTGACAGTCCAAACATCTAGCAATGCATTCAGCTACCTCAGATTTCATATTAGGCCAAAAATATTTTTTTCTTAGCATGGTTACAGTCTTTTGGTAACCTGGGTGTCCTGAATATGGCGTTTTATGGACTTCATCCAGAATTAACAGCTTAATCTTAGGCACATTAGGTACATACAGTTTATCCTTAAATAATAAAAATTCATCTTCATTTAGACTATAACCTTTTATTAAGCTTTCTGTAGGTTCTTCTTTAGTTGTAATTTGCAATTTCTGATAATTTTCATCTTGTTTTACCCCTTCTTTAAGCTGTTTTTTTAAATCAGAAGCATAAGTGTTGATTGTTGCTGTAAAGTTCAGCTTTGTGTTTCTGCTTAATGCATCAGCCACCTTATTTTCCTTACCTTTTATGTGCTGGATTTCAAAATCATATTCACTCAAGAAGGCTAACCACCTTGCTTGTCTTGCGTTTAAGTTAGGCTGATCTAGAAGATATTTCAGTCCTTTATTATGAGTCATTAAAATAAATTTCATGCCTATTAAATGATGTCGCCACATTTTTAAGGCGTGTATAACAGCCGCAAGTTCTAAATCATAAGTTGCGTAATTCTTTTCGTGAATTTTTAACTTCCTAGACTCATAGGCAATGACATGCTCGTCTTGAGTTAGAACACCGCCTAAGCCATCATTACAGGCATCAGTGCATACTACAAAGTCCTTATTAGGATCTGCTATTCTTAGAATATGTGCACTAGTCAATAAGGTTTTTAATTTCTTAAAACTTTCTTCACATTTTGAGTTCCAATCAAATTTGTTGCCTTTCTTTTGTAAGGAAGTGATCGGATTTGCTATTTTTGAAAAGCCTTCAATGAATCTCCGGTAATAACCAGTAATTCCCATGAATGACCTAACGTCAGTTACATCCTTATGAACCGGCCAATCTTCGATTGCCCGAATCTTTTCAGGATCGACTGAAATCCCTTCCTTAGTCACTACGTGATCTAAGTACTGGATTTCATCCTTAAAGAAGTCACACTTGCTAAACTTCGTGAAGAGTTGTTGTTCTCACAACTCTTGTAAAACTATCTTTAGGTGTTCTTTATGTTCTTCTTCCGTTTTAGAGTAAATTAAGATGTCGTCGATAAACACGACCACAAATTTATCTAAGTACTTATGCATTATATTATTCATTAAGCACATAAATATAGTTGGGGCGTTGGTAAGCCCGAATGGAATTACGACAAACTCGTAGTGTCCATACCTTGTTCTAAAGGCTGTCTTGAATATATCTTCATCCTTAATTCTCACTTGATGATATCCTGACCTCAAGTCTATCTTTGAGAACACCGTGGCTCCACGTAGTTGATCAAACAGATCATCTATGTGGGGCAACGGATATCTGTTTTTAATAGTCATCTTGTTTAGTTGACGGTAGTCTATGCATAGTCGCATAGTTCTGTCTTTCTTTTTAACAAAGATGACCGGTGCTCCCCAAGGAGACACACTAGGTCGGATGTACTTCTTATCTATTAACTCTTTTAGTTGTGATTTTAGCTCATTAAGTTCTAAAATATTCATTCGATACGGAGCTTTTGAGCTAGGTACCGCACCTGGTACCAGCTCAATAGTGAAATCCAATTCCTTCCTTGGAGGTAGTTCTGGAATTTATTTTGGGAATACGTCAGTATATTCTTTTAAAATAGGAATATCTTCTATTTTTAACTTATCTGTTTCAATTTTACTTGCCTCGTCTATAATAGTTACTGCATAGGCTTTACATCCTTTTCTAACAGCTCTTTTAAGTTGTAAAGCAGAAATATGTCTGATTATGGTTTTTCTAGGGATACCCTTAACCTTTACTGGTTGTTCATCACTATTTAAACACATGAAAGTTTTATAGTAACAATTTAAAACTACCTTATGCTGTTCTAACCAATCCATGCCAATCAGTAAATCATATGAGCCAAGTGGCAAAACATTAAGCTTAACTGTAGTTTTAAATTCATCCATAAGTAAAGCACATTCTTTCACAAAACAGGTTACTTTTCTTTTTGCCCCAGTGGCTAATTGAACTAACCAGGAATTATCAAACTTATCGACATATAGCTTACATTTTTCCACTATCTGTGGTGCAATGTAACTAAGACTAGCTCCTGGATCGATTAAAATGGTTATAGGGGTTTGATTAATCATACCTTCCACTTCCACCATGGAAGTCTGATAGTCAGCTTGGCGGTTCTCCAAAGATGCATTTATTCTGGGCATAGTCCTCGCTAGTTCTCCGATGGTCATTTCCTCCTACACAGTATGAATATTGCTGACTGAATTTTTCCAGTTTAGGCAGACCGAGGCATAGTGCGGGCCATTACATTCCCAGCACTTAACAGGCTCCTTACATTCAAAACTCTTGGTAAAATTCCCATGGTTATTTGTAGCTTCCTTGCCCTTAAAATTATTCGAATTATTGGAAGTACCATTTCTATTTCCCTGGAAATTCTTATTGTTAGAATAATTTTTATTCTTATTATTCTTAAAATTCCTCTGGGGTACAAATTCCTTCCTCTTAAACTCAGGCTAATTGTTATTTTTCTTAGCCTTCCAGTTGGCTAAGCCTTCCTTCTTCCCGTTCTGCTCAAAACAGAAAATATCCTTCCTCATGGCTTCCTCCAGAGTCTTCAGGTTATCATACTCAATTTTGTCCTTAATGTGATATGGTAGACAGCTAAGAAATCGTTGCACTTTAGGTTTCTTATCTACTAGGTAAGGTACATACCTATGCAAACTTAAGAATTTACTGTTCAAATCCTTCATAGTCATTGAACCTAACTTCAATTCGTAAAATTCTTTAGCTCTTTCTTCGTAATATTGCTCGGACAAAAATTTCTTCTTGAAATACATTTTTAAAGGTACTCCAATTAACTTCTTTTTCTCTGATACCCTTGACTCTCTTCAGATCTTGCCACCATATATCAGCTTTTCCGGAGAGGTTATATATTGCCATCTTTTCCTTTATCTGATTAGAATAATTGTATATATGAAAATACTTCCTCATCCCGGATAACCAGGACTCTGCTTCTTCCCCTTTTTCGGTCTCTCCATTAAAAGTTGGGGGCTTTATCTTTTTAAACTCCCCTGAAATTTCCTCATATGGTCTGTATTTCTTCTTTCTGCCATACAACTCAGCCTCACTACTGTCACTAGTAGTAGGGTAACGTTGTCATTCACCGAACCCTTCAGATGATGAACTACTTTCAGTTTTTTCCAGCTCCACCTTTTTAGATCTTCTTTGAAGACTAACATCCTCAGATTCTGATCTTCTGCTCCTTCCTTCAGTTTGGAAATTTTCTATTAAGATTTGGTTCAACTCTTCCTGAGCCTTCAAAATCCTCTCATTCTCCCTCTTGACTGATTCCATTTCAGTCTTCAAATCTTTTACAGTCTGCAACAGCTCTGAAGAGTTGGCAGTCACCTCTTCTAACATAGGTTCTCTGGGCAATTGTCTTGTTTCTGTGTCTGGAGACTCCTCCTGTGCATACTCCCCCAGCTTTTCCATACTTGCCTGTTAAAATTCAGGGAAAAAAATAAAAATAAAATAAATAAATAAATTTATGTTCTTTACATAAAACAGAATATATGTTAATATATTATTTTACTTTACTATTCTATGGAAGCTAGTTGGGCTGCATCAAGGCCTAATTTTTGAACCTTGTGCTCTGATACCACATGTCAAAACCCCAAATTTTATGAAAAATTTAAAATTTTCAAAATACAGATAAAAGTCATAAGTACAGTCAACTAATTGTTTAATTAGTTATATGTTAATGAATTAGTTATTTGCATTATCTATTCGATTATGTTGATTTTGCAGAACAATTCTTTATCAGTTTTCTGACTTGTTTTCTTTTGCGACCACAAGGTGGAACTGTCATGAAAAATTCTGGGCTTACTTAGCCTTCGAGCTAACGCAGAAAATTTTCCTGTTCTTACAGACTTACAAGTAAGAAGTTTGGGTGCTGCTTGTCAAAATTCTAAAGCATTCAATTATAAATTCGTCGCACGATAATAGCTCAGTAAAAGTATATAACTGCTGTTAAATTTCCAGAGCTTATCGAGGTAAAATCATTAATCTGTCCTTCTTTTCAAGATGCTATGGAAAAGAGATTTAAATTCTAACTGTAATGGCGACAGCTGCTTTCTTTCTAGTAGACATCAATTATAGTTCTTATAGCATTTGAACTCTTTGATGTCCACCCTAGTCGTCAAGTGTAAAAGTGTCTTGAATCTTTCTTTGCAAGCATGTTAAAAAGATGGCAAAAAAGTTACATTAAGAATCTATTTTAAATTATAAATCTATGGAATATGAAAGTCATGTGCAACACTAAAAAGTCTTTATACTTTTGTTCTAACTTCCAAAGCTTTTACAGTTTGACCAGATTATTTCCTCGATACAAACTGTTATCTATTAAGCTAAGTTAGTATGAGAGTACTGAATTCTTCTACACACAACTTATGCGAATCATTATAATCCAGTTATGGTCATTAGTTCATTTAAGGTCATCTAAAGTTAAACCTGAAGGATATTATAATGTTTAACTTCTTTTATTTGCAACTCAAAAGTTTATAGATATGTAATTACACCGATGTGTAGCTAGAATGATCCTAGCAAGATGGCATCTTATTATAAGAAGATTCCACTATTCCTTTTATTTAAACATTACGAGACATAATCCTGGATGGAATTATAACCATTGAAGGAATGAATAATGTGTCAGTCTTATAATGGTAATATTATTGACCCTTCCTATGATTAACTTTAGGGTATAACTTTGTTAAAAGGATCTTTTGTTAAATGAATAGTGGCATAACCCTTACCATTACCAAGATAGTTTGTTATAGTTTAATTTGTAAAAACATAAACAAAAATGGTTCCACCTTGCCATAGTGAACACAAAGTTTAACCTTGATTTAATAATTATAAACGTTGGTTGAATAATTAACAAAGTTGTAAAATCATGGGTCGTATTGTTCTCCATGACTTGGATGATTGATATAGCATAGTTTGAGCAATATAATAATTTCTTTGCTTCCATGCAACGTGTGTAATAGGTTGATAATGGAAACAAGGAATAAGGTGGAACTTTCGATTTGCTAAATGATTGGAAATCATTCTCTCGGAGGGACGTTCGCTGGAACTATACACTCAAACTCACAGTTCGCAAATTATTTGTTTGGCTATCGTGGCGTTATCTTGGCCATGTAATGCACAGTTAAAAGGCACAACACTGAACCCTATCTTTTCATTATCCCTTCGCCTTCGGGCCTCCTGCCGCTCTGCTACGAAGCTCTCGTCGGCTCTGTCACTTGCGCTTACTGTTGGTAGTCTTCCTGCTTGTTTTATTCCTTGTGAGCTCATCCCAAATGTATAGTAGAGAGATGTTGTCACAACATTGTTCGATGCTTGGTTAAGGGTTAGCGATACTTGCTCCAGGGTTTCACCGTCGTGGCTAGCCCCTCTCGAATCCTTCGACTGTACAGAGTTTTTATTTCTCCTTGGCCTGGCACTGCGGGTTGTGGTCTTGTATTTTTGAGTTACTAGGGCATAGGGTTTCACCGTCGACTCGTTGCCTTGGCTGGAAAGGTAGTGACAACCAGAGTGTAATTTGTTTGTTGTGATTGCTGCTCTCAGTCGTGGTTGGTCGTTACTGTGTAGTGACCTTCCTCCTTCTTGCAATAGATGAAGAGTTTCTTTCTCCTCGCGCTGGTGGTCGCTTTGCTGTTCGTGGGTGGTCGTGCTTCCATAAAATTCCAGGTAAGGAATGTTGTTACCCTTCCTTCATTCACAGTTTGGTTTTAATATATAAAATTTTATTTTGTAACAGGGTTTTAATAATAATACTCTTCTTGTTAACAGGTGTCGGCTCAACCTTTCGTGTAGACAGAGCAAGACTGGAATCAATTGCTAGCTTACGGTAAGCCCTGGACTTTCCATGGCTGTTCTACCTTGTCCAAACCCTTATGGGATATTATGGGTTGGTCGCCGCGGCCTGAATAACCCTTGTGGGTTTTGGTTATTTGGTTCACTGTTTTTAATGGGTATTAAAACCCTTGCTTAATGCAGCGTTCTTTGGCTTCGGCCGTGAGTGTAAATTTTTGTCTTGTTTTGAATACTGTGTTTATATATATATAATGGAAAGGCTGTAAAAGCCTCACTCTGTGGATTCTAATTACGGCCGTGAGTAAAAACACTGAATTGGACTCTACAGTTGTTAACTCTGTTGTATATTTTGGATTAGTAGGGTTTTACCCTAATTTGACAGTATAAGAAAAATTATTTACAGCTTCTTTAAAATTATCGTTAATTTATATTACTCTACTGTAAATGGTTTGATTGTTATTTATAAAGTGTAAAAATTGGTTGAGCTCGGTAAATCGATCCTGATATTATTCTATGGGTTTATTTTCTATGCATTAATGCATTTGATTCTTACCCTGTAATATTTTACTTATCAGGGTTTCTGCATATTGTTTTTATAGTTTTTAATTACTATATTTTAATAAGGTTATAAAAATTGTTTTATACTCATTGGCCTTTTGAGTATAAGTAATTAATGTTCTTCTGTGTATCTGTGTAACTGATAGATTACCGCCTTTAAGGTATATAATTTATATTTAATTAATATATCTTCATATTGAGAAAAGTGTGTTGTTTACTTACAACAATTATTGTTTTACAGTTGTACACATTATCTATATATTTAGTTTATTTATAGATATATAAAGAGTTAGTATTTTTATTGTTGTATTCTAGTACTTTCTGCAGTGAATAAATTATAGAAGTACTTTTTATATTTTATATTATCCTATTTATATTAAATACTAGTAATTATAAGATAAAAGAATAACACCTACTATGTTCTTTGTTTATTTAACCTTTTGTAAAGGATAGATTAGTTACTGCAGATTGTGTTTAAGCTCTAGCTGGATATTAATAAATAAAACAAAACAAATTGATTCCATTACCAAACATAAATAAAAATCTAAGACCAGCTTGGTTTAACTGTAGAATTAAATCAATGTTTAACTATTCTTACTTACAGTTTTGTTGTTGCTATATCTATAGTAGTTAAATTACCCTAACTAGAATAAACAAACTGTAAAGTTAAAAAGCATGTTTATTTAATCTAATTCTACTTTCGTGTAGCTAATATACTCTTTTCTTGAATTCAATAAGCCATAAAATTACCAAAGGTAAATGCTGCATCAAGAACTGTTTTATCTACCTTCACATACTACTATCAGTAAATAATATAACTTCCTTCTTTGTTTCTAGTAAACTGACAGTCTCAGTTCAGGTTTAACACTACTCCTGGTATAAAAGATATTTCTTCTAATAACAAAATAAAGGGAAATATTCTATAATTCCACTAACATTTTATTCTACATTTTCATAATACTATCTTTATTTATAATTTCACCCCCTGTGCTGGAGTACGGTTTGAATCACTTCAGATGAGGAAAAACACAGGTAAGGTTTTTATTTTCTCCTCAAATGATTCTATTACTAATCATACTAAGAATAACTTCATTACTAAACCATCTAGGTATTTACATCATAAACTGCAAACATAACATTCAATCATACACAGATATTAAAACAAAGATTAATAGATGGCAGAACCTATTCTTGAGCTTGGATGACAACAGCAATGGGAGGCCGTTCCTCCCTACCAACTCCTGGAGAGCGCTCAAACAACGACTCCTCATGACCCCCAAGCTTGCTCTAGTCTCCCTGGCTGGAACTAGGTGCAGCAATAATCAAGTACCAGTCTTCAGACTCAATACCAATCCTGAACTTATCAGTAAATTCTCTCAGCTAGCAAGTTGTATCAGACCAAGTTACTGCAGATTATCTCTCAAAACACCTTCCTTACATTTTTCCCTTTTCCCCAAATGAATTCCTTGAAGTGCATTCCTCCTGAATGATTCTTCTCCTGGAAAAATATCTGAGCAGCCTTAGCTCTATTCATTGGGTACTTTTAAAAGATTGCCTAGGTCTTTTTGGGTTTGTTGTCATTTATTGAGCCACCTGCTCTGATCCCACTTTCTTGGGGGATCATGACCCCAAATGTAGGGAAGTTGCCACCTGCAACATAGGAAGTGTTTGAGGATGTTGCCATTTGTCTTTTGCTCTCCACCTAGTTCCTTCCACCAGTTTGACCAATAACACTCTTATTAATAGCTCTCCCATGCTGTTGTCTCCACTTTTATTTATTAATAATAAAATATTTAGAATTACATTCCACTTCTTTTGACTCTGCTAAGTCATCAGTTCCTACTTAGCATTAAATTTAAGATAATGTATTAGGAAATCAAATTAAAACAATTAACATTATTTTACAAAATTGGGGTATGTGACACTTTGTGCAATATCCCCTGATTCTAGAGGTGAGTCTCCTCGCCGGGTATTCAGGATTCCACCTGCCACAAAAGAATCAATTTGTTGGGCCTCTCAAGGCACTGTCCTTTATGATCTGACATTGCTTGAGGATTCCATGATCTGTGAGTCCCAATGGTCAGAAGCCCATGACAAGTCAAGAGCCCAAGGTGATTTTTAATCCCCACGTCGAAGTAGCTAAGCATTCTCAAAACTGGAAGAACTGGGAAATTGTTGGATCCTTCAAGAGATTAGGACAATTAACCATCTCATTCGATGGCATCCCTTGTTTCATTTTCATCGCCAATATCTTCAGTGGAGGAATGCGTGGAAGCCCTGGAAGCATGAATCCTTCATTCCATTATTCAATTGCCACGGTGAGAATAGCTGGGCCGGACTAAATCATGAGCAATGCAATCTCTGGAAGATCTCTCTGAAGCTAAGGAATCTGGCTAAGACGTAGTGGAAAACATCAATGGAATGTTGGGACTCGACCAAACAATCTAGAATTTCAAGTCTTGGAGCAGCTGGCAAAGAAGGGCGAGGAAAAAGAGGCGATAACCTTGGCAGATGTCAAATAGGGCAGATGTAACTCGTCTCAGATGTAAATCGTCTCAGTGAACTAGACACTTCAACTTCCATTTGTCAAAACGATAGTTTTATCCATGTAAAAGTACTCAGCAGCTGCTTTGTCGACTGATAAATCTACCTCTTACTCGTTATTGTCTAAAAAAAACTAATGGCATGATATGACTCATTATTGTTTCTTTCATGGAAAAGAGATCTATCATATGCATTCAAACAGTTGTTTCTTGTTTTTATCTTGGTTGGATTTATGATCTCTCTTCTTATGGAAAGCATATGAGCTAAAATTTCTATGGTGGTATGCCTTACAACTCTACTTTCTTAATTGACATATCAATTAGGTAACCATGGATATTAGAATAATGAAAAGAGATATACGGTGTTACATTTAATATATATGCTCTCCATAAGTTTGACAATTCAATACATTGGTTAAGGTCCTACTTGGATAAAACCTAAAAGAACATATATAATCCTTTTAAATATTGAGAATTTTTATCATTACCTCTTCCAACCATATGAAATTATTATAAAGATAAAAGGAATTTGAACCATTAACCTATGTTTTTAGACTAGTATTATACCATTGAAACTATTCTCCTAATGAAAATCTGATTACTTGCTAAGATATCCCTCCAGTCGATTTTCAATGGTGCCTACCTTACATCTACCACATATCATGCGATGCCAATCTATAGCCTCCACCTCATTTATGTATTTGCATTGTTCAATGAACCATTTTAGTGGTGGAAGTGTAGTAGTTTTTACAGATGCCTGCATGGGAATTTCTATTTAGGTCATTGGAGAGCCAACGACAGGTGGCATACAAAATTATTGAACCAAGTGAACTCTAATAATGTTATGGCCATTGCATTGCACCTTTGAGTAATTTACTCACTCCCAAGTGAGATTTCTTGAGCTCTAAAGGAAATGAAGTTTCCCATACCTTCCAAGCCATTAAATGAGGTGATTGAAGCTAGTTCTAACTCCTCCTAAAAATACAATGATATGTGAAAATGGTGGTCAAGACTTTAAAATCTTGATCTCCTATCATACTAACAACATATATTAGTTAGTCTACATGTTGGGATATCTCCACATTAGAAACATATTTATATTTAATCCATAGAGCCTCCCTATGATGTAAGTTATAAATATCCTTGACAAGTAATAGAATAGAAGTTAGCAACGCTTATGCAATAAATAAATAAAATAAGAATATAAGAAACTAGGACTCCCTAGCGCCATCCCCATAGCATATTCTATAATAAGGTTTAGCCAAGGAGGTCTTCCTATGAGTCTAACAAGTAACAATATTATATTATACCTAGGATTATAGGCTCATGCCGTGGTTATACATACAACAAATTTTTATCAGTATAGTATAATTTTCAGGTCCATCTAGATATAAGATGTTATAGATTCATGCATATTCTCTTTTCGTCTTTTTTGGTTTTTATGTTTTTGAAAAAAAAGAAGGAGCAACAGATAGGCTGATTTCATCTTATGGAGGTCATATTCTTCATTTGTTGGTTGAGTTTGGACTGCGTGGGGGAGTAACTGAGGGGTCGATTTCATCTTTTGGAGGCCGTATTCTTCATTTGTTGGATGAGTTTGGACTGTGTGGGCCATGACATTGTATGTAGTAGGTGTCTAATCCTCCACACACGGAATCTAATCCTCTGTTTTTATTCAATTCACTGGAAATTCAAATACACACAGAGAATTCTACTTGTTCATTCCTCCCACACTCTTCTATGCACACACCTCTCATTCCTCCATTCATGCTATGTGGAATTTCTCTCCTTCTCAATCTCTATGAGATAATCAAAGCTTCTTTGAGCTATCCTCAAACCACCCTCAAACCTCTATGAGCTATCCTAAGCTCTTTGAGTTCACCTAAGATTCTGTGAGCCAACAAGCTCTATAAGCTAACTAAGCTGCTAAGAATATAACTTGAACTGATTTAAATACAAGAGGATTATGTTTCCAGATCCTATAACAAAGGAGTATAGTCCTTATTTATCTTTGGTAACCCTATGAATCACAACTAACTCTATCCTAAATATTACATGTGGAAAAGGATCTAGATTCCTTATCCATTTTATTCACCTTTTACAAAATAAAGTAATTTACAAATGTATGAGACCCTAGGCCTCTTAAGAGTTCCCTTGACCTTGTGAAGTCATGGATGACTTCTCCCTCTTGAGCCTATGCTCCTGCATCAACATATTAGCAGTACATTGAATACAAAAACCAATTAAGACTATTTGGCACAGCTAAGTGGTATTTTTGACAAGTGTTTCTATGAAATCCCTTAACCAAATTACATAAGCAAATAATCCAAAAAAATCAGCAGGATCTGATGGGGATCATTACAGTTTGCTATCCAAAGCATATCCCCCTTGTATAAAAATTGAACCCTCGTACTTCCTTTAGATAAAGCTTGTTCATTGGTTACTGTCTCATCATGTTGAGAGGAGATGAGAACTGTGTGAATGCGCAAGCTAACCATGCACCACTGTCATTTTTGTATTCAATGGTTACTTGTGTTTTTCTATCAGGCCTCAACCAGGAGCAAGTTCCATTCTTTCTGACCTCTATGAGATTTTCTCCCAACGCGGTGGTCAGCACATGGGTGAGAGGCATCAACTCAAGGGTTTCATTACTTGCATAACTATTCCAATAAAGGGTAGTGACCCATGTATCATACCTCGCACAGACTACCATCCATACTAACAAATCACGACGTAGTCAAGCAGTACACAATTAGGATTCCAACACATTTACACACCCTCATGATACCCTTAGTAACCCACAGTAGGTCATGGTACATTCATACATAGGATTGAGACCCTTAACAGTCCTCAAGGAACTTTCAGCCAGTCACGATAGTCCTAGCAGGCTTAAGACATGTCACAATAGCCCTTAATAGGCTCAAGATAGGTTATGGTTTTCTCTAGATAGCATTAGAAGAATTTACACATATGAAAATGACGCAAACATGAAACACAAACTGAATATGAACATTGTGATGAATCTCCGAAACTCAGATATAATGATACAATTGACTGCACACTTGGTGCGAGAGGTACGTTATTGTGGACCAGTTGCATATCGATAGATGTACCCTTTTGAAAGGTCAGCGAAATTTTATTAAGTGCAAATCCACATAAATTCCAACATTTTATGTGCATATGATAATAATAATACATTACTAGCAACTCTTTATTCATACTTTTGATTTCACTACAAAATGTGTGTGTGTTTTTCTAGGAACATGAAAGTTTTCAAAAGTTATGTGAAAATAAGAATAGGCCCGAAGGCTGCATAGCTGAAAACTACACTGTGGAGGAATCCATAAAATTTTGTGTTGGATGTGTTGAAGGTATGGAATACATTGAAAGCATGCCTAGTAGAAATGAAGCTTGGGACGATGAAGAAGGAGAGGTTGGGAAATATGGGAAGGCCTTATCTAGTGGAAATTCTATTGAATTAGATAAAACTAGTTTGTTACAATCCCACAGATGGGTCTTCCATAACATAGATGAAATTCAACCTTGGATAGAGTAAGTAATAAGCACATCCTTATGAAATCATTTTTTAAAATAATATATCACAAAATTTTCATAAATTATTTATTGACATTACTTGAAAATAGGATGCACTTGACAGAAATTTCCAATAGTAACATCCAAGCCCAGAAAGATGAAGTCTTACTACAAAAGCTCCACAACCAACAATTTAGTGATTGGTTAAGAAAATAGGTAATGATATGTTCTTCATATTAGATTTAATTGAACTTCATTGATCAAGACTATTATGATGTATGAAGGTGAGCTTCTTTTAATATATTTTGAAATTGCATGGTTTTATAATGACATTTAAAAATTTACAGGTGGAAGGAAAAGAAAATATTTATGAAACCCTTAAATGGTTGGCACGTGGCCCAAGGAAATATGCAACTAAGTATGATGGCTACTTAATCAATGGGTGTAGATTTCATGTTAAAAGCATAGAAAATGTCAGGGCCACCCAAAATAGTGGTGTGTGCATAGATGCACAAACATTAATGAGATCAAGTGCAAAGGATTAAAACCCTATACATCAAACAACAACATATTATGGAGTGATTCAAGAAATAATGTTATTGGACTACTATTTGGTGAAGTATCCATTGTTCAAATGTGATTGGATATATGTACACAAGAAGAATCGAATGAAAGTTGATGAAATTGGTTTCACCATGGTGAATCTGAAGAGATGCTTGAGTAAGGATAGAGTGCAAGATGATCCATTTATTCTAGCATCATAAGAGAAACAATTATTTTATGTACAAGATCGGATAGAGAATGATTGGTGTGTAGTTTTCACATGCCCTCCGAAGGGACCAAGAGACTGTAATAAATATGAATTGGAGTATGCAGATTTATAAGGTGTTGCAGATTTTGAAGGGACAAAATGCAAAGAGGATGAATCTATAGGTGATGGTGGCATGGATTATGTTGGAAAAGATTGTGAAGGCACATGGTTGGATGTTGTTCAGTAAGTAGCATGCATGATTTATTTATCAGTTCTCATTTAAGTTGTATCTGTGAAAATTCATATCTTAGATTATTACTTGGATTTACCTTTCATGCATATATTTTTTGTTTTGCTATTGTTTATGCATGGTTTGTTTATATCATTGTTTTAATAATTTGATGATTGAAACCGCAGATGGACTATGGACTCAACCCTTGCATGGTTAAAAGTATTGGAGGGCACGTGGTCACCTCATGTCCATGTATTTGCGATATAAAAGTCTTGCAAACCCTATTTGCTTTGTCATTTGCCTCTGAAGTTCTCACTGGCCTGTGGGCTGCTCTACATAGTTTCCATGGCCGCCATGAGAAGGTTGTCCCCTTCTTTCTTGCTCCAAGGCTTTTGTTTGACATTGGTGTGGTTTCCATAACTCAGTATTTGATTGTGAACCTTCTTAGTTGTGAACTTTACCATGCAAGTGTTTTGCTGGTTTTTGAGTTTGGTTCTCGGCCTGACCATAGCTCAATCCTGTTTCTCCTCGTGGCCTATCACTACTTTGTAAAGCTAAGCCTCTTATCATTGTTTGTGCTCCATAGTCGTCATAGGGTTTGGGGATTCTTGTGTGTGCATTACGCAACTGGTGACAATCTCTTCGTTGCTCGATACTCTTTTATTTACAGGTAAGAATATCTCAGTTTTTACTATGTAGACTCTGTCAAATTATGAACACCGTTAGGGTTTTTAATGATATTGAATTGAGCCCTGAACTAACGCTTGGTTAAATGCTTGTACAGGAACCCGTGACAGTCCCAAGCTTCAGTGAAAGATGAACAACAACTGTTTTCAGTGGCTCGTGGCTCTAACTGGTAAACCCTAAGTTCAAATGGGTTTCACCCTACTTGTATTGAGGGTTGTTGAAGGAGAACTCAGTGCTTGGAGGCATGTTCGGTCTCTGTGTTTAATAGGGGGTTTTAATAAGTTGTTTTCCATTTTATTGTTATAAACCCTTGCTACGAAGTTGGGTAAATCGGCCTTGAGCTACGTGATGTACTTTGGTTAAGTCTTTAGCCTTACAGCCTGTCAATGTAATACATTTGGTTTTTAAGAAGGTCTTTATCTTCGAGCTCTATCTCGTTTTTGCAATGGTTTTTGTACTCTTGTAAACTAAGATTCTGCGTAAATAAAGTCTTTCCTTCTTCAACTGACAGTGAAGATAATTAATGTTTAAGTTATATTTTGTAAGTAATTATTGTTAATATAAGGACTGTAGACCAGTCGTAATGTGAAATTTATAATATTAAATTTACTTGTCCAGTATATGCATGCTAGGGTTTTTCGGAAATGAAACCCTTGTTTAAATAAGTTCTTCAATTTATTATTAATTAGGTTCTGCTACTTGTTATTTCGGTTTGATTATTACAGGTGTGTGGTGGTATTTTAACTTGTTAACTGTAACTTATCTTGCTTGTTTATAAAAGACATTTCAGAAAAGACTGTAAACAGTCTATAGTAGACACTATAATCTTCTTGTAAAGTTTATTTATATATTTATCAATGTAAATGGATTACCACTTAGATAGTTTAATTTATAATAGATAAATAAATTGTTTAGGGTTTCGACCCTGAAGTTTTTCCTTCACAGGTATAAGCCTGTCTGGTAAAGGTTAAATAGTTTCTACATATGTAAATATTTAGTTTTATACTAGTTATTGTTTATATTTACATTGCTTTTATTTACTAAACTGTCCTATAGAATTTATTCAGAGTTCTCGAAAGGATAGAAAATAAACTCTGTAACTCTGTTTACTTTTTATAAATTAAGGACTTTTAATATGACCCTATCTAGTTTATATTAAATATTAGTCTTAGATTTAGTTGATATTATTAGAAGATAAACTATGTGGTTAGTAGCTTGTTTATATACTTAACTGTATGTAATCACTGTGGCTCTAATGTAGTTTTACTGTTGTATTTCATTCAGTTATACTAAGTGAAAACAGAGAAATAAAAATAAATCATACCATTGTTTTTCCTCCATAATATTTTTAACATTGAAATAAAATTATTCTACTATCTATAGTTAAACAATCCTATCTACTATTTTCATTCTCTTATCTACTTA
This sequence comes from Pseudotsuga menziesii, assembly GCA_001517045.1. Classification (NCBI taxonomy): domain Eukaryota; kingdom Viridiplantae; phylum Streptophyta; class Pinopsida; order Pinales; family Pinaceae; genus Pseudotsuga; species Pseudotsuga menziesii. Next base: position 139,496 of record LPNX010943866.1, read on the forward strand.
AAGCATTCTACCTGTGCTAGAGTACGGCCTGGTTTCCAGGTGTGGAAAAACACAGTCTAGAAATTATTTTCATTCTATTTCATTATTTCCTAAACTAGTTTCATTTCTATAACAATCTAATAAGGATACTAATTCTAACATTTCACAAATTGTACTTTAACATTCTTATACTAATAAAACTAAGATTTATTTAACTAACACAGTAAAATAAAACAACATAGAACCTGCTTAGGACAGACAACAACAATGTTAGGAGGTCGTTCCTCCCTACCAATATCCTGGAGAGCGCTCAAACAACGCTTCCTCAGGACCCCTGAGCTTGTTCCTGGTCTTCTTGGATGAGAACTGGTGGAGAATGCAAATAGTAGAACCCTCTGTCAACTGACTAGTTCAATATCTCAGTAAAATACTCTGCTCTCAGCAGTATGATCTTCAGCTTAAAAGTTGCAACTAGATCAATCAGTAGTTATCCCCTCAAACACTTTCTAGATTTCCCTTCCATTGAATTTCTCTGAAGTACATTCATTCCACCTAAATGATCACTTCTCCAAAATGAGCAGCCTTAGCTCTCTTCAATGGGAATTTTTTATAAAGATTGCCTAGGTCTTTTGGGTCAGTTTTCATTAATTGAGCCAGCTGCTCTGATTCCACTTTCTTGGGGAATCATGACCCCAAATGTAGGGAGGTTGCCACCTGCAACAGTTGGAAGTGGTTTGAGGATGCTGCCACATGTCAGTTTGCTCTCCACCCAGTTTCCTCCACCAATTTGACCAGTAAACACTATTTTAACAGCTCTCCTAAGTTGGTGTCTCCTCCTTTATTCCTCTATAAATAAAATATTCAGAATTACATTAAATATCCTTGACCCTGCTGAGTCATCAATTACAACTTAGCATAAAATTTAACATATTGTCCTCAAATAATATTAAATAATATTAAATTGTTTTTGCAAAATTGCGGTATGTGACAATGTAACTTTCATTTATTTTTACAATAGATAGATTGGGTGTGGGGAATTGAGAGTGATGTGAGGGGGGGGGAGGGGCCATATGAGCTTCAACCTTCATGCGGTTGGCCCTGTTTAGTAGAGAATAAGATATTCTTGAAACCAAAAGAAGCTCATTGAGGTATTTTCATTTCATTTTTTTTGGATTCCATATATGTTATGCATTTTTTTACATAACTATCAATCGCTTATATGAACATACCATTTTGTCATGATATATGCAGGTCTTCGCAATGGAAAGGAATATAATGACAATATGTATCGTTCTCTATTGCATATTTGTAAGTTATTACCATAACAAATTTGTCAATTAGATACCTTATTGTCGTTTCATTGATTATAACGTGTTGATTTCTCCATTTTAAGTACAGTTGTACTTGTTTATTTTATGAATTGATTTTATTGCACATTTGTAGAGGGAAAAAAGTTGATTATGGGATAGCTATTGACTATGGGCAGGTAATGTAATGAACAATATTGAAAGTATCTTATTACAACCATAAGTATACCCAATCGATGGTGTAATAACTAATTTGTGTGAAATATTTGTGTAAAGCATGGAGAACGCCAAGATCATCTAACGTTATTGGCATCAGAGTTGAACTTTGAGGTATAGATCCTTATTATAAATAAAATTTCAACATTCTTTGGGAGTATCACCTTTAGGTTTCCTTTTAAGCATTGGGAGTATCACCTATAGGTCTCCTGACGCTGCCCTGAACACTATTAAAGAGTTTGACATAATGTAGTTAGCAATCCCATTGACTACTTTTTAGTTGTTTGTGGCCATTGGTGGTAAATTCATTTTCTTTTAAGACATGAATGTCAATCTATATATAAATTGTATCCATCCTTTTTGCTGAAAGGTGATAAATTGAAGCACTTGTAGAATATTTCAAAATTTCTCCACTTTTTTTTTTTGTAAATAAAAGGATTGTATTACTGCATAGTCACTTAATTACATTCTAAATAACAAATCCAGAAACCACCTACCCAGTTCTAACAAGCTTTACATTCATCCCAAAATAGAACCACCCATCCCGAAACAAAACATCCAGATTGTTCATGGCGTGCCCCATCCTGATTACATACATACGCTGCCCATAAAGCAAATCACTACAGGAACCACTAACAGACGACTAAACAAGAAATAACAAAACAACTATATTCTTCATGGCGTGCCCCATCCCAATTACATACATAAGATTCCTATAAATCCTATCACTACTGGAACCACTAACAATAAACTTCGTCGTTGATCTACAGCAAGATCATTCTTAACCGTTGATCTTCTTCATCCTTGCAATGATTAGTTTCCAACTTCGCAACCAATTCGTCTTTAACTTTCTCGCTATTTAGTCAACAAAATTCCTCTTTAGCCCTTGATCAACTCACCTATTGATCACCATCGTCGACTTGTAAACTCGTTAACCAATCTCTCCTACGTCGTGGATCTGCCTTGCAATGCACAACTAAAAGTGACTTACTGTGTGTAAATCATTCCTTCGTCCTTTGCACTCAAAATCAATGAATTCTACCTGCAATCCTTGACAATACTCATGACATTTATTCATTCAACTAACCATACAGTCGTGGTCACAAGATATGATTCAAATGGGAAATTGCTTCCAAACTCAATTAAGCCAAAAATACAGGAATACGATCTTATTTCACAATGGTCCTTTATATGAACCTAAATACAATGGATCGATCATTACAAACAGAGACCTCTTTGTGTGTGTGTAAGCTCTAAGAGTCTAAACTCTGAGCATGTTCCTCTTGATCGAACCTTCCTTGAGCTAACTAAGCTCCAATAAGATACCTAAAAGCTTCTACGAGCTAACAAGCTCTGTAAGCTAAAGCTAAGCTATCCATCTAAATGACTCAACTAGATTAAATAAAACTCTTACTATGTTTTCCAGATCCTTCAAAGAAGGAACAAAGTCCTTATTCGACTCTACTATCCTCTATGACTTACTATGCTTGATATTTGTTATTTTCCAGTATGGTAAACAAGCATCTCATTTTATTTTTGCTTACTGTGGTTTTTTAACTTTTGGAAAATTATTGATGAAAACTGTCAAGGATTAGAGTGAAGAAGGAATATCTTGCATGTGGATCATTTCTACATTCAGAGTGACTTATGAGAATCCTATGCATTGGGTATTTTTCCTTGCATTAATATTTGGTAAGCATTAACATTTTGTTGAAATCATGGTTGTGTAATAGTAATTTATTGACCACCTTAAAAATTGGGGTGATATCACATTATATTTGTATAATATGTACTTTATAATTGTATAAATGGTAACTGAAAGGATATTTCTACTATTTATTTGTGCTACATCTTTTAGAATGGGAAACATATTAACTTAGATTTTGACTTTGGGTGCAGAGCAAAATTAGTGCATTATGCTCTTGCCTCTGGAAAAATCTACGAGGGAGAAGGGTTTAAATACATTAAGGAGTGCTTTCAAAATGGCACACTTCATCTCATTGGCCTTTTGAGTGATGGTGGTGTTCATTCGCGATTAGATCAGTTGCAAGTATTCTATATCTATAAATGCATTATTATGAGTTGTTTATCTTAGAAAAGATTATAGATTTATCCGTGCTATGCAATTTTTAATCCTTGTATTTCTCCATGCTGTACTTGAATGCTATTTATATCACCAGATTGGATTGAGTTGGGTCTAAATATGTTATAATTGTAGAACCTATTGATCTACTGACATAAATTTTAAGAGAAGGCTACTCTTACATGGATCCATTAAGCAACCATTAGAAAAGATGTTCGTTCTTATCCATGAACACTTGAAATTCTAGTTATATGTTCACTTCATGAGTAAGTGTATGAACTTGAATGCCAACTTTGTCCTGCAAAATGTTTATGTATTACTATTTTCTTTATTGAATCAATGGTGCATATGAAACCTTTCAACTTCAACCAACTTATAAGGTTAGAGCCATTCAGACTACTTTATTAGGTCTCTTGAGTCAGAAACAATGTTGGAATTATTAGTCTTTTCTTAGAATTACAAATGATGCAATCTTGGTGTTAATATTGCCCCTTTCCCCAATTCATAAAGGGTTCTAGCTCAATGGTAGAGCGCCTGCTTTACATGCAGGAGGTTGAAGGTTCGATTCCTTCGCTCCCTAATGATATTGCAATATTGATGTTTTAAATAAAATATAGTTTATTATGATTTATTATGGCTACGAGGGGGGTTCTAAACTAACTTTATATGTCACTACGAGGGAGGTTCATAACCGCCCCCAAAGGTTTGTAAAGCATTTTAGGGGGGGTTCGAACCGTCTCTGTAGGTACCTATGAGGGAGGTTTATAACCACCCCCAAAGGTTTGTAAAAAGTTTTAGGGGGGGTTTGAACCGCCTCCGTAGGTACCTATGAGGGGGGTTTAAAACCGCCCCCAAAGTTTTGTAATAAAGGCTTTTAAAGGCGGTTATGAACTGCCCCCGTAGGTACCTACGAGGGGGGTTTATATCTGCTCTTAAAAGTG
>LPNX010943866.1:144380-192204 GCA_001517045.1 Pseudotsuga menziesii
GACTTTTGGAGGCGGAATACAACCGCCCCTAAATGTCAAATTTGTTGTAGTGTTGGGTGGTGTCTCATGATCGTCGAGCTTTGGGGTTATGACAACAACACTCCTCCTTACAACTGCCTGAGCTAGACCGAATTGACATATACAATCCCTAACATGTATGGGTATTACCTTTTATTTATTTGTATTTTTTTAAAGGAATCGGTTCCTCTTATCATGATGCAATAAGCATGCACTTCTCCCATCTAATATTATTTCGATGAATGTATATGATTTACAACACTCAAGGAAGATTTATTTGGTTAAGAAGTTGTAGGTGGGGGCATTATGTTAATCTTACATATATGCATGTGTGTGTTTTTTTATTGTCACGGTGTGATAAGCATGCACTTCCCCTATATGGAATTATTACAACGAATGCACATGATTTACAACACTCAAGAAATATTTCTTTGGTGAAGAAGTTGCAAGAGGGGGGTATCTATTTCACCAATTTCACCTAAGATTTGCACTTGGCCCCAACTGCCTGAAATGACTTGCTTGCATGAGTGAGACAAGCTTGAAAAATAAAACATGTATTTAAGGGTTGAACCCTAATAGAGGAAACTCATTATCATTGCTTAACTATTGAATGAAGTATTAATAAGTACAATAATTATTTCCTAGAATATATTAAAGTTTTAACGAGACAATATCATGTGTGTGTGTTTTTTTAAATTAAATGTTACTAAATTTGGATATGGAAATCAATGGATATGCACATACTCTCATTGTTTTTGTTGGCTCCTTAGGTTTGGACTTAAACCTTGATTTGTATAGACCACATCATGTAGGTCTTTGCACCAATTTTGCTGATATTTTATCTAGAGATACCTTTAGAGTATTCTTTCCAAATAATCAAGTGAATTGTAAGTTGGACATCCTCATCAAAAGTTAAGTAGTGAAGGGTACTCCTCAAAGGACATGATGTGAAAATTACGTGCTTCAATACCACTAATTGTGATTCAAATTACACAAAATGACATAATAAACATTGAAAATGCCAAATGTAGATGTGGAGTATGACTCATAAGAATGATAATGATGATAAATTACATGAGAACCCCAAGACATTAGCAAAATAGCTCCAAATAACCCAAACATATCCATATACATTGAAAAATACATCCTTGGGAAACCCCCATGAACTTCCCCTGAGGATGGTGTCGATTGTAAAGTGTGCCACATAGACTATTATAGGTTTGACCCAGTCAGGACATTGAGTAAGGTCCAAAAATGTAGAGGCAACCAACTCAGGGACTTGACCTCTACACCTTTTTCTTGATATTCACAACTCTCAATTATTCTACTAGCCTGGCAGGTTAGGGCATGCTATTTAATTCTACAAGTGACCCCTACATTACCTAGAATGTGATAACAAACACTCCATTTGAGTCATAACAAATGTTTCTCTCTCCAAAGCATTTTTTAAGATATTTAGGAAGAAATCCATTCCATGGGAGGTGACATGTTATAGTCAAGGATATCAATTGTGGCAGGATTCCCCCTATTATGTAATATGGACATAAGGGCCCATTGGAGTTAATGATATGATATGTATGATGACCATTTAATGTAATTATCATTACACAAGGCCCACTAGGTAGTTAGCATTCTATAAATGTAATATGACCCATTCATTAACATTAATGTAGAGGCCATTAATTATTAAAATTGAGCACATAGATCTAAGGATCAACACACAACTCACAAAATAGATCACACAATTTTACTCATGAATTGAAGAATGAAACAGTGCAAAAGGCTTGCAGCTATGAATGCTTTCATTAATCAAAAGTAATTGGATAATAATTACAATGAAGTACAATGGCTAAATAGCCACTAGCAATTCGAATTCATGTGAGGAAATTCGAATTGATTAGACTCTACTTGATTGAATGGTTAACGGACCTTGTCTAAATCATTATCGGAGGACTGAATGGTTAACTGACCTTGTCTGAATCATTATCGGAGTTCTATATCACAACTCAAGTGTCTAATTCAATCTTAACTAAGCTTAACTGACTGTGGTAGGTGAGGAATGTGCCTCTTCTGCATGCAGCCATGCAAACCTAGTGCTAACTGAATGTAGAGGACTAGAACTGAATGTAACTGACTCCTAATTGAGCTTGACTAGTCACCAACTCAACTCAACTGACCTGGGTTGGTATTGGCACTCCCAATGGCTCCTAAATTGTAGGGATTGATCTAGGAGGCTCCTAAATTAATGCATGCAAGTGCAATCAGTGGCAGTAGGCCTCAATTAGTGTTCCCCACACTTTAGTAACTAAAACATGTGCCCCAATTAGGCCAAGTGGACCCAATAGTGCTAGTGACTAAAAATAGACTGGATGGACTCCCGATTTAGACATGACTCCTAATTTAGACATATGACCAAATTGGACAAGGGAGGATTAATAATACTAACATCCCCCCCTGAAAGCTCACTTGGACAATCTGTGGGCCCTGGTAACTAAGACCGTAGGTCGCCCATTACATCAAGTAAAGTAAAGTAACTGCTCAATACAAGGAGCTGGGGGAAAAACCACATGGGAAAAAATACCCCCCCCCCTCTAACTAAGCAGATAGAATCGAGATTCAAGTTTTTAAAACTTGAAAATGTGTTGCTGCAATCTCTGTGATGTAGCGAAGCAGCATGCATGATGTTCTGTGCATAGGTATCCTGGATCCTGGACTGTAGACTTCTCCATCTTCTCCCAAAATGATGATGGAAGGAAGGAGGAATGTAACCTTTGTCTCTTGCTGGATGAAGAGGTGTATGATCGACTCTATTCTTCTGAATGTAGTGAGATTGAGCCCTTTCCATGTAGCATCTCATAGGGAGTCTATTGCATCTCTCTGAAGGAGGTAATATTGCATGACATAGCACAAGGGTTTCTCCCTTCTGAGTATCAGCTGTATTTCCAGTCATCTTCCTACCTTCCAATTTGGAAGGAGGGACTGAATTTGGATATGAATCACCCTGAATCTCAATCTCATAAACTGATATAGTTGGATCTGTAATACTAGTGGAAACTGCAAAAGATGTAGATGAAATGTTTTTACCTTCCCTGGCAAGTGGCTGCTAAGAGTGCACTGCTTCTGAAAATGGCATGAAGTGTGAGAACTCATATGCCTTGGAGGCATGATTTGCAACACCCTTCACTATGATGTTTCCAGTAGAGATATATGTGATCTCCATTGAGTCAAGACCAAATATGTCTCGATTTGGAGAGCCAGTACGAGTCATCTGGTATACAAATAACAGGTTTGCAGCTAGGGAGGGAACATAAAGCACATCTTTGAACTTTCCATGTTCAAGCTTGATAGAGCCCTTCCCTTTGGATTGAACTTTACTGCTATTGCCCATCTGAACACTAGGACCATCAAAAGACTGCAAGGAATAGAATGATTCTTTGGATGCAACCATATGATTGGAAGCTCCAAAATCAATGAGGAAGGCATGTGTTGTGGAGCAGCTGGCCTTTAATGCATGGCATGTCTCTTCATATTCTTTAGTTTCTTCCTTCTAGTCAGCCCTGCTTGTGCTAGTAGGTACATTAATGTTATGCTTCTTCAAAAGAAGAGCCATCTCATCTATTATTCTTCTCATATAGGTGCTTTCCGGATGAAAGCCCCTTCCACAGTAAGAACAGAGTGTCTTTCCTTTGCCATTCTTCTTGCTTCTCTTTGAACTTGAAGGCTCTTTTGACTGTTCTTTCTCTACAAGAGACTCACCCTTTTGCTTCCCTTTTTCATTCGCTACCTTAGGTCCTCCTACAACAAGTGCTTGATCTCTAGAAGAATGAATGATCCCCATTTGGATCAATTTGTCATGCTCCTGAGTAAGAGATTCAATGAAAGAGTCAACAGTAGGCTTCTTCCAGTTTGGAGTAGATAGCTTCACAGAATGAAATGTTGATACAAATATTGAATAGTATGCACCAAGCTTGGAGAGAATGGCAAGGATGAGTTGATCATCCTCCTTCTCTACCTTGCACAGCTTCAATTGGAACACTAGATTCTTGAATTTTGTGAAGAAGTCATTGAGTGTTTCGAAATTAGCTGGATGGAGAGAGATCAGCTCATTCTCTAGCTAATAGACCCTTAGATCATCCTACTTGTCAAATAAGGAGGCAAGCTTATCCCAAACCTCCTTGGGAGTCTTCAATCCATTGATATGGAAGAGAACATCTCGAGATATCGAGAGGCACAAGCATCAGTAGGCTTCATCAAGCCTGTTCCAATACTTTTCTTTGTCAACATAATGAATTGGCTCTTTTTCTACTTCCATTGTGAGTCTGGAGAGTCTTTTGGAGCGTAGCTGCATCTCCATGTCCTCCTTCGACTCGTGATAGTTGAAAGGAGTGAGGAGCTCCATTGGAGGGGCCATCTGGAATGTAGTAGAGAATACTGAGTTGTTGTAGCGAATGCTTTGAAGGAGACTAAGCTACTTGTAGAGAATGCAGTGAAGAGGAATGATAAACCTGTAAATCACACAATCAAAAAGACTAAATAAGGTTGACATTCTAGACTTTTGGAATTTTCATCACACCGAGCATAGTTGATCAAGCAAGCTTGATCAACAATTCCTATACTTGGGATATTAAGTGGTAAATTCTCCGCTTCTGGTGCAATATTGGAAGGAGAAAATTTGCTAAAAAAAATGATCTAGCTGGAGATATGAGGAGGAGAAGTGCCTTGTTCGTCGAGGCTCTGATACCATATTAAAATTGAACACATAGATCCATGGATTAACACACAACTCACAAAATATATCACACAATTTTACTCATGAATTGAAGAATGAAACAGAGCAAAAGGCTTGCAGATTTGAATGCTTTCATTAATCAAAAGTAATTGGATAATAATTACAATGAAGTACAATGGAGTAAATTCAAATTCATGTGAGGAAATTCAAATTGATTAGACTCTACTTGACTCAATGGTTAACTGACATTGTCTAAATCATTATTGGAGGACTGAATGGTTAACTGACCTTGTCTAAATCATTATCGGAGTTCATCGGAGTTCTAAATCACAACTCAAGTGTCTAATTCAGTGCTAACTAAGCTTAACTGACTGTGGTAGGTGAGGAATGTGCCTCTCTTGCATGCAGCCATGCAAACCTAGTGCTAACTGAATGTAGAGGACTAGAACTGAATTTAACTGACTCCTAACTGAGCTTGACTAGTTACCAACTCAACTCAACTGACCTAGGTTGGTATCGGCACTCCTAGTGACTCCTAAATTGTAGGGATTGATCTAGGAGGCTCCTAAACTGATGCATGCAAGTGCAATCAGTGGCAGTAGGCCTCAATTAGTGTTCCCCACACTTTAGTAACTGGAACATGTGCCCCAATTAGGCCAAGTGGACCCAATGGTGCTAGTGACTAAAAATAGACTGGATGGACTCCCGATTTAGACATGACTCCTGATTTAGACATATGACCAAATTGGACAAGGGAGGATTAATAATCCTAACAGTAATGGTTAGGGTAAAGGATTACATGGTAGCTACAATGAAGATGGAGTCCTCCTCGTGGAAGATATCAAGTAATCATTGTTCTATTGGAGCATTGCTCATTTGGAGGTATCCCCCTTGAAGTGGCACATGAACAAGTGCTTATCCTTCCATAAAATGATTATTGTATGGAGTTATCTTACTGAAGTATTTTGGATTCAATGAAGTGTTGGAGCTTTCCTTTCCTAACATATTCTTGGATATATTATTTGTTATTATCTTTAATATTATGGATCATAACAAGTGGTATGAGAGCACTTTCTTGGACCAAGAGGAAACATTTCTTTTTAGTTTTTAACATATTTTATTGGTGCAAGTTTTTCTCTTGACCTATTAACCAAATCACAATAACATCATTGTCATTTAAAGGAGACTGGCCATTCCGTTTAGGGTCATAATATAACTAGATTGCAACTAGACGAATGCCATATGAGAAGTGGAGTGGCCATGCCATTTATGAATTGGAGTCATAATAAATACTATGAGAAGTGTTGCATAAGTTTTACCATTTCAAGTAATGACCTCGAAACAAGATTGCAATCATATTAACGCCAACTAAAGGAGAGTTCTGGTGCCATTTCCAAATTGAGGTCACAATGATGACTCTAATCAATATTGAGGAAGTTACAACCATTTGTAAATTGTACCCTCAAAATCCTATCCACATAAAGGAACTCATTGAATGTAAGCTTCTTTGATTTCTACTTTAAAACCCTAGCTATTGATGCAGGCACATAGGCTCATGACCACATTGGATTCTATGAAGTCAATTTTTTTATGATTTTCCTAGTTCTATTTCAAGTGTTAGAGTTAGTTAGAATAATGAGAGGTCGAATCCTCCTTATAATATTTTAATGTCAACATGTAGCGACAACTGATAAATTAGTTAGATTAGTTAGGTATCTTTTATTAAGGGATTCGCTCCAGTTTAAGCACATATGATAGAACTGAGTTAGTTAGGTATCTTTATGAGCAAAATGAGATCATTGAAGAAATATCTTCTTGAACGTTAGTGTGCATAAATGGTTTTTTTAATAGCTACGTGTGTATGTTAAAACAAATATATACGATTTCTAGAAATGAATATGAATTCGTTTTGATCTTGGGAATTATGGTTTTATCAGAATTGATGTCACTGTTAAAGGAATGAAGAAACCATTGTCTGGAAGTGTATGATGTTGGTATAAGAGTATTACGAGACTTGTTAAATCGTATTTGTTTATGAAATACCCTCAATGTCTACTTCTCTTTTTTTGGTATAGAACAAGCCTATAACATATGTTTCATGAAGTTTGGTTATGGAATAGAGCATCTTTGAATAGTTTTGGCAAGACAACATTTCAAGAAATTGAACTCAAAAAATTGAGACTAAGTGACCTAGAGGATATCTAAGTGGATACAATCATTGATTTATAGTTGTAGAAATCGTTTTCTTATGTAACGACACTTTTTGCCACAGCATACTCTGTAGTAGCTTAGTGTTTCTACTATGAATTTAATTTCCTGTTGGACTTTAAATTTTATGATGAGCCTTTGGTATTCCTGTTGTGGTTTGGGGTTTCCATTGCATATTTAAGTTATATTTCATTCATTTAATATCTTGTTCCTAATGCATGTATCATTTAAGTTTAATTAAAATTTGTATTAAAGCTAGGATAATTTATCATTTGCATCAATTTTGGTATCAAAGCAAGAATAGAGTGTAACAGAGGGTGTTCCTACAAGAAGAATAGTGATTTATTGTGTCCAGAATGGTGCTTAGAATTAGTGGTAGAGAAGGTCATGGTAGAGGTAAAATAAGAAGAAAATTGGTTGCAAATGCAAAAGTAATGGAGGAGTTGAGAGATATGTGTGCAAGAATGGAAGCCATGCAAGCTACCAGACACAGGGATCCTGATGCAATTGATGATAATGAACCAAAGCAAGAAATTTCAACAGAAGAAGAATGAGAAGAAGAATTTGGAGTTAGACTGTTGAAAGTATTTGCAAGAACTAATTCAAATCCAAAGCCAGAGGTGCCAAATTACAGTGGAAGTTTTAATCCTAAAGAATGGGTGGGCTAGATAAATGCCTTGGATAAGCATTTCGATTATGAAGAAGTTCCATAAAACAAGAAGGTTAAGTTTGTTGTGACCATATTAACAAGGCATGCATCTTTATGATGGGTCGATGTACAGTCTGAAAGGAGAAAGAAGAATAAACAATCAAAAGTGTAAAATTAGCAACACCATAGGATCATCAGGCTGGAATGAACCTCACCGTGAAAGAAAAATGAATGAGGAAGAGTTTCAGTGCTAGAATTATCAAACAATCATGGGGAAATTATTCAAACAAGAGGCAAAAATTTGACAACATAACCATAATTGAATAATCATTAATTTGTATGAAATACATCCATGATACAATAGAGAGAATTTGAATCCTCTAGGAGTGATTCGAGTCACATGACTTGGACTGAATCTAGACATCACTAACTGTGGAAAAATCACTATTGAAGGCTCTCTAGTGTAACTCCGGTCAACTGAAACACTTCACAGTCGGTTAATTGACCAAGGTAGGTGAGCAAGGGCACCCATCTCCTTAAATCATGCAAAAGGGGCGCTAGACTAACTGAAGATGAACCAAATGTGGCCCATCGAAACATAACTCAACACAAACTACGGTGAACTAGTTGTGGGACTCCCATGACTCAGTGTGGGCTCCTAAAATCCAGGGATTGGTCTTTGGAGCTCTTAAACTCATGCATGAGGGTGCATCAAGTGGTAGGTGGCCCTAGATAACCTCTCCATGGTACTAATTAAGTGGCAACATTTTCCTAAGCTAACAAACTGACATTTAGACTATGGTGGACAAGGGAGGATTAGAATAATCCTAACACCCCTAATTAATTCAAACTTGGACAACATGGGCCCTGTAAACTGAGACCAAAGGTCACCCATACAATTTAGTGGAAAGGTAACTGCTCAATAAACCGAGGAAATGGGGAAAACCTCATGGGAAACACCTCCCTCAAAATGAATAGTAGATCAATAACTAAACACTGAATCAAATATTCACACCAATAAGAGGCCTAAGATAAAAAAATAAAATTCTGAGTGAAATATTTTGTAAATATGTCCACAACCTGATCCTCTGTAGGGAAGTAATGCAGAATGATAGTTTTACTATGGACTAATTCCTGGTTGTAGTGCATATGGACTATTATGTGTTTGGCCCGCTACTTCTGTACTGAATCACTGGAAATTTTAATTGCACTTTGATTGTCACAGAAAATGACTATTGAAAGAGAAGTGTGAATGCCAAACTTTGTCATAATCCCATGTAGCAAAACTGCCTAAATAGTTGCATTCATAGCCCCTTGATACTTTGCTTTAGCTGAAGAGAGAGCAAGAGTTGTTTGCTTCTTACTTGACCAACAGATTGGTCCAGATCCCAACATGAACAAAAACCCCGAAGTAAATTTTCTGTCAATACCATCTTCATCCCAGTCAAAGTTAGTAAAACTAATAAGATCTAGCGGAGCACCAACAAAATAGTGAATCCCAAACTCTCTAGTGCCTTGCACATAATGCAAGATGTGCTTTGCTGCCTTCCAATGCAACTCATGTGGCTCCTGCATGAACGTAGCAACAATACTCATAGCATATGACAAGTCTAGTCTCAAATGAGTAAGGTACAATAAGGTACCAATCAATTTTATGTAGAGAGTACTATCAATTAGGGGTGTAGAACCACCTTCTTCCAATATGATGCGAGATAGGAAGGGTAAGGATGATGCTTTGCAATCAGTCATCTGGAACCTGTTGAGTAAATCACCTATGTATCTGGACTAAATAATCATGATCCCCAAAGCTTTTTTATTCACTTCAAGGCCAATAAATTGCCTTAGTGTCCTTAAATATGTCATGGAGAATGCCTTGCTCAAGGTTGACTTGATGTCCCTCAATCCAATAGTTGAACCACTAGTAATGAGCAAGACATCCACATACAATACAATAAATAGTAATAAACCTCCCTTCTGTTCCATGTAGACATTGTAGTCTGACTTACATCTTTCAAACTTTTGTGACAGTAAGAAGGCATCCATCTTGGCATACCATTCCCTTGGGGCTTGCTTGATCCCATACAAAGATTTCCTTAGTTTGCAAGCCATGGAGGAATTTTCAATGTACCCCTCAGGTTGTCTCATGTAGATCTCTTCTTCCAAGTCACCATGGAGGAAGGCACTCTTCACATCCATGTGGTGTACCTCCCATTTATTTGAAGTTGTGATGGCCAAAACCAGCCTTGTGGAATCCATTCTTGCAATGGGGGAAAATTTTTCATTGTAGTCCAACCCATGAAGTTGTGAATACCCCTTTGCAACTAATTGAGCCTTGTACTTGGCAGTAGATCCATCTGTCACTAGTTTTTTTTTGTAGATCCATTTGCATTGGAAAATATTTCTCCCTAAGGTAAGGAGATAAGATCCCATGTCTTGTTCTTCTATAGCGAATCATATTCATCATCCATGTCTACCTGCCACCTTGAATCATGGAAAGCCTCTTTGCAGGATTGTGGATCAGACCCTAACATCATGTAGCACCTCTTTGGGATTGTGGTTCTCATCCTGAAATTGAGATCCGGTTCTCCTTCTATCAGATATATCCCTAACATTGTTCCCATCAGCTTTAATGAGTCTTTGAGCCCATTCAGGCCTTGAATTGGGAGCAAGAGAGGGATCTTCCTGGTCTTCATTCTCTAAATCAATATTTGGCTCCTCTTGGTCCTTATCTTTGGACTTTCAATCTAAAACATTAGTAGAAGCATCATCACATGCAAATGGAATAGATTGATCATTTATACCTTCCTCTTCAAGTGGTTGTAGATTATGTAATGGATCTTCATTGAATTGGACACTCCGCTCTATGAAACATCTTCTGGTTGCAATCTCCATCTACTTGTAAGATTTTGCATCATCTGCATATCCCAGTAGAATGAATTCACTACTTTGAGGTTGGAAGGATTTCCTCTTGTCAGATGGAATTTGGCCCATGATTTGGAGACAAAAACGCTCGGATGTGAGACATTAGGCTTATGTCTCATCAGTGCTTCAAATGCATTGACCCCAACCACTGACTTGTGAGGTACTTTGCTTTTTATGTACAAAGCACAGTTCACTACTTCATCCCAAAGATATGGTGGAGGATCACTTGCTTCAATAAGGCAGGTATCCATCTCTTTCAATGATCGGTTCTTCCTCTTAGCTACACCATTATGTTGTGGTGTATATGGGACTGAATGTTGCATCTGAATACCTTCTAAAAATTTTAAGGTTTCAAAACTTTTAAGGTTTCAAACACCTCATACTTATGCTTAAGAAAGTAGATCCAACAATACCTAGAGTAGTCATCAATGAAGGTCAGAAATTATATGGATCCATTCATAGATGTTATAGGAATTGATCTAGAGATATCACTATGTATTAGTTCAAGTGTAGAGGCAACTCTTCTTGCCTTCCCAACTTCATACCTTCGCTTTGGTGCTTACCTACCGTGCAACCATTAAAAATACATTGTGAGGACTTTATGAGAGGCAATCCCTCAACCATTTCTTCATTGTGTAGCTGCTGGAGATATTTGAAATTCATATGGTTTAATCTCTCATGCAAGATTTTGCTCGTTTCATTAGCATGATCAATGGGGAACTTTGGTGTGAGTATGCCAGAAAATGTGAGAACTCATATGCCTTGAAGGCATGGTTTGCGGCTCCTTTCCCTATCAACTTCCCAATAGAGATATCTGAGATATCAAATGTGTCAGATTCAAATACAACTCATTTTGGTGAACCTGTATGGTTCATCTGATATATAGACAACATATTTGCTGCTAAGGAGGGAACATATAGGACATTATCGAACACTCCATGCTCAAATTGAACTAAACCCTTCCCAACAGTTGGGATTTGAGGGTCATCTCCCATTTGTATACTAGGACCACCAGTGAGCTCTAGAGAAGAGAATGATCCTTTGGAGGCAACCATGTGGTTGGAGGCTCCTGAATCAATGAGGAAAGCTTATGATTGTGAGAATCCAACCTTTAGTGTATGGAATCTCTCATGATATTATGTCTTGATTCCAGAATCAGTCTTCCTTGCGTCTTTAGGGAGGGCAATATTATGTTGTCCAGGAAGTCTTGAAATCTAACCTAGAGTTTTCTTCATACATAAATTCTCTGGATGGTTTCCTCTCTTGCAATACAGACACTTGATCTTTTCAAACCTCTTATGCTTATCCTTCTTAGAACCAGAGGCTCCATTTGAAGGATTTTTCTTCCCCTTTAGTATGGTTTCAGTGTTCTTTTTGTTCTCCCCCTTTTGTTTCCCTTTAGCTTACGCATTCTTGGTCTCCCCAACCAAAAGAGCTTGATTCTTGGAGTATTTGAGGGCTCCCATATTGATCAACTTGTCTTGTTGTTGAATGAGGGATTTAGTGAATGCATCAAGTGAGGGAATTTGCCAGTTTGGGGTTGTTGGTCTCTTGGAGTGGAAGGTGAATACAAATACTAAAAATTCAGGGCCAAGCTTATGCATAATGGAGAACATCAATTGCTCATCCTTCTTTTCAATTCCACATTTCTTACACTACATGACCAAACACTTGAATTTGGAGACGAGTTGTTGGATGGTTTCGAAATTGGGTTGAAGAGAAATTAATTCATTCTCCAAAATGTGACCTCTCAGCTCATCCTTATTTCCAAAGAGATATTTGAGATTTTTCCATACTTCCCTCAGTGTTTTTAGTCCATTAAGGTGGAAGAGCAACTCCCTAGAGATATGAATACACATGAAACCAAAGGATTCATCCAATTTGTTCAAGTACTTTAGTTTCTCTAAAGGTTGTTGGGGTTCGACCTCCTTTCCCATTTGACCCTATATAGACCTTTGTTGCACAACACAATATCAATATTTCCCCTCCAATACAGGTAATAGAAGGGTGTGAGGATCCTCGGTGTCAAAGGTGTTGAATTCTCCATTTTGCAACTTTATGAGCAACATAATTCTCCTGAATTCTTCAAATAGCCTACATAAAACTCTCAATTCGAAGGTAAACCAGCTCAATCACACTCTACTTCGACAATGGGCACATTATCAAGGTACTTCACTCATAGATAGACTTCTCTGGATAAATCCAGATAAAGCAATGCAAAGATACCAAGATTTATGTGCAACCTAGTTGCTTCTAGTGCATCAATGGAAGTATCTGAGGATTGAAAATGGCTTGACCAAGATCTGATACCATGTAAAATTAGCAACATCATAGGATCATCAGGTTGGATTGAACCTCCCAGTGAAAAAAGAATGAATGAGGAAGAATTTTAGTTCTAGAATTGTCAAACAATCATGGTGAAATTATTCAGACAAGAGGCAAAATTTTGACAGCATAACCATAATTGAATAATCATTAATATGTATGAAATACACCCATGATACAATAGAGATAATTTGAATCCTCTAGTAGTGATTCGAATCCAATGACTTGGGCTAACTGCATACATCACTAACTGTAGAAAAATCACCATTGAAGGATCACTAGTGTAACTTAGCACAACTAAAACACTTCACAATCAGTTAACTAACCAAGGTAGGTGAGAAAAGGTGCCCATCTCCTTAAACCATACAAAAGGGGCACTAGACTAACTGAATATGAACTGAATGTGGCCCATCGAAGCATAACTCAACACAAACTAGCGTGAATTGATGGTGGGGCTCCCATGATTCAATGTGGGCTCCTAAAATATAGGGATTGGTCTCTAAAGCTCCTAAACTCATGCATGAGGGCACACCAAGTGGTAGGTGGGCCCCACATAACTTCTCCATGGAACTAATGAAGTGGGAACATATTCCTAAGCTAGCAAACTGGCATTTAGACTATGGTGGACAAGGGAGGATTTCAATAATCCTAAAAAAAAGTTGGGACATAATGGTGGCCAAAATTAAAGATAATTTCCTTCCTAAAGATTATCAACTTTCCTTGTAAAGGCATAAGCAAAACTCAAGACAAAGATCGATGACTGTTAGAGAATATACCAAAGAATTTTATAAAGTGAATATTAGAGAAGTTTATACAAAAGATAGCCTTGAGAAGACTCCTTGGTATATTAATGGTCTAAGACTTGATATCTAGGACGAGATAAATCTTTTATCTCTAAACATAGTTTGGGGGGAATATCAAAGTGCCTTAAAAGCATAGGAAAAACTGAGTAGGAAGCAAAGCTTAGGCAGAGTAAAAGGTCCAACCTATAGAGGCAAAGTACAACAAGTTGGAAGAACTAAATCCTCAACTCATAAAGAAGAGACCGGTGGCTCAAATCAACAAGGACAATCATCTAAATAGGATGATTTTAGAGGAAGAAGACCCTACTCAAGAATTAGAGGTAGAGGGAGAGGCAGAGGATTTGTGTATAAATGTTTCAAATGTGACAAGTTGGGTCATAGATCATTTGAATGTCCAAACAATCCAATAAGACAGGGAAATACTCACATAGCTCAAGCTCAAGATACATAAGAGGGAGATAAGGTACTTATAGTGGAAAACACACAAGATACAAGAGAATCTTTGTTAATAAGGAGAACTTTATTAAAGCTAGCTAAGGAGATAAATGAACCAACACAGAGGAGGGCATTGTTTAAGATAGTTTGCAAAGTCAAAGGGAAATGTTGTAAGGTAGTAATTGACAGTTGGAGCATAGATAACTTGGTGTCCAATGAATTGGTTGAAAATTTGAACTTTAAGAGAATGAAGCACCCAACACCATACAAGGTTTCATGGTTTCAAAAAGGCCATCAGTTGTTG
Source organism: Pseudotsuga menziesii (assembly GCA_001517045.1). Lineage (NCBI taxonomy): Eukaryota > Viridiplantae > Streptophyta > Pinopsida > Pinales > Pinaceae > Pseudotsuga > Pseudotsuga menziesii. The sequence goes on from LPNX010943866.1 coordinate 158,774, forward strand.
GTTAATGAGCAACATGAAGTGGATTTACAGTTGGGTAGCTACAAGGCATAATTCTATGTGATATTATGCCTATGGATGTATGCCACATCTTATTGGGCAGACCATGGAATATGATCGGAATGCCATGCATGAGGGAAAGAGAAATGTCTACAAGTTTCAAAAGGATGGGCTGAGTTATACTTTATTGCCATTGCAAGAAGATGGGACAGTTGAGCGCAGTGATCAAAAAACTTTGTTGATGAGTGGCAAAGAATTTTTATAGCGACTAGAAATTAATGAGGTAAATTTTGCTTTGGTTTGCAAGTGGAAAGTAGTATTTACAACCACTATATTTTTCAGATATGCATATTGAAATTCAATATATTTTGAATGAATATCATGACATTGTTGTGGATGATTTTCCAAATGAATTGCCTCCCAATAGAAGCATAAGTCATCACATTGACTTAATACCTGGTGCAAGTTTACCAAATAAGGCAGCCTATAGGATGACACCACAAGAGAATGCAGAGATTAAGAAACAAGTATGGGAGTTGCTTGACAATGGACTAATCAAAGAGAGTTCAGGTCCTTGTGTTGTACCTACAATTTTGAGTCCAAAAAAAGATGGTAAATGGAGAATGCGCACTGACTCCAGAGCTATAAATAAGATTACCATCAATTACATATCTCCTTTAACCTGCATAGATGATTTAATGGATTGTTTAAGTGGTGCTAGTTCCTTTTCAAAAATATATCTCAAGAGTGGTTATCATCATATTAGAATCCGAGAGGGATATGAATAGAAAACTTCATTTTAAAACTAATGATGGATTATATGAATGGCTGGTAATGCCCTTTGGTTTGTCAAATGCACCGAGTACATTTATGAGAGTCATGAATGAAGTTTTGAAGGAGTTCATTGGAAAGTTTGTGATTGTTTATTTAAATGACATTTTGATTTACAGTCAGTCGAGAGAAGAACACATTAAACATATAAGGATTGTTTTAGAAAAACTTCAAAAAGAGAAATTGTGGATAAATTTGCAAAATTGTTCATTCATGAAAACAAAGTTACTTTATTTGGGTTTTGTCATATCAAAATATGATTTAAAGATGGATCCTGAAAAGATCAAGGCACTTATTGATTGGCCTTCTCCAAAGAACATATTTGAAGCAAGGAGTTTCCATGCGCTGCCTAGTTTCTATAGAAAATTCATTAGGAATTTTAGCAAAAATTGTGCCCCAATAGTTGGGACTATTAAGAAAAACAAACAACCATTTAAATGGATTGTTGAAGCTTAAAATAACTTTCAATTATTGAAGAAGCTAAAGTTGGTTGCGCTTGAGGTTTAGGAGTGCTAGCTAGGGCACGACGGGATCAACAAGCAAAGGAGAAATGCGCAGCTGCGGGCTAGCTAGTGTTTTCGGGGTGTGCGATTAGGGTGGGGGTTGTATTCCCATGCTGCTGCACATGGCCACGACACCTCGTAGACACCAGATGTTTGGGGGTATGGATGGAGGAGATTAGAATGGGGAGGCAAGTTGGGGAGAGAAAGGAACCAATAGGAGGACGAGATCGAGAGGCTCACTCCCGAAAACCCAAACTATTATGGCCATCCAAATCAGATTTGATGGCTGCGGAAATGAGAGAAGAATACCAAATTCTTTCATAATTCAGTCATCCACAATCGACATCGGTCGAAGATTTACAAACTCAAGAAAACTGATGGAAGCCAGGCTGAATACAGGAGAGAAATTGAGGATGAATTGGTCCACCACTTTGAGGAAATCATGGTGGAGGATCAAGGCGATAGAAGCCAAGAGATATCAAGGATCAATGGACTTATTCCCAGGTTAGTAACTAGTGAAAATAATGAGATGTTGGTTAAACCGATCTCGATGCAAGAAGTTGACAAGGCTATGAATCGGATGGCCCTGGGGAAAGCATCAGAACCAGATGGTTTCACAACTAATTTTGTTCAATCCTTTTGAGATATGATTAAGCAAGATTTTATGGAAACAGTGGAGGAATATCGAAGTAATCCTGGGGTCCTAAAGGCTTTTAATGCTACCTTATTAACCCTAATTCCAAAAGGGGAAGGAGCTGATACCCCCGAAAAGTTCAGACCCATAGCTCTATGTAATGTCATTTTCAAAATCATTACTAAGGTGATAGCAAATAGGTTGAAGCTGCTCCTCCCCAGCCTGATTAGCCTGGAGCAATCAGGGTTCGTCGAAGGAAGGCACATCATGGATGGGATCATTTTGGTCCAAGAAACTATCCACTCTCTGAAGGTCACCAAGAAACCAGGTATGTTGATAAAGTTGGATATAGCTAAAGCCTGTGATAAACTAAGTTGGCAATATATGTGAAGTATTTTGGAAGCCTTTGGCTTCGGAAGGGAATGGGTAGAGTGGATAATGAACATGGTATCCACTCCCTTCTTTTCTATTTTGTTGAATGGTTCACCAACTAGGATTTTGCAGCTATCCCGGGGAATTAGACAAGGAGACCCTCTATCTCCCTTTATTTTCATCTTAATGGCAGAAGGGATTAGCAAGCTCCTTCAAGATCAATTAGCAAGAGGAGATATTTGTGGGCTAAACCTCCATGAGGTAATGGATAAACAAACGTATCAATAATTCGTGGATGACACAATGTTAATGGGGCACCCTTCAATCCAAGAGGTCTGGGCCTTTAAGAAAAGTTTAATGTTTTTTGCAAAGGCTTCAGGGATTGAAGTTAATTCTGATAAATCGCAGGTGTTTTTATTCAATACAACTAGTTTTGCCCAGAGAAATATAATTCAGATCATGGGATTTTCTCCAAAGGATCTCTGCCCTCGAAATATTTGGGAGCTCCGCTTATGGAGGGCATTATCCGAAGGGTTTCCTGGCAGGACCTTCTCGATAGAATTAGAAGTAGGATATCAAGTTGGACCCTTCGACCCCTCAATCTGGGCAACCGATTGATTCTTGTCAAAGCAGTTCTCCATGCAATGATGGTTTACCTCTTCTCAGTGTTTTCTACACCAAGGTCGGTTTATTAAGGAAATTTGGGGTATCCAGAGAAATTTTCTATGGGGAGGAAGGGAAGAGAAGACCAAATTTTCCTTAGTGGGGTGGGACAAAATCTGTCGACCCAAGGACAAGGGGGACTGGGCATCAGGGACCCAGAGGTCATGAGTGAAATTCAAGGATCTAAGATTTGGTGGAGATGGTGCAACTACAAAATGGAGCCTTGGGTGAAATTGTGCACGTGAAATATGCCAAGGACAAACCAACGACTCAATTGATTATATATAATGAGGAGAGGTCGGGATCCCATATTTGGATGAAATCCCTGTCAGGACGAAAGCTTGTTCGGGATCATAGTTTTTGGGAAATATGTGATGGCGAACTCGCCAATTTATGCAATGACTCATGGAATCAACTTCCAAAAATAGGGACTGATCCTAGATGGAAAAACATCAGGTCCAGAGGGATGGAAGAAGGAAAATTCAAGGTGTGTCACTACTAGGAAGATCATCCCTTGGATGCTCACAGGAAGTGGTTGGGTCATGACTGGTGGGAAGGACTTACAAATGATGAGAATCTTAACTTTTTCGAATACATCCTCCAAGAGAGATTTATTCATCTCAAAACAAGATCGGATAAGTTGAGGTGGGGTTACAAGCAGAAAGGCACCTTTAGCATTAAAGAAGCCTATGACATAAGGACTAGCAGCAAGGACGTGGGAGAAGCAATTTGGCAAAAGATATGGGATATGAATCCTTGGCCAAAGACGACCATCTTCTATTGGCTGGTCGTCAGGTGAAGGATTTTAACATGAGAAAATTCTAAGGAAATAAGGGATTCGCTACCCTTCACAGTGCCCCTTATGCCTCAACAACGAAGAAAATATGGCACATCTGTTGGATGGATGCCCCTACTTAGCTTCGTTATGGGATAGACAAGTTATTATCTTTCATAGGAGTGATCGAATGAGAGATCAACTCGACCAATCTCTACAGGACTGGAATGTTAAGGCATTTAAACATCCGATTCTAGCAACGTGATGGAATATGTTCCCAGGGATGGTTCTCTGGAATGTGTGGAAGGAGAGAAACGAACGCATATTACGGGATAAGAAACACAACAAAGAGGAGGTGTGGTGGAAGTTGATCAACAACCTCCAAGAAATGATAAGAAGTATCTAGTGGGGAGAGACAAACAAGGACCTCTCGGAGGACGAAGCTTGCATTGCATATGGATGGGGTTTGGGAAGAAGAGACATGGATGGGCTACTAAGGAAAGACAAGATATGCAGACCATCTTGTCTAAATTACTGGTCCCCCCCATCGAGGAATGTGTTTAAAGTGAACTTTGATGGGGCATCCAGAGGAAAACAGAGAGCTGTAGGGTATGGGGGAGTATGCATACATGCTTCTAGGATCATCTTGAAAATTTATTTCGGACACCTAGGCAAGGATACAAACAATTTTGCTAAATTGGAGGGCCTCATCCAGGGCCTCAAACATGTGGTCAGGGAAGGATGGTTTTTGGTGACTGTGGAGGGGGGTTCAAAAATTATCTTACAGATGGAAAAAAAGTTGGCCAGTGGCCAGTTGACGGAGCAAATCACTACTAGTTGACGACTCTCGAGCAGGCTAGAAAACCTGAGGTACCTAGTTACTACGCATAATGCTCTGACCTTTAGCCATGTGAGGTGGGAGGCTAATAAGCTAGCAGACCTCCTAGCTAACCTTAGAGCTGCAGGGGGTGGGGCCCGAACTATAGGTAATATGGAGGACTTTACAAATGAGAAGTGGGTTCCCAAATGTACCCATCTGGCTAACTTTGATTATGAGAAAAAACAGACACGTGGACTGTAGTGACCAGGCAACCCAAGCCAGGGACAAGAGGCAGATGGAGGTTGTAGCTGTGGTGTCAGATCACCAAGGATGATCATGCGAAAAATGACAGGTATCACCCTTTCGAATACCATGATGGTTACAAGAGGGTACGAAGTTGAGTGTGTGAAGAAAGGGAGGTTGAATTCACACTAGTTTCCATATCTAGTAATTAATTTTTTTGTGATGTTAATCTCTGAGAGGTGTACGTCTATGGGAGATGGAAGGTACATGACAGAGGAGGGAATGAGCAGACATATTATAGTAATGATGGCTCCCTTGGATTTATATGCGAACGAAATTCAGTGCAGTCCCACCCACAATCCTCGTAGCGCTAGTGTTTTTCCTATTTAGTGGATGGAAAGTATCCCTGGGAGCTATTAAGTGACAGGTTCGCATTAGTTCAACCACCTTATTGAGTGCGGTTCCTCCATAATCTCTCCAGGATGGCTCCCAAACAATAGATCAAGTTGGAATCTGGGATGGGATCAGGAGCATGCAGGATGAGGGGAAAAGGAAAGATGGCGAAGGGGCAGGGGGAAAATGGGGTCATGTCATGAGGACCCAAGCTCATGCTCAAGTTGCGACCACATTCTTTCAGGACCGTATTCCTCTTGTGGTTCAAGATGAGATTGGAGACATCAAGAAGCATCTCTAGGAAGAGGTGCAAACAATTCCCATTGAGGACATTCAGATGGAAGTTGAAGAGTGGGTTCTGGACCCTAGTACCATGGCTAGTAGGGCCTCTACGTATGATAGGATGATAATGGTTTATTGGGTGATGAAAAACATCATATCACACGTAGCCATGAGTGGCACTGTTAAGAGTTAGGGGGATGAGGAACCTGTGCGGACATGGAAGGAACATAATATAGATAGTTGTTTAATGCATCGCAAAATAGACTTGATTGCGTCCAAGTTGGGCATTTTGTTCTAGTGTTTTGGTATGCAGAATGTGGAGGTTGGAGGGACTAGCAAATGTAGGAGTCAGAGTGCTGACCCGAAGCAGGGGGAAGGCGAGAATATGAAGTTGTCAATTGTGGAAATCACAAGTGTGGTAGACTGCTCCAAGAATCATGTTTGAGTTTTCGAGCCTAGCTATGTGCAAGTTTAAGTTTCTTTTCGATAGTAATGAAGTAGTAATGGTAATAGTAGATAGCAGAAAATGGAATAGGTTGTATCTTTTTTTTTAATCCTGTTCATAACAGACTGGTATTTTTTAGTATGTCCGTATTGCCGAAAAGGGCGGTCGATTATGAGACTCTGAAACTCTGATAGAGCGATATGTATTTGGTCTTTAAGAAGTAATATAGTTTTTATTTACAACAAAAAAAAAACTTTCACTTGTTGAAGAGGAAGATCACAGAACAACCCATCCCAATCTTGCCAGATTTTTAAAATCCTTTTCAAGTGAAGTGTGATGCCAGTGGAGAATCCATAGGGGCAGTTTTGAGTCAAAGAGGAAAATCCCATGATCCAAGAGGATATTGGTGGCCACCCGCTTATTCCACTTGGACCCCCACCATTGTGTCTTTCAGTTTTCCAGTTTCCTTAATTGCAGCACAATTTACTATTTTTTACAATTTTCGAGACCTAAACTTCTGTAGCCATTTTGAGGCCCTAAACGACGTTTTTTTCGGAATTGAATGGTCGGGTAAATATGAGTTCATTTTAGAATCAATATTTGATGCATTTGGATGTAGTTGTTGAATAGATCTTTCTAACGATGTATCATGTGCGTCAAACAGAGGTAGTATGCCAAAGTTACAATCGCGGGAAATTGATGTACCAAGTTACCCAACGTGGCCCACATTCTGGCATTTCACCTCCTAGGGTTAGGTTTTTGGATGTGTAGAGTTTCCATTGCTTCTCAATAATATATAGGCCTTCGAGCCTCATTGTAACACAGATTTCAGAGGCATGTAGCCGCCACATCTCTTCTCAGAGATAAGCTACCAGCACTCTAGCTAGTTTATTTCCATTATGTATGTAAACAAGTTTCAGTTCTTTAATTAATGAAATGAAGTGTTATTTCCGCTACATCTTTGTTATTTGTGTATTCTGTTGCGTTCATGCATAAATCCGGATCAGTGGTATCAGACCAATCTGCTCATTCTCGATCCTTCTTTGCATGTCCCCAACGAGGGCGGGGTATAAGGAGTTAGGGCTCGATCTGGTTGAACCTTTGCAAGATCAGCCTCGCAAATCCTGACGGTTGCCCATGGGCGATGAAAAGAAAGAAGAGGGTGCAGAAGATCCTATCAAAATGTTGCTCGAGGAGACCCTTGAAAAACAAAGGAACACGATGATGGATAACTTCACCCAGATCCTTCAACGACTTCCCACTGGCGGCGCATCTGCATCTAGCAGCCACTCTGGAGGTGCAACCCCTTTTAAGGTACAAGTAAAATTCGACATTCCCATATTTGATGTTTGAATAGATGCAGATGCCGTAGATAGATGGTTGAATCTATTAGAAGGACAGTTCTCGGTTCATGACTTTTTTTATTGGGAAAATATTACTTTTTCAGTACTCAAAGTCGCCCCCCATGTCAAGGACTGGTGGGAAACCTAATGTGAGAGAAAGGATGAGGAGGAACCCTCTCTGTTCTCGATCGTACCCACTTGGAATTCTTTTTGAGATGCCATAAAGGGACAATATTATCCTATGGGGAGCTATGAGGACAAGTACATACAATGGACTACGCTGCGGCAACAGAGAGATCAAGATGTGCATGAGCTGACCAATCTGTTCCATACCCTGCGCACCAAGTTGGGTATCAAAGATTCAGAGAAACATTTGGTGCTAAAGTACCGCAGTTGTCTGCACAAATACATTCAGGAGGAAATGGAGTTCCTCGACATCTCCTCGCTTGGTACGGCATACCGATATGCTACCAAAATTGAGCAAAAATTCAAACAAAAAAAGCGATACTTTGGATCTGCGAATCAGAAGCAAGCGAAAGGTGCCCCCAAACTGTAGAACCATGGACACAGCCAAGGCATGGCGACTCAAGACAACTTCCCAAAGCCACAAGAAAAGAGCAACACTGCGAAGCCGAAGAACGAAGTAGGAAATTGGTGCGAGTTCCATAATAGCCCCACTCACAACACAAGTGAGTGTCATGCCAAGCAGTCACTGGTGGCAGAGATAAAGGCTTCCGAATCAGATGCATACTCTAACACTAAATCAGAACCCAAGAAAGGGAATGATAGAGGGAAGAAGATTATCGATGCAGAGCCCAATGCCACCGTTGCCACCACGAAGATCCAAAACAAAGAACCAAAAGATTCAGAGGAGGAGGAGCATCTTTTCCACTCCCAGATGTGGGTAAAAGGTTCCCCGCTACAGTTCATTGTTGACAATGGGAGCCAAAAGAGACTCATTTCAGCAGAGGTCGTGAAGCGGTTGGGCTTGCCAACCACAGCACACCTGCAGCCGTACACCATCGGGTGGCTTCACCAAGGATGGGATCTCTGCATCAACGAGCAGTGTCACCTTCCCTACAGCATCAAGCCCTTCACCGATGAGTTATTATGTGATATTGCTCCTCTTGATGTCTGTGATGTATTATTAGGTCAACCATACTTATGAAAGCGCCATGTTGTATATGAGTCCCGACCTCGCGTTGTTATTATTACGTTAGGAAATAAGTTGTACAGGATACCAGAGTTACCACCTCCTGCCGCTATCTCTTTGGTTACTGCAAAACAATGCAATAAGCTCATTTCCAAAACCGAGAAATTTGTTTTCTTGATGATCCGCCCTCAGGGAAAGAATAATATTGTGGCTACGATCCCCAGATAAGGCTCCTCCACACAGTAACAACAAATGGACAAGGTCATGGAGGAGTACCGGGACATATTCACCACACCCATAGGGGTGCCTCTGCACTGTCAAGTCAAGCACCCCATCGATCTTACCCCAGGTGCGTCGTTGCCCAATGTATTGATCTATCGACGCTCTGTTATGGAGAAAGATGAAATCAAGAGGCAGATTTAGGAGCTGCTGTAGAAGGGTCACATCCGGCCAATTTCATCGCCCTATGGGATCCCGGTCATGTTGGTACAGAAGAAGGATGGGACTTGAAGACTATGTATTGACTATCAGGCGCTGAACAAGATCACTGTCCGAAATAGGTACCTGATCCCACGGATTGATGACCTTCTGGACCAGCTTAAAGGGGAAAAATATTTTAGCAAGATCGACTTAAAGTCCGGGTATCACCAGGTACCGATCGAACCGACCGATGTGTGGAAGACTGCCTTTAAAGCCAAGGAGGGCCTTTTCGAATGGCTGGTCATGCGTTTCGGGTTGATGAATGCTCCCGCAACCTTCATGATACTGATGGACGACATCTTGCAACCATTCACCAACTCATTTGTAGTAGTGTACTTGGACGACATCATGATATTCAGCCAAACTTGGGAAGAGCACCTCCACCACATCCAATAGGTCCTCCAAACACTGTGGAAGCACAAGTTGTGTGCCAATTTGGAAAAGTGCACTTTTGGCATGACGTAGGTTCAATATCTAGGAAACATTATTGATGAGTGTGGGGTACATGTGGATCCAACAAAGATCCAAGTCATTCGGGATTGGCCAACCCCAACTACTCTAACAGAGCTTCGCAGCTTTCTGGGTCTTACTAATTTCTACCACAGGTTCGTGTTGGGATTCTCTCATATCACTTGGCCCTTGAGTCAAGTCACCAAGGGAGGAGTGAAAGCAAAATTCTTCTAGTCAGAAACTCAACAGAAGGCGTTTGCAGAATTGAAACATCGCCTCTGCTGTGCCCTAGTGCTCACATTACCAGACTTGCAACAACCATTTGAGATCAAGACATATGCCTCTAACTATGCTATTGTGGCAATCCTTGCTCAACAAGGGCATCCAGTAGCATATCACAGTGAGAAACAGTTCGCAAATATCCTACTTATGACAAAGAGATGTATTCCATTGTACAGGCTTGCCGACAATGGAAGCATTATATTTTGGGGAAGGAAACGATCACCCACACAGACCACTGACCCCTGCAGTTCATACAAACATAAGGGAAGTTACAGAATTATTGCCATCAGAAGTGGTTCACATATCTACAACAATTTCATTTGAACATTAAGTACAAGAAGGGAAGCACCAATAATGTTGCAGACTGCCTCAGCCGACCACCGATCGTGGCGATAACCACTGTGCTCAACTCTTGTGGGCATGAGACTTCTGATTGGCCGCTTCTCTACAATCCAGAATTCAGCCACACATACAAGACGCTCTTGGAGGGAAACCAAGTTCCAAATTTTCACCTCCAGGATGCACTACTATGTCACATGGGACACTTTTGTGTTCCTTCAAGCAAGCATGTCAAGATGATTCGGGAAGCACACTACAGTCAGGTCATTGGGCATTTCGGGGTCAAGAAAATAGTGGCAGTACTGCATAAGTATTTCTATTGGCCGAACCTTCGACAGGATGTCGGGAAGTACATTCTATCCTGCACTGCCTATGCCATTGCCAAACCGTCCATTAAGAAGCAAGGCCTCTATACTCTGTTGCCTACCCCTAGTCGACCTTGGGAATCCATCTTAATGGATTACATGTCGGGCCTTCCTTCTACTAAGCACGACAATGACTATGTGTTCCTGGTCATCGACAGATTCTCAAAGATGCCCATAATGGCGGCCTGCAAGAAGAATATCACAATAGAAGCCACTGCTAAACTCTTCTTTGAACGAGTGTGGGTACACTTTAGGATTCCACAGTCTATAATCTCAGATCGGGACAGCAGGTTACTTAGTACATTCTGGTCTAGCCTATGGTCAATGCTAGACACCAAGCTCACAATGTCCATAGCTTTCCATCCCCAGACTGATGGCCAGACAGAGGTCGTCAACAAGATGATCATACACGTTTTGCGCATGTACAACTCAAAGCATCCACGCACATGGGATGAAATCCTCCCCTATGTACAACATAGCTATAACCGAGCCCTCCACAGCTCAATTGACCACAACCCCTTTTAGGTGGGCTTGGGATTCCAGCCACTATGTCCCATTGACGTAGCCATGTCATTTGTAGCTACTCAGGTTGATTCAGCTCATGTCCAGTCTGAAGTTTCCAAGGCGAACAACTTCATTAAGAGAATTCAACACATTCGCCAATAGGTTCATGACATATTAGACAGATCCAATGCTAAGTGCAAGCAACGGCATGATCAACATCGGGTGTAACACAACTTCCAGGTGGGCGATAAATTGTGGCTACCTTTGCAGAAGGAGCGCCTCGCTGGACCCCACCGTAAGCTTCGCCTGCTCTAATACAAGCCATACACCATCACCAAGGCTGTTGGGGACAATTCCTTCGAGCTCAATATTCCACCAATCCTTGGTATGCACGCAGTGTTCAATGTGGACCGCCTTCGACCCTACTTTCCACCTCTACTGGACACATCAGACGTGGCAGAACAACTCACACCAACAGAGTTAGACCCAGACTACATGGAACAAGCCACCACTAATCGGATTATGGACACACAGATCAAGAACACCCACCAGCAGAAGATCCAGCTATATTGAGTTGTCAAAGCAGGCCAGCCCCTTCACCAGGGAAAGTGGCTCACCAGGGACCAAGTTCAACAAAAGTTTCCTCATCTCATGGAAGAACTCAACGCAATGGGGACCATTGCTTCCTAAGGGGGGAGGAATGATCCATGAGGATATTGGTGGCCACCCACCTATTCCACTTGGACCCCCACCATAGTTTCTTTCAGTTTTCTAGTTTCCCTAATTGTAGCACAATTTACTATTTTTGGTAGTTTTCGGGTCCTAAACTTTCGGAATCGTTTTGAGGCCCTAAACGATGTTTTTTCGGCATTGAATGGTTGGGAAAATATGAGTTCAATTCGGACTTGATATTTGTTAATTATGGATGTAGTCCCTGAATAGATCTTTCTAACGATGTATCATGTGGGTCAAACGGAGGTAGTATGCCAAAGTTACAACCCTGGGAAATTGATGTACCAAGTTACCCAATGGGGCCCACATTCTGGCGTTTCACCTCCTAGGGTTAGGTTTTTAGATGTGTAGGGTTTCCATTGTTTCTCAATAATATATAGGCCTTCGAGCCTCATTTTAACACAGAGTTCAGAGGCATGTAGCCGCCACATCTCTTCTCAGAGATAAGTTATCAGCACTCTAGCAGTTTATTTCCATTCTGTATGTAAACAATCTTCAGTTCTTTGATTAATGAAATGAAGTGTTATTTCCGCTGCATCTTCATTATTTGTGTATTCTGTTGCATTCCTGCATAAATCCGGATCATCCCATAGCTTATTTTACTGAGAAATTGAATGAGGCAAAGAGGAAATATTCATCCTATGATAAATAATTCTATGTTGTGGTTCAAACAATTAAGAAATCGAGACATTATTTATTGTATAGGGAGTTTGTTTTGTATTCACACAATCATGTTTTACAATATATCATGCAACAACCAAAGTTGAGTAAAAAACATGTCAAGTGGGTTGAATATTTTCAAATTTTCACTTTTGTATTGAAGCATCAGTGGGAAATCTAACAAAATTGTAGATGCTTTAAGCAGGAGAACTTTGATGATGCAAAAAAGTCAAGTACAAGTTCTAGGATTCGATATCATGAAAGAATTATATGCAACTGATACATATTTCAAGGAGGCATTTGAATCTTGTAAGAACCCAACAATTAGAGATTGAAGTCCATGGTTAGAATAAACATTGCATGATGGATTGTTATTAAAAAACAATCAACTTTGCATCCCTAAATGTTCAATGAGAGAAAACTTAATCAAGGAGAAGCACGATGGAGGATTGAGTAGACATTTTGGACATGACAAAACTTTTGAACAATTGAAACTCTTTTATTTTTTGCCAAGGATGAGAATAGAGGTTAAAAAAATTGTCGATAAATGTGCGATTTGTAAGCATGTAAAAGGGAAAAGTTGGAACATAGGTTTGTATACCCCACTTCCAATTCCTAGTAGACCTTGGGATTCCATGAGCATGGATTTTGTATTGGGTTTACCGAAGACACAAAAAGACCACGATTCCATTTTTGTAGTTGTAGACATATTTTTTAAAATGGCACATTTTATCCCTTGTTTCTAGACTAGTGATGCTAGCTCATTTGATTTTCAAAGAAGTTGTGAGATTGCATGGCTTACCAAACAATATAATTTCTGATAGAGATACCAGATTTGTAGGACACTTCTAGAGGAATTTGTGGAAGAAGCTGCAAACAAATTTGAGTTTCAGCTCAGTCTATCATCCTCAGACGGATGGACAGATTGAGGTAGTTAATCGAAGTTTGGGAATCATTTTGAGGATCCTAGTTGGAGAACATCCCAAACAATGGGATCAAGCATTACCTCAGGCTGAATTTGCTTATAATGACTCCCCAAATAGGAGTACAAGAAAAATTCCATTCTGGATGGTGTATGGAATGCACCCCATGGGTATTTATGAACATAGGGATCTGGGAAAAGTTGAGCAAAGAAGTGCAGATGGAGAAGACCTTGCTACAACCATGCATGAATTTCATGATCATGTAAAGAAGAAGCTTCAAGAAAATAGCAGCAGGGATGATTTAAAAAGGAGAGAATAGAGTTTTGAAATTGGAGAACAAGTTTTAGTATACCTGAGGAAAGAAAGGTTTCCAAGGAAGCAATATAACAAACTAAAGTATAAGAAAATTGAGCCTTGTAAAATTCTCAGGAAGTTTTCTCATAATGCGTATGAGATTAAATTAGCGTAAGGAGTTAATATTTCACCTATATTTATGACATATTATGATAACAAACGGAGAAGGGAAACCGAAAGCGGAGAGGTGCGACCGACAATGGCTTTGGAGAAGGGGTAATTTCGTTCAGGGCGTACAGCCATGACAGGGGGGTGGGTCAGTCTGACCGTACCTTCCCCTGTCGCATCCATCATGAGCCTGCCGGTTTCACTGCAGGGTTTTACTTGTCTTGGAGTTCTCCTTTATTGTTTTTTATTGTTTTGCTGGTAGGGTTTTTTTGAAAACGCCTTGGGGCTGATTTTGAACGGTGTCTTGTTAGGGTTTGGTTAAGTTTGATTCCTGTGGCTGCGATGGAAGATTTGGAGTTGGTTGATTATTCAAGTGACCACCTGGAGGCTCAAGATGTGTGGGGGATGCCAGCTGGAGGGCTCATGGAAGGCCTAGAGGTCTTCCCAAGGTTGGGGCCTGATGGAACTAGAACGACCGGTGGAGGTGAGGAGAGACCGGCTTCTGACTTTTCACCATCCGATTTTCTCTCATTTTCACCACAGTGTAACTTTCCGGGTGTTTTGGAAGATTGCCATGGGTATCAGGTGGACCAGTTGGGCAATTCTAGCTGGAGGGAAGCAGGGGATTTCTTCTCCCGGAACTTAGGGTTTCCGGTGTCAGGTGTGGAGGAAGGTTTTGAAGTTGTGCAGGGTTTTGATTTTGTTGCAGCGGCTGGGGTGGCATGGCAGGTGGAGCAAGCCTGTGGAGTGGGGGGAGGAGAATCTGTGGTGGAGAGGAGGGTGTCATTGGTAACGGCAGAGCACAGGGGTTGTGCGAGTCCTATCATTGATGCTGGGCAGTCGAAGGGCTTTGTTGGGAACGTGACAGGGACTGAGACGGCCATCAGGGGAACTGCAAAACGACGTAAGAGGGCTTGGGTAAAATCAAAACCTGTGAGATGTTATGCAGTTGGAGTTGACATTGAATGGGATAGGGTATTAATGATGTGACAGAAGACGCTGGTGGGGAGGGTTATGGGCAGGAACTTTGCTCGCAATACTGTGGTGGCGTGGGTGGAAGAACACTGGAGAGTGCTCCTGGGTTATGCTCCGGAAGTGGATATGTTGCTTCGTGGCTGGTTTGCGGTGGTGGTAAAATCAGAGGCAGACATGAGGCTGATTCTGAATCAAAATTGGCATTTGAACCACTCGCCTGTCCTTTTAAATCCGTGGCATCCTCTCTTTGATGCCAGTCGGGAGAGAGTAAACAAGATCCCGATATGGGTTCGGCTCCCAGGCCTGCCTCTTCACTTCTGGGACACCCTGCATTTTCGACAGATCGGTGATATCTTGGGAAATTACTTGGAGGCGAACCTATCTTTCATGGAGACCCACTACAAACAGGTGGCCCGTATATTGGTGGAGTTGAACATTCGTGAGGGTCTCCCTGAGACTATAGACTTGGTATGGGGTCCTGACAGCATTACTCAGCTTCTGGATTATGAAAATGTGCCTTTTCGGTGTAGACGATGTCATGCATATGGACATCATGTCTCAGAGTGTCGCCTTCCGTTGCGTACTTTAAACAGTGGGAAGAGAAAAGTACAAAAGGCTGCTACTGAAGGAGACCATATTGCTCAGGAGTCCACAGATCCTATGTCGGCGACAAAGGGCTCAGGAGGCAAGAGGATTTCAGATGATTCTGATCCGACTAGTCAAGTTTCAGAAGGGGAACCAGAGGCACGAGAAGAATTTCCTCCGGTTCCAGCAGTCATGGACGCACTCACGGTACCTGTGGAAGCAGATATTCCACCGGGGTCTTCCATCCCGGGTAATACTACTTTCTCACTCTCCCCATCTTTAAATTTATTATTGCATCAGTGCACTTTGGTAGGGCTTGATTGGGTGGAAGGGTTAAAAAACTTGACCATTTCGGGTCCCTCAGAAGCGGGTTTCTTACACTCGGGGGTTGTCAGGGCTGGGGTTTCACCATGTTTGAGGGATGATTCCACAGGTCCTTTACCAGAACCCTCCTCTGTAATTACTCATTCGTTTTCAAACCCTCCGACCACTCTTGAGCCAGATCCTGGGCAGGGAATTGAGGAACTGGGTACACCCTCTCCGGAAACTTCAGATTCCGGATACTTCCTAAGGTCTTGCATAAAGAAGTCAGGGGGGGGGTCTGGGGAAAGAACAGGTTCCGGTGCGGAAGGGTAGAGGCAGAACTTCGCATTTATCAAAGGCTCAGTCGAGGGCCAAGAATGATTTGCGTGAGGGGAAACAACTTTCCATTGAGAGGCCACTTAGAGCAGTGAATGCCCGGAAGCCTAGAAGGATATGAAGATTATGTCCTTCAATTGTCGGGGTCTGGCTAGGCCCAAAAAGAAATCAGCCTTCAAAAGGGTGCTTACTCTTGAACACCCTGATGTGATTTTGCTACAAGAGACTTTAGGGTTAGGTGATATTATCAAGGAAAGACTGGAGAGTTGGCTGGTTGGGTGGTCTTTTGTGACCTTGGATGTTCGGGGTCGCTCGGGGGGTTTGGCTGTGGGATGGAAGTTAAGTACAGCCAAGCTCTTAAACTCTTGGGGGAGAGACTCTGTTTTGGAAGTTGAACTCTTATCGATAGATTTAGGTACTCAATTAACTGTGGTAAATGTCTATGGGCCCTACTTGAATCGAGCTCCTTTCTGGGATTCACTTTTACAGGATCCATTATTTGGTGGAGACTCGGTTGTGGTGGGGGGAGATTTAAATTTTTCTTTGGGTCAGACAGAAATTTGGGGCCCTAATGCACAAGCGGATCCCCAAGCAGGTTTATTCTTACAAAAGTTGGTTGAAAAAAACCTGCTGGATGTTGAGCCTATTAAGTTGAAGCCTACCTGTAGGAATAATAGGGGAGGAGAAGCTAGGGTGGCAAAAAGGCTGGATAGGTTTCTGGTGGCAGAACAACTGGTGGACAGGTTTTTTCTAGTAAGACAGTGGGTTGCCAGTGGGGAAACTCTGATCATTTCCCTATTTTCTTTGAGATTAAAAAAGGGCCTATCAATCCGCCAAGCTCTCTGAAGTATAACAAATCATGGCTCCTTGATGAATCCTTCAAAAATCTTTTCTTATCACTATGGAGGTCTTTCGATGAGTCTCTGGATCAAACAGCTGCCTTTCAGTTTGCTGAGAATATTAGAAGGATAAAAGGGGCGGTCAAAGAATGGGCTATAGCAAAAAGACTGAGGGAGGATGCTGAATTAAAGCTTGTAGAGGCTGAACTTTTACAGCTCTATGATGGAGTAGGGGGGGGCTCTTGACTTTGGTATCGAAAGAAGCTCTGGTTAGTTTGGAAGGCAGAAGGAACATTATATTACTGGAAAGGGAGGAAGCCTGGCGACTCAAGAATCGTGCGATCTGGTTAGAGTGTGGGGATGAGAATACAAAAAAATTTCATGCCTATTCCAAGGGAAGAAAGGCTGCTAATACTATATGGTGTTTGAAAGATGAGGCAGGTCAAGAACATTTTGATTTTGAAGGGAAAGCTAGATGTGGGGTGAATCACTTTGAATCTTTATTCCGAGCACCAGCACAGGCCTCCATTGCGGAAGTTATCAGGGTTGCTTAGATGTTTCCGAGGTTTTCCGAGGAGGAGGACAATCGGAGGCTGATGAGACCGGTGATCGAAGAAGAGTTAAAAGAAGTACTGGGCAGCTTTCAAAAAGATAAGAGTCCTGGTCCGGATGGGTGGATGATAGAATTTTGTCTGGGTTTCTATGAGGTCTTGGGTATGGATCTTTTACAGGTGGTAGAAGATACCCGGGTCTTAGGAAGAATTCCTGCAAGCTTCAATACTACATTTATTTCACTCATTCCAAAAATGGACAACCCAGAAACTCTCTATGAATTTAGGCCCATTTCACTATGCAACTGTATCTATAAAATTGTTTCAAAGGTTATTGCTCGCAGATTAAAAGCAATATTATCTGAGAATATTTCAGCCGAGCAATTTGGGTTTTTGGAAGGGCGTCAGATTCATGAGGCCATAGGGGTGGCACAGGAAGGCATGCATAGCCTGAAGAGCAGGAGTCTTAAAGGGGCTATTCTGAAAATTGATCTCTCTAAGGCTTATGACAAGGTAAGTTGGATTTATCTCCGTCTGTTACTTACACATCTAGGGTTTGATATTAATTTCATCAGATGGATCATGTCTTGTATAACCACTGTTTCTTTCTCTGTGCTAATTAACGGGGCGACTTCTCCATTTTTCCATACTGAGAGGGGCCTTCGTCAAGGGTGTCCTCTTTCCCCTTTACTTTTCTTGTTGGTGGCAGAAGGTTTGAGCAGGGCGTTACATGAGGCCAAGAGGATGGGTCGTTTCTCTGGCATTAATATTGGTGAACAGTTAGCTATTACCCACCTTCTTTTTGTGGATGATGTCTTGATCTTCTGTTCTGGAGATAGGAGGGATACGCAGGCCTTGAAGGAGATACTGGACCTTTTCTCGAAAGCTACAGGGATGGATATAAACGTTGAAAAATCAACTCTTACTACTCACTTGTTGCGTCCGGAAGAAGAGATTGAACTCATAGAGTCTTTCCCTTTTAACCACACAGGGCTGGATGTGGGTTTAAAAAACCTGGGATTATCTCTTAAAGCTAACTGTTATCTGAAAAAGGATTGGAGCTGGTTGATAGGTAAGGTGGAGAAAAGACTTCAAGTTTGGAGTTATAGATGGCTGTCAAGAGCTGGGAGGCTGGTGCTTGTTAAGGATGTATTGGAAGCAATTCCTGTTTACTGGATGTCACTAGCATGGATCCCAAAAGGGACTCTAGAACAAATTAGGCGGACCTGTTTCAGATTTCTGTGGAGCAGGAAAAAGGATAGAAAGGTGACCCCCTGGGTCAGCTGGAAGAAGATAGCAATCCCAAAGGGGCTTGGGGGCCGGGGCCTCAAAAACATTTTCTTATTTGCAAAAGCACTGGCAGCAAAAGGAGGGTGGAGATTGATCAAAACTACTAGCTTATGGACTCGTGTTATCAAACAGAAATATTTTCCTAATGAGAGTATTGAGGAGTGGATCAAGAAGCCCCGGAAAACTCATGCAGGGTGTTCGGTTATCTGGAAGGCTGTGGTGAAATCATTCTCACTGATAGAGTCAAATTTGACTTGGGATGTGGGTTCGGGTGAAAAGGTTCTAGTGGGAAGAGACCCTTGGCTTCCTGAAGATGTTACATGTGCTTCCTGAAGATGTTATTAATGCTCTGGCCTTAAGGGGGATTGCTACTTTAAATCAGCTGGCAGACAACAGATTTGAGGATCCCTGGACCCAACATTGGAAAAGTGCTGCTCTTTTGGGGTTGGAGGAACCAGGAGCTACCTCACTTGGGAACTTTATCAGAGGTCTACAATCGGCTCACATCCATCTCACAGAGCAAGAAGATGAACTAGTATGGGATATGGATCCGGCTAGGGTCTATACTCCAAAGGCGGGCTATTTGTATCTAAGTGCTGAGGATGGTGGAAGAGAGGAGGTTTGGTGGTGGAGACCTCTCTGGAAGTTAAAATGTCCCTCAAAAGCGAGACTGTTTATGTGGTGTGCTCTTGAGAACAGGGTCCCGACGTGGGATATATTACAGAAAAGAGGCTTTCAGGGCCCAGGATGGTGTGTACTATGCATGAAGGAACCGGAATCGATTTCACATCTTTTCATCACATGCTCCTTCTCGACTGCTGTTTGGAGCGACTGTCTGAGTCAGGTTGGGCTGAACCATAGATGGGATGGTGATACTGTGAACAGTGCGTGGGATTGATGGTGGAGATCCTTCTCTCGCTCAAAACTAAAAGCATTACCTTTGATTATTATCTGGGGGATTTGGTTGGCTAGGAATGGGGCCATTTTTGAAAACAAAGCTTATTTACCAGCAATTACCAGCGCTCAATCTGTGGGTTTATATAAAGCTTTGCCTGAACACATTCGGGTTGCTGAACAAAGAAGGAATTTGAACCTTGTACTGGACAAATCTTTCCCTTGGGGCTTCTTCGATGGCGCTGCTCAAGATGAGTTATGTGGAGGGGGGGCGTATTTATATTTGACTGACTCTCATTTCTTCTCCCTCACTATGGGATTGGGGGCGGGTACAAACAATTATGCAGAACTAATGAGCCTTAAATTATTACTTATCTTTGCTACTGAGAAGGGTATAAACAGGCTGACTGTTCTTGGCGATTCCATGAATGCTATCAACTGGATCAAACAAACTCAAGCATGCAGAAATGTTAGACTTGCAAATTTACTTTCAACAATTCAGACAGTCATTCAAACGTTTGATATTTTCGCCTGCCGTCATGTGTACAGGGAAAATAACAAAGAGGCGGACCAGGCATCCAAAGAAGGGCTGCGCTTGGACTTTGGCACTTGGAAAGTAAGAGAAGAGAGAGACGGGCAGAGCTATGAATACTACCACCGTCCATTTATAGACTGAATCATGGCATATTTTATTTCCTATATGTATTTAAATCTGCAGTATAAACTTTAGAATTATATTTCTTTCATGCAATATTATGCGAAAATGTAACAGCACGATAAAGTCTGGTGGGACATAACTCTTTTTTGATGAAAAACAGGAATGTTTTTCGATTTTTGTATTGTGACAGAAGACGGAAAAGTCTTGACAGTGGAACCTATATTTATAGGACTTGGAAATTCACGGCTATAGTGAATCTACAGAATGTAATTTTGCTCTCAAATGATGAATGAAATTACGCTTTTTTCTCTTGGAAAAATTTCACCTATATTTAATGTAGCAGATCTATATAAATATAAAGAAGGTGAAATAACAGATTCAATGGATAGTAGAGAGGATCCAATTCAATGGCTGAAGCAATTACCAACAACAAAACTTTGAGGCAAAGGAAATTTTGGACAAAAGAATGATGAAAAAGACCAGGAACAAAGAATATTTCGAGTACTTAGTGAAGTCGAAGAACCATCCAATAGAGGACTCCACATGGGTGATTACTGAAAAATTACAGGAAAGTGACATTTTAGTTAAATAACTCATGGATAGGAGCACATGAAGAATTTCATTCCTTGGGAGTCTGATGCAGGCACATAGGCTCATGACCACATTTTTATTTTATTGTTAATGATTTTCCTAGTTCTATTTCAAGTGTTAGAGTTAGTTGGAATAATGAGAGGTCGAATCCTCTTTAGAATATTTTAATGTTAAGAATATTTTAATGTTAATGTGTAGCGACATGCGATAGATAAGTTAGAGTAGTTAGGTATCTTTTATTAAGGGATCCGCTCCAGTTTAAGCGGATCTGGTTGAATTGAGTTAGTTAGGTATCGTTATGAGCAAAACGAGATCGTTGAAGAAAGATATTATTAAACTGTAGTCTGTGACATAGAGGGTTTTTTGAATAACTATGTGAGTATGTTAAAACAAATATATACAATTTATGGAAATGAATATGAATTCGTTTTGATCTTGGGAATTGTGTTTTTATCAGAAGTGATGTCATTGTTAACTTCTTCTTTTTTTCCAAAGAAAAAATTCGTAAATATATTATTCACTTTCAGCAGATGATCCAATAGGTCCATTGTACAAAATAACCAACTATGAAGTTGTCAAAACACATCGATATTTGCCTCATGAGGAGCACACAATATCATTAACATGTCCAAAAACTGATCCAACTGTTTAAAGTTGTTATTACATAAGAAAATACCTCATAAAGAGCATTATTGTTCATCAATAATCATCAAGTCTGATCATAGCAGACTTTTTTTCATCATTCCTGATAAATCAGGTCAGATCTATGAAAAAAAATAGAAGGTGATCACAAGCAAGATAACCCAGAGCATAACTAGCTGGCTGTAATAGTCTCAACAAGCAAGTACTGTAATGTATGCTGGAAAAAAACACAGCAGCAAATAAATTGGCCTTCCATGCCATCCAATGAAGTATTTTCATATCCATTTCATCAACATATAAGAGGCCAAACAGCCCACAGGTCATGCTCTCAGTAATATGCTTGTAAATCACCAAAGATGAAGCATATTAATCAGCCATAACATCATATATCCTGAGTGAATCCATAAAATCCAGAAATCATATCCATCATATAATCCATCAAATAATCCAGAAATGCCCATGCATGAAAACCTCCAAACCAGCAGGTAGATCATAAAAGAACAAAAAGCATGAAGCCATAATCAAGAAACAGACATACACCTGCAGAAGAAAAGCTCACATAACCTTTTTAGAAAACCTGAAAGGTTTCCACCAATGATGTACCTCTCTGTTCACAAATATTCCAAGATCCTTCAAGAATGCTACCACCTGCTTTAGCCAAAGTGTCTGCTTTGAAATTTCGTTCCTTATAAATGTGTTTGAAAGACACATAAGCCAGACTATCAGCTAAACAATGAACATCTTGAAGAATCATGGCTAATTCAGTATTTAGTAATCGATACTTACCAGATGCCTAGTTTATGACTAACTGAGAATCCCCAAATACTTGAATTTTATCCAAATTATGCTGCCTAGTCAGCCTAAGAAGAAGCTTAAGTGCACATAATTCTACATAATTATTAGTACCCAAGCCTAATCCTGCTTTGAAAGAAACATAATGGATATCAGATATGAACAGTATACCACCAGCCCCACAGATCATTGGGTCCCCAGCTGCAGATCCATCAAAGTAACCCCATGCAAACGATTTATCAATGATTTCCACAAAAATAGATCTGATAGAAACCATAGTTAAAGACTGTGGTAAATTCTTCATCATACCCAAACTGAAGCTTGATACTTGTGCAGGAGTAGTGACAAGGTCCTCAAAACAAAACCTATTTCTTGCTTTCCAAATAAACCAGAGTACAATAATAGGTAAAGATTTGATAAGAACCACATCCGGAATAAAGCACTAGTTTTTAAAACAATCAGACAGGGAATCTCCATACCATAAATTATTAAGTTTCAAATGATCCTCAATAATTGACCAAACTGATTGAGTAAAAGGGCACTCCACAGCAATATGATTCACAGCTCTGTTTGCATAAAAAGCACCTTCCAGGACCTTCTCTACCCCTAGAACAGAGAACATCCCAGGTCAATGCTTTACCAGAGAGAAGAAACCAACTAAAATTTTTTGTTTTTAGTGGGCACTTCATCTTCCAGAGGACCTTCCACCACCAGGTCGAATCCACTTCTCTGTTCATAAGCTCAGCATAACCCTCTTTAGGAGAATATTTGCCAGTTTTAGATAAGTTCCAGATAAGGCAATCGACTGCGGCAGAGAGTCTAACATGACTAGACTTGAGAATGGCTATATAACCATTCCAAGCAGCAATCTCAAGTGGGTCAGTAAATCCAATAGAGTCTGCAGAT
Source organism: Pseudotsuga menziesii (assembly GCA_001517045.1). Taxonomy (NCBI): domain Eukaryota; kingdom Viridiplantae; phylum Streptophyta; class Pinopsida; order Pinales; family Pinaceae; genus Pseudotsuga; species Pseudotsuga menziesii. Next base: position 181,787 of record LPNX010943866.1, read on the forward strand.
AACCAAATTTGAGACATCAAACAAGACAAACAAGGAATTCCAATATCATAAATGAGATGAAAACCAGCCAAATGTAATCTGTCTAGCATAGGAACTGGAAGAGTATGTCTCCATTTACATCCAGACCATGGATCTAAACCAATACGAACATCCCTGCCAGCTCCAATCTTCCAGACTAGAGAATTACCAATGAGATCAAAAGCCCAAAGAACAGCTTTCCAGCAAATAGAAATGTTCTTTTTCTTTTTAGAATTAGATCTAATCCACTCCAGAATATTCATTGGGTAAATGTATTTCTGAAATGCAATCTTAACCCATAAACTCGAGCCATGAATAATATTCTAGACATTTTTTGTTGCAAGTGCCTTAGCAAATAATACAAGAACTTTAAGTCCCCATCCACCCAAAGATTTAGGCATAGCAAGTATCTTCCATGAAATCCAAGGTAAACCAACAGAGTTTTGTTTACCATCCCAAAGAAGATTAAAACAAAGCTTTTTGATTTTGTCTATGACACCCATAGGAACCCAGAAATGCATCCAATAAACTGGTAAAGCCTCTAAAACAACTTTTATCAAACTCAGCTTTCCACCTTTGGACAACCAACAGAAACTCCAATTCTGAATCCTTTGTTCAACTTTAATAATCATCCAATCCCAATCCTTAATAAGATATCTACAAGGTTTAAGATGAAACCCGAGGTACTTCATGCCCTTTGCAATTCTGTCAACAAGAAAACTGAAGATATTCTGTAAAGTAATAACTTCAGATTCTTCCATACAGGAAAAATATAGGGACGATTTATTATCATTTATTTGCATCCCAGATGCCTTACAGAAATGCATTAAAATCTCATAAAGAGTGGAGAGAGATTGTTCAGAACCATCATTAACCATGACAATGTCATCCACAAATAGAACATGAGTTAAAACTGTATCATTACCAAAAGGTAAACCATGATAAGTCTCACAGAGTTTGGCGTGAAGAATAACCCTCCCAAGACCATCTACCACAATAAGAAACAGAAGTGGTGCCAAGGGACACCCTTGTCTGAGTCCCCTACCAGATTTGAAAAATTTGGTAGCAACACCGTTGATGAGCACAGAAAAAGAAACAGAAGATAGACTGCTCATAACCCACGCAATAAAATTTCCTGCGAATCCAAGTTTTGCAAGAATAACCCGAAGATATGTCCAACTGACTCGATCATAAGCTTTAGAGAGATTGATCTTAATCATGACAACTTTTAAGGATTTGATATGCATAGAATGCATACCTTCCTGAATGACACCAACAACATCATGAATCTGCCTTCCCGGCAAAAACCCGAACTGTTCCCCAGATATACATCTACCCAAAACCTTTCTGATTCTGATCGAGATAATCTTACCAATAATTTTGTATAAAAAATTACACAAAGATATAGGTCTAAAGTCCTCAAATGATAAGGGACTATCAATCTTAGGAATAAGGGCAAGAAAGGTAGAATTAAAAACACCTGGGATTTTGCCACTTGTTCGGGAATAAGGGTAAGAAAGGTAGAATTGTTAACTGAATGAAGAAAGCCTTGTCTCAAAGTGTATGATGTTAGTAACAGAGTATTACGAGACTTGTTAAATCGTATTTGTCTATGAAATACCTTGAATGTCTACTTCTCTTTTGTTGATACTACAAATTTAATTTCCTATCGAACTTTAAATTTTTTGTTGCGTCTTTGGTTTTCCTGTTGTGGTTTGGGGTTTTTAGTTGCATATTTAATTTTTGTTGCATTCTTTTAATGTCGTGTTCTCGATGCCTGCAACGTTCAAGTTTAATTAAAATTTGTATTAAAGCTAGGATCATTTATCATTTGCATCAATGGTCATACTTACAGTAGAATATTTAATTTAGCATGTATATATTAGGCCCCATCATTGAATGCATATTTAGGATTATATCAAAATTAGGTATGCATATTTAGGATTATATGAAAATTAGGTCGAAGAAGCCCTCTTGTAAGTTTTCTCGAATATGCTATGAAGTATGAAGAACATAAAATAAGTGGTTAGAATACACGATGAAATATGAAGAACATAAAAAAGTGGTTAGAATACATTATGAAATGTGAATAACATAAAAATAAGTGGTTAGTTGAAAGTGAAGAAATTTATAAGGCACAACAACATTATTCAGACTCACACAATGATTGCTTATGGATAATCAACTTTAAAAACTATATGAAGCATATTTCTTTCTTTTTGACAATTGTGAGACAATGCATGCAAAGTCACCTTCAATAAGTAAATATTATATGGATGCAATATTCCCAACTCCACTTGAGTCCACTATAGAGGATTGAATGTTTGTTCCAATTCACACGGAGGAAGAGAAGACTTCAATTGCGCCTTCATTTTAATTTTCATTGTGGTTATTCCAATTCATACATGAGAAATTTTACGAGCAACTTGTAATTAACATTATTTAGTGTGAGTCTTTTCTAGTGGCCATGTTCTATGAAAATCCACAACAAACTTTTGCAGCATGTTGATGATCTTTTTGTGATGGATGGCCTTAGCCTATGGGTGAAACAATATTGAGATCCATATGACCATGGTGAAAATCTTTAGCACAACACTCAATCATTCATTGATTTCATGTGTTAGTAGTTGAGAGTCAACATAAGCACATGTACATGAGACCTTGGCTTATGGATGAACTCCTTGGCCTACTTCATTATAAGTGTTGATGACAACACTTGCATATGATGCCCTAGCCTATATGGATGTATCTCATAAATGTCGTTGTTAAGGGTAACACTTTCCAAATGGGAATGGAATGGTGGGATTCCCCTAGTTATGTAATATGAGTCTAAGGGCCCTATAGAGTTAATGTAAGATATGTATGGTGACAATTAATATAAGGTTGGTTATATCCATCATGTAGTTATTATTTAATAAGACCGATTGGGTACTTAACATTTAATTAATGTAGAGTCCAATAGTGGTCATGATAAGAGTTTGTTAGGTAGTTTATGAATAAGGATGGGGTCCTCCTTATGGGAGATATTAGGTAAATTGTCATTGTATTGGAGCATTGCATATTAAGAAGTTGACCCCTTAAAGTCACATGTACATGAGTTTATCATTCCATAAAATGATTATTGTATAGTGTTACCCTACCTCAAGGGTTTTTTATTTAATCAAGTATTGAAGCTTTTGTGGCATATTCTTTGATATATTATTTGTTATCCATCTTCAACATTAAAGATCATAATAGATCATTGGGCACAACCCCAAAGTTGCACCCTTTCCATCACTTTATCATACAATCATGGTTGCCATGTGGTGGTCTCCTTGCGTGTGATGTAGGCTAAAGGTGGATCATGTTGAACTTGGTCATATGATCATTCATGCTTTGACCTAGTAGCATAGAGTTGTCATATGCCCTAGAAGCCATAACTATACATTGCGAGGATAAAAGTAATACAACTTAAAGTTATAATTGACAACATTTATCTGCACCCACATATTACCATTGATTTTGGATTCTAGGTTTCTCATTACTTATGATTTCAAAGTTTTATATTAAGATCACAAGTTGTTAAATGCACTAAAATGTAATTGCTAATGGAGCTTTAACATCTGTTGAATTAACCACAACATAGGGGTAGTCCTCAATGTGTTTCCCAATTCGCCCTTTTAATGGCAATATAGATTTTGTTTTGCATTAATATTCTTTTTTTTGAAATTTTATGTGTTAACGTTATTGTTGGGAATCTATTTTAAATAATTCCGTTAGAGAGGGAGATGATTTATAAAGCAATAAGAACTTTGGTTTGGGGTGTAAACATTTGATTGATGTGATAATATCCCCCTCACTCCAATATCTACATTGTTGAGATTTGACTATCATGACTTGCAAATTGTCTTTACTTTTTTACTTCCCCAAATAAAAATCTCACGAAGAAACCCAATTAATGTTTTGCTATAATCATAAATAACATCCCTAATATACCTATTGACATGAAATAGTGCACTTCACCTAAAATTATTCAAATTAAACCTCCACTAACACAAAACTAACCAAATACTAAGCAACATTCTCACAATCCATTAAACTAACCCCTTAATTAGTCCCTGCTCCGCAGGGATTATAGCGATCGCTTGGTCATCCGAACTCCGTTGACCAATATTTTGTTAAAAGAATTTAACTAATGTTTATTAAAGTTTTTCAAATTTGTATTATTAAAATGAATTTGCTGAATATCAAAAATAATTTTATAATTTTTCAAAATTATTTTAACTGTTTTTTTATTGGTGCAGTGCAAAGATTTGACAAATTTTCCCTGTTGTGCAAATTATTAACTGAATTATAAAAATAAATTAAAAATATAAAATTAAACAAAAAATTAGAACTTGCCACGTACCCTCATTCATTTAATATATATGTGACAAGTTAACATGGCATTGATCATGCATTTAAATGTTGATGTAGTGTACAAGTACGAACATTTATTATTTTCAAGCGGTTGCATGGCATGACTCACGGCAGAGATATGCGACACGAGGGTTGTCAGACTCAATCTCATTAGCCACACACGAAGGATCGCGACGATACCGGTGAGGGACGACTTCACTGGGAATTCATGATTCATGTATGTTAGCCATTGTTTGAAACATGCCACTATTTAAATGTTTTAATCATTATATCCATGTTAAGAAGATGGATTCAAAAGCCCCAAAACTATCACTTATTGAAATTTTTTAGTGGTTTTTTTTTATCGATTGACAACCATTCTCATTGCTTCATTTACTTCTGCATTAACTGAGAGAGAGTTGTGTGGACGATGGGGTGCTTCTGCCATGTGAGATCTGATAAAGAGATTTGCGACTGTTGCATTTAATCCTATTATTACAGTGGTATTTAATCCTGCTATTACAATGGCATTTAATCTTGCTATTCTATAGATTTTTTTCTTCGTTTTTAGTTGGGAGTCTTGCTTTCTGGAGTATTCATACTCCATAAATGTGTTTTTCAATTGTTCCCCTATTCTACGACGGATTACTCAGTCTTTCTCTGGTGTGGATTCTAATATGGGTTGTGCAACTTTGGTCATTTGTCGTGTGGGAATTTTTTCATTACCTGGCCTATTCTTTGCTCCTACTCTGTGCAAGGATTATTCTAATTCTGCATTTCCTTGACATTGCAGGGATTGGTTTCAGGCACAAATTTCCAATTGCTTGTGTTGCATATAACTAATTAGGAGGTTGATTTTCGTTCTGGTAAGCCCCCCTGTTCGGACTCTTTCTTTGCTTGAACAACTTCTATCAAATGCCCTATTAAGTGCTATGCTATGATATGCTCTGACCAGTAAAGAGTTCTATTGGCTTCCCCATTGTGTCGTTTTGAGGGTTTCCTGCCCAATTCATATATTATGTCTAAGGTGAAATCCATTGTCCAAATAGGGTTTCAATGTATGCTTTCATCCCAAGTTGTCTTCAATAATATGGTCTTGATTTTTTAAGTTCTTCTGATAGTGACATATAATCAATTAATTATCTGTGTTTTCGCTAATACATTGCCATTCAACATTGCAGGTATTGGCGCTTGTTGTTTCCGTCGTGCATAACTACCTTGATTCTTACATTTTCTCCTCGTAAGGTTTCCTATTCTGGATATGATTCTCTTATATGCAGTCTTGTGTCTGTAGATAAGAGACATGTTAAGAGCAGGTGGACCTTTCTTTGTTTTATTTGTGATGATTAGGGTTTCAATGTATGCTTTCATCCCAAGTTGTCTTCAATAATCTGGTCTTGATTTTTTAAGTTCTTCTGATAGTGACATACAATCAATTAATTATCTATGTTTTCGCTAATACATTGCCATTCAACATTGCAGGTATTGGCGCTCGTTGTTTCCGTCGTGCATAACTACCTTGATTCTTACATTTTCTCCTCGAAAGGTTTCCTATTCTGGATATGATTCTCTTATATGCAGTCTTGTGTTTGTAGATAAGAGGCATGTTAAGAGCAGGTGGACCTTTCTTTGTTTTATTTGTGACGATTAGGGTTTCAATGTATGCTTTCATCCCAAGTTGTCTTTAATAATCTGGTCTTGATTTTTTAAGTTCTTCTGATAGTGACATACAATCAATTAATTATCTATGTTTTCGCTAATACATTGCCATTCAACATTGCAGGTATTGGCGCTCGTTGTTTCCGTCGTGCATAACTACCTTGATTCTTACATTTTCTCCTCGAAAGGTTTCCTATTCTGGATATGATTCTCTTATATGCAGTCTTGTGTTTGTAGATAAGAGGCATGTTAAGAGCAGGTGGACCTTTCTTTGTTTTATTTGTGACGATTAGGGTTTCAATGTATGCTTTCATCCCAAGTTGTCTTTAATAATCTGGTCTTGATTTTTTAAGTTCTTCTGATAGTGACATACAATCAATTAATTATCTATGTTTTCGCTAATACATTGCCATTCAACATTGCAGGTATTGGCGCTCGTTGTTTCCGTCGTGCATAACTACCTTGATTCTTACATTTTCTCCTCGTAAGGTTTCCTATTCTGGATATGATTCTCTTATATGCAGTCTTGTGTCTGTAGATAAGAGGCATGTTAAGAGCAGGTGGACCTTTCTTTGTTTTATTTGTGACGATTAGCATTTTTAATACTAATTCTGAGAGTCAACAATGTCCATTGCATGATAGCCAGGCCACTTAACTCGCTCTGCAGTTCCTCCAGTGCCTAAAACCTAGCTTATAGAATAAATAAAGATATGAAGAAACAAGGGCTCTATAGTTCCTGCCAGTGCCTAAAACCTAGATTATAGAATAAATAAAGATATGAAGAAACAAGGGCAGGAGCCCCCCAGACCCCTCTATCCTGGACTAGTAACTCTACACTAGATAGGTTACCAGGATCTATTGAAAGGCTCCTTACTTGTGAAAGAAAGGCATATGTTGGACCAGGTTAGGCATCTATCTGCGGGACTTCTTTGGTTGGTCCCGAGTTCATATATTCGCCATAATACAGTGTGGTCAAAGCAAAATCCCCCCATCATTTTGTCCAACCAGGAGGATCAACCACATCATATATATATGATATAAACTGTGCGAGAGTAATTTCTCCATGGCCTCCCTAGGAATCTCTGGAAAGAGCTCTTCATAGGAAAATGCGATCCTCAACAAATTCATAACAACCAAACTAGAATATGAGCCTCCCAATAGGATGCGAGGGCTGGTTGTGCCAAATGCCAAAACACTTCACAATTTTATTGAAGAGATTTTGGTATGGCTGCCTATGGAATGACTCTGTAGATTTCAGTTGGTTCCTAAGTAATGGAATTATCAATTTAATCCACCAAAATTCATAACAACCAAACGGGAAGATGCGCCAACCAACAGGATCATGGATGTCATGGCTGGTTGAGGCAAATGTCAAAACGCCTGACTGCTGGGCTTAGTGCTCCATCTCTTGACCTCCTCCATTTATGTTTCCTTCCTCTTAGAAGAGCATGGAAACAGATGTAAAATTATTGCATATTCTTGGTTGACATATGCTCTCGATTTAGTGTTTCTACTGTCTGTAACCTCTTACAAGAACGTCCTTAAAACTACCCCTTGACATCCATGTTAAAGATTATCAGTTCTAGGGGCATTGGGGGGAATCGTCCAGACCTATACAGAGTAGTGACAGTGGGACAATCGTGTATCGAGAGTGGAGAGACGATGAAAATCTATGATTCTATCGAGAAATCCTGGCAATTTTTAATGCTATCAGATGTAAAAAAGAGTTGTCCTATATTCTTTGAGCTTGAGACAATGGGAAAGAATCTAACAAAAGAATATTGGCAACTGAGAAATGGTAGACAAAGTGAATTGGATATGTAGGGAAACTGTACTTATTTATAAATGATAAAATGTTCACAATGTGAAAACGGAGATCCTGCAGTAATTATAATCGATTCCAACTCTATGCTGGAGTATACAGTAAATACAGCTAGTCTTTAGACGATATTGCCATCAAACAGTAAGGAGATATGGCATGGGTCCAGAAATGATATCTTCCCAGCCTTTCTTGCACTTGAAAAAATTCTCAGCATTCAATTGCAATGTGAAAGAGAAAATCATGAGAAATCGTAGACAATGTGATACATAGAGCAACTTATGTTTATTTATAAATTGATAAAACAAAAGGAATCACAACTAAACACTGTGAACTTGCAATATTGTTTGGAGCAGCATTCAACGCATCAGTAATTGGGGTATAATTACCACTACCGTCCACCGTCGTGAAATTGTTGGCTAAAACACCGTCATTTTCTTGGGAGGTTTGGAGAAGCCTCCTTCGGTCCGCAGGAGACAAACCATGAGCAGATTCCATCCTTGTTGAAGCCATAATGTGAAATATATGTATCATCCACTTGGTTATGACAGTCATGTTTTGTCGAATCGGAGAACAAACGTCGGTTGTGCAAAAGAGGTCTCTTCGAAACTTTGCCAACAAAAGAAACATTGGATCCAACAGTTGCCTGCAATCTTCCAAGGAATCCAGTTGCATTCTCGTGAATAACCACGGTCTGAGAGAAGAAATTATTTAGAAGACCTTTTGTGCTTCGACAATGCTGAGCCTCAAAGTCGTCCTGCCAAGAGCCGACCTTCCAAACCAGCCTGATCAATAATACATGAATCGATTCCCAATGTTTTTCTTGACGTGGCTTTCAGCGTTATATGTGGCTCTGTTTGATGATGCATTTTGCATGTCTTTCCTCTTTCACTTCCAGTGACGTGTCTCTCTTTATCCATGCAACTTGCATTGTCTTTTGTGAGACAAATTGATATTCTATGCAGATGATACCGTCAACCTCAGCCACTTGCTCTCTATTCCGCATATTAATTATATATTTCCTTCAGATCATATCTTCATGAGTTTGACGTTTAGAGTGCAAAATTTCTGAAATCTAGACTGAAAAACACTTGGAATTGTAATAAAAAATACCTTCGTAATAAAAAAAATTAGAACATGGATGCTTCTGTACGGCAAAATACCTTTCTGATAAAAAAAAACCAAAGATGTCAAGGCTCATAGATTACACTCATCCGTATTGATAACATTTACTGCTTCATTGGCTTTATGATAACATTCACTGCTTTATGATAAATTTTTATATGTGAGGTGACCAGCTGTCTTCGATCTCTACTAGTACTACGTCATCTTCCATGGAATCTTTGAAGCGTGACCGATTGGCAAAAAATATATCACATGCCATGCGTTAGTTAATGCGCTGGTGGCATCATTTCCAGCCATGTGATCTCAACTGCCACAAGATCCAATGGCTTAGCATACTGCCGCCAGCACATTAAATAACGCATGGCATGTGATATATTTTTAGCCCGATTTCAATGCCTGTCAACTGAAGTATATTGGAAAATAGATAAAGAATGTGATTAAACCAGAGACATTTGTTCCACCGTATAATACGAGGATATCTACAACGGATATCCACAACGGATTGGTAATGCCCAGCTTTACAAGTTGAGCACATGGGGTAACGTATATTCATAATTAGATTGATCATAGTTTATTATTAGAGAGAGGATATATATTTATTTGCTTAAGCAAAATTTCATAAACTAATATTTATGCACTTGTGATTATGGTATATAAATGTTAATTAGGTTTGAGTGATTAAAAATATAAATGTTAATAGTGATTAAAAACTCCACCATCAACGATGTATCATTATATTTTGATGTGAACATTATAGTGTTTTGTGATGGGCACCATGCTATTTTTTTCATGTTCATCGTGGAATGCTACCAAGACCATTTTTAAATACAATAATTGGATATAGTTTTTTTTAATAAGATTGATATACAAGATGATAGCATATTAGGTTAGAAAAGATGACAATTCAATCAAAACCCACATGATGAGTGGTTTTTATAAACTTTGGTGGAAACAAATTTTTGAATCCATTGGTTAGATGCTATTTGCAAGTTGCACCATCGTGGAGAGGTTGAGCTTAGTGTGGCGAAGGTTATTTGTAAGTGTGTTTTTTTTTTTGATATTGTGCAAGTTTACATTTCTTAACTTGTTGTAGTTATTTTAAGAATTTGGTTGAGTGGTTATGGTAAAGGTTGTTTGTTCTATCTATTTCACTGAAGTCATTTGTGTGTTTATACCTATGTTAAACCGTTTTCTATGTCCATGTCTATATATCCATATTTGAGATGTAAGAAATTGGCTCACTGATCATGAAGGATTCTTAGCACAACTTTTGCATCTTCTCCAACTATTTTTGTTTCTAAAAAACATTGACAAATTGATTAGATGGCTAAATAGTTTTGTGGCAAAATAAAAAATTTTATATTACAATTTTGTGGCAAAAGTATCATATTTCTATAACTTCCATCTTGTATGGCTCTTG
>LPNX010943866.1:192322-403470 GCA_001517045.1 Pseudotsuga menziesii
ACGGGTAAAGTTCCATTTTTTTCTTAAATCATTAACCTAAAATAACTTTAACCACTAATATATCAACCTCTTTATCATTGACACCTTCTAACCATCAATTAGTAACACAGAAACCCATTAATCATTGAGCAACAAACCCACTAGCAACCCATTAATCATTGAGCAACCAACCCACTAGCACTAGTATGCCTTCGATCACTAATCCATCATTTCTCTAACTACTATGGTTGACTATGATTATAGTCAAACATAATAAACCCATACATCCTTTAACCATTTTCCAACCAATTTATTATAAAACAAAATAATTTATCTTAATAAATTGCTTTAAGAATTTATACATTTTTTAGGAAAAGGGTATTAAGTAGCTTTGTTGTTAATTTCACTTGTTAAATATATTGATAAATTTTATATTCATGAAAGTCTCATTGATGTTTACCTATTAACTCTTTTTACAAATATTTATAATAATAAATAAACAACAAAACTAATATCATAAATATTTTCTTTTCAATAAGCATATATCATATCTCAATTATAAACATAAGTTTAAGGCAGGGACTAGCTGCTTTGCAGCTATTTTCCTTGTATTTAACTAATGATTGTGTAGGTTACCTACACAATTACTCGTGATTGTTCAATACACATTGATACCTTTTTATCCTTATCCTTTCTTCAATAAAATAGGACCCTATTAACATTTCTTCTTTTTTCGCAAGAATAAGACCCCAAGATGGGAATACATGTCTCATGCGACCGTTCTCTCATAGAATGGGAGTCTAAGCTAGGGTTTACAACTTTCAGCCAACAAGAGTAAGATGGTCAACCGCAGTTTCGCTCATGCGGTTAGGTTTCGAGTTTCTTCAAGCCCTAATCTCTAGGTATAAAAATCAGGCCACCAATGTTATGTTGTAGCGACAGAGTCGAAGGAAGCTGAAGTTTGTCGAAGGAGGTTTGCGTAGTCTTAGTTCAATATTCTTCTGCCTGTAATTTTCCCTGCTGAACACGTTCGACGAATCTGATGGATCTAGTTCCGATTTGAAGGACCTATGGAGGAAGTGAGATCTGATTTGCTTTCGGTCAAGTTTGCCTTCATAAATTAATCTAGAACTTTTGGCTGTATTTTGAATGCTCTGATCGTTTTAATGTTCCGAGCCTGCTGCCCCATGGTCACACATTTCATGATATTTCTTTCTTCTTTAAATGTTATGATATTGGTATATATGGGATTCAGATAAGGATTATGGCCCTACTGTTGTGTTTCGAATCTGCTCTCCATGAATTTTAACAACTCTGAATAATTTTTTTAATTGTTTTTAAGGTTTTTTAATTTTTATATTTTTTGGTTAAAATTTTTGTGTAGGGTGTTTGATTTTTCGAAAGGTCCCAGTCTGTTTTGAACATGCTCTCTATGAATTTTTAACGATTTGGTTTTTGGGTTGAGTTCTTTTATTTTAAATTTTTGTGTTTGTGTTTTATTTTTCGAAGGTCCCAGCGGAGTTGCGGACTCTTTTATTCTGCAATTCTTACTTTTTATTAACCTTCGTAAAATGAGGTGTATAAGCCAGGCATAAATGTTGTGTGGGCGGCTTTTTTGCCACTCCACCTATGACAGTGCCTACATAAAAACCTATAAAATACAGATAAATCCATGTATGTCCATAAGAAACAGGTATAATCGCCAGAGTTCTCATGAACATAAAATAGAGTCTTACTAATGCTTTTGTTTCTGCTCCTCAATATATTTCTTCCATACCTTTTCAGCCACGGATTGAAATGTTCACTGAAAATTTGTTGACGCCAAAATCTTTCATGCTGGAAGAACGAGTAGCATTGATAATCATTTTGAACTATTAAAGGCGATACAAGTAAACCAGTGTTAAATGATTTACATCTGGCATACTTTGAAATGGTCATCTGCTAGAGGAATTTGTAACATCCATTGTAAATTTATTTTGTTATTTCTGAATTTTAATGTGTTTTCAAGGGATATCAGAAAGCATGATCTAGACATTTAGGGTTATCCAATGTGAAGTCAGTCTTTTATTGCTAGCAAATTGTAGGGCATTTAAGCTTTTTGAATGTGAAATTATTATGCTAGCAAATTCTAGGGCATTCAAGCTTTGTCAATGTGAAATTATTCTCTTGTTGCTAGCAAAATATTGGGCATTTAGGGTTATTTAATGTGAGATCATTCTCTATTCAAATTTTAATTGTCATTAGCTAGCAAATGGTAGGGCATGCGCATTTGATGTGGAAATTTTTTTACCTTCCAAATGCTAGATTCTTTGAAGTATATCACATTCTTAACATGTGAAATACATCTGAACCTAAAGGTTTAATTTGGAGACCATTTCGTTAAAAAGGTATGCGATCGTTATGATTATTTCCAATTTAATGATTCCTCTAGGACACGCTAGAATTGCATTTCGATGTTTGAATCAAGTATATTTAATGGTGGCTACATTTTTTTAATCGCCTGAAAGATTTCATTCATTCCTTGATTGTTTTGAAAGATTTCAGTCATTCCTTGTTGAAAACTACGAGGTTTAAATTAAATGCCACGATCCATCTTGGACACGCTAGAGTTGCATTTCGATTCACGTATCAAATATATTTAACGGTGTCTACGATTTTTAATAATCGCCTGAAAGATTTCATTCATTCTTTGAGTGCTTTGAAAGATTTTATTTGTAATTAAATGATCCCTCTTTGATAGGCCAGAATTGCATTTTGATGTTTAAATTAATTACTATTATCTTGAATGTTAATTGCGGTCTTATTTATTCGACCGAAAGATTTCAGGTATTCCTTAATTTTTTGAAAGATTCAGTCATTCCTCATTGGCAACAGCTACAGTTGCATCTGTGGCAATTTTTATTAACTCGTTGGAACTCTCACTCTTGTGGCAATTTTTACAATGGCGTTAGAACTCACACTTTGTATACCTGATTGCCGAAATTTGTCATGAAAACTTAAATTCTTGTCATAAGTGAGTAATCTTTGACAGTGAGGAATAGTTGCAGTCTTTACTTGATTGAAAGATATGAGTATCCTATGTCAGTGAGGAATAGTTGCAGTCTTCTTTACTTGATTGAAAGATATCAGTGACTCCTTGATTGTTCTATGGAGTGACTGAAATTTCAGTTACACCTTCATAATTTGTAAGTTCTATGGAGTGACTGAAATCTTTCAATCAAGTAAATACTGCAAACTATTCCTTTTACAACACTTTTTTGCATTTTTTATTTTATTTAAATCCTACCAAGAATTTTTTTGTTCTTACCTCTACGCTTTTACAAGGATGTTATTAAAAAGGCATCATTACCACTTTTATTTAATCAGTGAGAAAATCAGACAATTATAAAACCTTTTTATCCATTTCCCACACTTTTTCCATTGCATCCTATTTAATTGGTCATTTTGTTCTTACCTTTATCTTTTTCCAAGGATGTAAATTAATTATTTCGGCAACCAAGGTTAAATTTGCAGTATAAAATGCTGTAGCTTGATCTATTGAGCTTGTAGTATAAACATGAAAGAGAGAAATTTCTGTTCAAAACTATTAACTCAAGCTTCCAAGCCGAGATGTTAAAATTTACAAACGATATTTTGCCTGTAACTACAAAATCCCTCAACCTATAATTGTGGATATATAATAGGCTAATAAAAGTTTGCACCTACAAAACATAAAGCATCAAAAAAGATAAACAGTGCAGAAACAAGAATTATTTGCTCCCAGCATGGAGGAGTCCATGTCAATAGAGTGGTTGACAAATAATCTTCCTATTGGGCTCAAGCAATTGTAAAGTAATTAATTTGTTAGTTGCTTTCTTGAGCAAGGTTTACGAGTTTGGCCATATCTTTGATTTTCTTAATTTCTCAGCCTTGCAATTGGATATGGTCCTCGACATCATCCAGATTAGTGTGTCCACTAGAGAAAGTCCAAGAAAGGAGACAAACCTATGGGTCTCTTTGAATCTGTGGGGAGTACGGGTCTGGGGGCATACTTTCATTCCATTGTCTGACAGATTAAAGGAAGCCTCTTCTGTTTCTCCGAATGAATTACAGGCCACAGGTTTAGTTTATAAATGATTCTTGGAGCTCTATGTTATTTGTGTGGGGGGCTCATTCAAATTCATGCTCTGAAGCGGATGTTTGATCTTATTTGACGACAATACAAGAGACTGGGGGGACTCATTCAAACTCATTGATGTTTGATCTTATGCCCAGAATCGGATGTTTGATCTTATTTGACGATAATACAAGAGGCTGTGTATTGCCGAGAAAGGTTGTGAAGTTTTCATAAGGATTTTTTCTGTGTAGGAATGCTGTGCGATTAATGCTGGAGTACTCTCTGGTTAACTTTTTTTTTTCAGGGGAAAAAATACCAGTCTGATATTCATTAGAATCAAAAGACATAATATATATATTAACTGTCTTGCCTGCTAAAAACAAGAAGAGACCACTCAGCATAACATACAATGATCGTGCCTGCAATCCAGCCAAACAGAATAAACAAAAAAGTCTGATCGTGCCTGTTATATCGAACGCTATTATTTCTGAAACTTCGTCAGATCTACTTATTTGTTATAAATCTTGATCTGTTAATTTGGGAGTTTTGCCAGCTTGTTAGCAAATTGAAGTGGAACAGAAATCTTAGAATTTTCCTTTTTAAATTTAATCATAAATGGTTGGAGAATGAAGACTTTATTAGATTGGTTAGGAACTTTTGGCATTTTGTTGTGGTGGATCATGAAGATTCTAAAATGCATAGATTGGTTAACAAATGAAAAGAACTTAAAACAGGTTCCTTATCAAATGGGAAAAAGAGAAGAAGGATAATCCATATAAGGGTCTGTGTCATATTGACGAAAGAATTATCCATATATTTTTGGCAAATTCCTTTGATTTATTTTCTAAGAAGGAAAAGGAAGAATATTAGTTGCTGCGGGCAGGAACACTATAATTCTAAAAATTTAGTAGGAGACATGAAAGTTGAAGAGTAGGGTGGTGTGGATTAAGTATGGGGATTGTATTTCAATTTTTTTTCTTCATAAATGTGCCAATCTTTGAAAGCTGTCAATGCCGTTTGGGATCTAAAAGATGCAAATGAGATTGTGATCATCTCTTAGGCTGATTAGAGGTATAACAATGAATAATTGAATAATTTTGAAGACGTATTCAAGGATCGTGGTTGTTCAGGTATAGCTTCATAACTAAAGGTTATCCATAACTGCCTTACGGTTTTTTCTAAAGAGGAAGGTATGCAAGTGGGCATGGAAGTAGTCTTGGGGAAATTGAATAGGTTATGAAGAGATTTGCTCGATCGAAAAGTCCTGGCCTTGATGGTTGTTTTTGTTGATTTTGTTTCTAAAATTTTGATATTGTAGGCCAAGAACTGTTGGAGGTTGTTGCCAAGGGTATAGGATCAACCATAACTTGCAAAATGTATGCCAAAAGAACAATTTGGCTTCCTATCAAACAGACAATTTGAATGTTTTGAAGATATTTTCTTGATTAAAAACTCCTGGCCTTGATGGTTGTGATTGTCAGATTTTTTTTCTAAATTTTCAGACAGTGTGGGCCAAGATCTATTGTAGGTTGTGGCGAAGGGTACCTAATCAAGCCAAAACTTGCAGATTGTATTCCTAAAGAACAAGAACAATTTGGCTTCCTATCAAACAGACAATTTGAATGTTTTGAAGATATTTTCTTGATTAAAAACTCCTGGCCTTGATGGTTGTGATTGTCAGATTTTTTTTCTAAATTTTCAGACAGTGTGGGCCGATCTATTGTAGGTTGTGGCGAAGGGTACCTAATCAAGCCAAAACTTGCAGATTGTATTCCTAAAGAACAAGAACAATTTGGCTTCCTATCAAACAGACAAATTGGATGTTATTAGGGTAGCACAGGAAGCTTGCGTTCTATTAAAACCTATGAATTGAATGCCCCATTATTAATCATGGATTTGAAAAAAGCATACGACACGGTTTGATTGGGTGAATTGGAGTTCCTTTATAAGTCACTGATTGGATTATGTTTTGCTTTACATCTTAACAGGTTTGTTGTTTTGGCAAATTCCTTGGGTTGTTATTTTAGTAAGCAAACGAAGAAGTTATCTTGGGGAAATTGAATAGGTTATAAAGAGATTTGCTCGATCGAAAAGTCCTGGCCTTGATGGTTGTTTTTGTAGATTTTTTTTCTAAAATTTTGATATTCTAGGCCAAGAATTGTTGTTGGTTGTTGCCAAGGGTCAAGCCAAAAACTTGCAAAATGTACGCCAAAAGAACAATTTGGCTTTATATCAAACAGACTTGATAGTTATTGTCAGATTTTTTTTCTAAATTTTCAGACTGTGGGCCAAGATCTATTGGAGGTTGTGGCGAAGGGTACCTAATCAAGCCAAAACTTGCAGAATGTATTCCTAAAGTACAAGAACAATTTGGCTTCCTATCAAATAGACAAATTGGATGTTATTAGGGTTAGCACAGGAGGCTTGCATTCTATTAAAACCCATGAATTGAATCCCCATTATTAATCATGGATTTGAAAAAAGCATACGACACGGTTTGATTGGGTGAATTGGACTTCTTTAGAATTCACTGATTGGATTATGTTTTGCTTTACATCTTACCAGGTTTGTTGTTTTGGCAAATTCCTTGGGTTGTTATTTTAGTAAGCAAACGAAAAATTTATGTAGGTTGACGGCAGGAACACTAAAATCCTAAAAATGAGTAGGAAACATGAGGTTGAAGAGTAGGGGGATTGCAATTTCTCGGAGAGCTTGTTAATTAGGATATAAAAGCTTGTTAATTAGGATATAAAAGATGCAAATAGGAATGTGATCATCTCTGTAACAGCGCAGTTTTGACTCGTTGGTATTAAAAATGTCGTTGGTATTAAAAATGTTTTTGTTGTAAATATTGTAATTAATTATGGTGTGGAGAGAAAGGCAAAAGTGTTTTGGCGATTAAAATGGATGTGATGGTATTTTGTGCTAGCCAGACACATTATAAGTTTTGACATCATGTAAATATGCAATATAATTAAAATACCCACAACTGACTATGTCAATGCAACATTAAAAAGACGGGGGCATGATTTCCTAAGGAACAGGGGGGAAATAATTCAAACTCTTGAGCCAATGGGGAAAAGCCAAATGTCAAAGGGAAAACCCATCAAGCTGTCAACTACCTTTTTTGTCTTATTCACCCTATCATTTATTATTGCCAAAAATTGGTCGAGGAAGTTATTTCCTTGGGATGAGAAAGGTATGGAGGTCAAAATTCGAATTGGGCAGAGCACCTATTTTTGGAAAAACATGTTTTGGCTTAATGGGCATGTAAGAACTCAATTTTTTTTTACTTACTCATCATGCATTCATGCCCTTTTTTCCCTCACGTTTTTGGGAGCTCTTGGACATTTTTCTCATCCATCCTCCATTCACGTTGGGCTCTCACGCAGCTATAAACCTTCTTTTGTTTTAATCCTTCACGTGCTTAGCTATTTTCCTCATTTTCCATGCCTAGGAAATCTATTTTTGGGTTGCTGAGTGAATGGCCAGCAGGGATACATGATTTTGGGGTTTATAGTAGCCATTTTTGCTGGTGCAATGCTTAGATCGTAGCTGAATTTGAATTGCTCACCCAGGGGTCGATATTCCCATTTTAAAAATCCATTTTTTTTTGACGCAAAACGTTTTTTTTCATCTTGATGTTAGTGCATTCTGTGTTTTTGTTTGAATTTGTTTGGAGTGGAAGTGGGAAGAATTAGCTTCGAAAACCTAGTGCAAAAAAGAAACCACACAGAGAGATCAAGAGGGGTTGGTTATTTTTTCTTGCACATCTTGAAGAGCACTGAAAGGAGAAGGCATAGCTTAAGGGACTGTGTAGTAGAGAAATGGATGCTTCCTTGTGTTGGGTGTGTAGGTGTTGGGAAATCCAAGCCAGATCTTGTGTAGGTGTCCATTGCTGTGTGGTTGAGCTCATTAGCTTAGCAGTTCAACTTTCCACCTCCTTAGTAGCCTGATAAACCCAAATGTAGTTTTGGCTTTGTGTGAGCTAGCTATAGTTTCCTTATTCCTTGTGGGAATCATGCTCAACTCGGGGGTGACAGTGCTGCTGAGAGATTGATGAGCATAGTGGCTTATGGTTGGGTGGAATGTTACAGAGACATAGCTGGTGGACAAGCTTCTTCTCAGGATAAGTATTTATTGTAGTTATCTTTGCAACTGTATTTGTTTAATGAATTATGATGAACATGATTCATGTGTTGAATGAAATGTGTTTGCTTTTGTTGTAGATTGTATCATGCATTTGTAAATTTTATATGTTCAATGCATTATGTTCATAGGGCTTAGATCTCCACTTGCGTCCTCTCGGACGGGAAGGGACGTGTTAATCTCATAGGTTGATTAGAGGCTACAACAATGAATAATTTCGAGGACATTCAAGGATCTTTGTTGTTCAAATACAACTGCACAACTAAAGGTAATCGAGAACCACCTTGGGGTTTTTTTTCTGAAGAGGAAGGTATGCAAGTGGGCATGGAAGTTATCTTGAATTTTGGAGAGATTGAATATGTTTTGAAGAAATTTTCTTTATCTTAAAGTCTTGGCCTTGATGTTTGTGCATGTTGAATTTTTTGGTTAGCGGTTCCCCAACTAGTTTCTTTGAAACTACTAGAGGGCTTAGACAGGTATGCCCATTGTCTTCATTGTTTCTTTTGGTGATTGAAGGTACAAGTCTACCGAGTCTACCTTGTTTCTTTTGGTGATTGAAGGTCTCAATAGACTTGTAGGAATGGTCAAATAGGACCAAAAAAACTTATTGGGGTTTAAGTCAGAGTTTTGTATTTTATTACTCACTTATAATTTGTGGATGATGTACTTCTATTTGGGACGGGTTCGACATAAGAATGCCTCGAGGATGTAGTACAATCTTTTCTTTTACATAATGCCCTCAAGGATTAAGTACAACTCCAGATATTAGGTCTTTTTCCTTATCAGTTGGAAACCATTGAAAAGTGTTTTAAATATTTGGGATGCTATTTGGTTACCTAAATGCTATTTTATAAAGGATTGGTTATTTAAAAAGGTGGAAAAGAGGATAAATTTTTGGTGCTATATATAAAGGATTGGTTATGTAAAAAGGTGGAAAAGAGGATAACTTGTTGGTGCTATATATAAAGGATTGGTTATGTAAAAAGGTGGAAAAGAGGATAAATTGTTGGTGTTATAAATGGCTTTCTCCAAGGGTAAGGTTCATTTTAGTAAAAGCTATATTAGAGAGCATTAACCTCACGAACTTCCTTCCTAGAACGTCGGAACCTAACTATAGTCCATTCTCCCCGAGAGGTCTGGTCTACTTGTTTGGTCTAGGTTTCTTTGGAAATCTGTCCCAACCAAGACAAAAACAAACAAACATGGGGGACCTAGCAGATGCAGACATCTAACCTATCTCGCTAACTGAAAGCATCCCAATTTAGCATCCCTAGCTGAGCTAGCCGAAAAGAAGCATCTTGAGTCGAATCTACCCCACTGAGTAGATCCCCAAGGTATAAATGAACTGCTGGAGCGGTAAATTGCTATAGCCTATAAATAGAGGGCTCTTTCCTCTCCTCTACTGACGGTAAACTATATATAGGTAAGCATGTTTGTTTATTGGATGTACAATGGCTAAGGTTAACTTGTCTATTTTGCAATGTATTAGGAGGAAGATGATGATTTTTTAATGTGTTGGAAAGGTGAAGGAAAGGTCCCATCTTATGCAATGAGAGAATCTCTCCCAAAAAATATGGGAGCAAAACTTGGTATGGTTCAACTAGGCACTGTGTCGTAAGAGTTTGTGGAGGGCATGCTTTGGTATAGGGTTGTGAAGAGATGTTTTCATATCTAAATCTAACGAAATCCTGAATGGAAGAATCGGTATGTAAGGATACAAAATTGTCGTTTTGGCATCTAATATATGGTTTTTGGCATCTAATATATGGTATGGACTATCTAGGGGTTTGTGGAACGCTAATAATGTTGTGGTTTTTGATAACAATGCTCAAATTGTTGTTGTAGATACTTTAAGGCATATTTAAAAGATAGTAACCAAACAGCCTCATTCTTTTGCAAATCAAAGAACGACCAATAGTAACTGGTACTGTGGCCGAAACAATAACAAAAATGAAAGAAATAGATCTATCAATCTAAATAAGCAAAGATTTATCAAACTAAGTAAGCAAAAGATTAAAAACAAAAAGCCTAGATATCTCGTGGGATCGACTTGGTATGGTCGCCAATCTATAGCTTAGGGAAAATCCTAGATATGTGCATAAACGACTATCTTCCGTCTATAGGACGGAAGGGTAGGGGTTTTTTGGTGAATGAAAAAGCTCCAAAGAAATGTTAGAGCTAAGCTATGAAAACCCTACAGGAAATGGTTAGAATATAAGAGATGGCCATAGGAAATCAAAGGAGAACCTGCAACAAACCATTAGCAAACAAACCTACAAACAAAATAATCTAAAAATCTAAGCTATCAACAAAAACAAATGGTTATACCTTTGTGGAAATGGGCTACCATGCCTTAGCTTTGGAGCACCTCTCTCTATGGGATGGAGATTTGGCTTGTGGAGCAATGGAGGAGACGGAGGGTGAAATGACTTGAGAGGCAAAGGGTCTCAAGGCACTCATGGGAGCATAACAATAGGGAGATAATGAGTGTTTTGAGAGTGACCCCACCCCTCTATTTATAGTATTTTCTTAAGATTTTAGGGTTTTAAGCCCCTGATTAGGGCTTTAAGCCCCTTTTGCCCAATTCTTAGCTCATTTGGGGGTTTTAAGCTCCTTTGAGGGGTTTTAGCCCATTTTTGGAGGTTTTAGCCATTATGAGAGTTATTTTGGCTCTTTTTAGGGATTTTTAAGCCATTTTCATGTTTTTGAGCCTTTGAAAAGGTGTGGGGGTCAAATGAGAGTAGTGTAATGGATGTTTTTAGGTGGTGTAGGTCACATTAGAGGAAATTTGGGGTCTAAAATGGGCCTTATAAGAAAATGTGCCAAAATAAGTTTTTGTGAGTTAGAATTCAAGAACCAATAGAATTTCAATAAAATAAGTCAACCATAATGGTTGAATTGATATATTTGTCATTAAAAAAAACTACTTTTTTTGTTTGTATTTTCGACATATTTCATTGTGTTTTTACTCAAATTTCGATCGGGAGAGCTTGTTGGATGCGGAATGAATTTGATTCCGCATCCAACGAGCTTTCTCGATCGAAATTTGAGTAAAAACACAGAGATATGTCGAAAATACAAACACAAAAAGTAGTTTTTTTCTTTCTTCCTTCAAAATTAATCAATATTATTTTATTATTTTAACTATTATTTTATTATTTTCCTTAGGAGGCCCATTTTAGACCCCAAAATTCTTCTAATGTGTAGAGCTTACTGAGGGATTTTTTGGGTTAGCTGTTAATACATATGAATCTGTTTTAAGGCTTGAATAGATTACTGTAGGTTAAATTTTAGTTTTTAATAAGAATTCGAAATTAACTCATTGCCTAGCCCTTCCTCCTCTACCTAGTCATCACCCTCCGAGGTATTCTGGGATAAGACGAATGGTGAAATCGTATAGTAATAGGCACTTCACTTGTGATTGCTTTAGATCACTAAAAATGAGTGACTTGGAAGGTAGAGGGGGTGGTAGGCCCAGGGGGCCTCATGACATTCGCGTCCTCTCTGTTGATCGACTTTGCACTTGGAGAGTGACCTGAGGATCTACGGATGGGCTTAGTCTCATTGTGTTGAGAGTCCAACACTCTTTCTTGGTCGAAGAGGAATACAGGTGTAAGGCAGTCACACAGTAAGTCTACCATAGTTCAGATTCATTAATGGCATGTTTCAAATTTTCTGTTCACAATTGACTGGTTTCAAAACAATTTACCTATGTTGCAAGTTCTATAACAAACCATAAAATCTCTGCAAAATATTCATAAACCATACAAGCAACCACCAAGTGAATAACATAAAATAATAAAAAACACAACGGACATGCACACAACCATACCAAATAAGATAACCAAACTTTGTTCATGACGTTGAGCTAGTGAATAAAATCTATTAATTTATACTAATTCAAAAACTTGCAGTCTTTGAGGACATTAGTCCCTGATTGCCTTAACCGTGGGAAGTACTTGGGCTCAACCTTAAAACTCATTGTGAGGAGTACCATGGGAACCCCAAAGTAGTTGGCCACTGAGAGGAATTGCCAAGCGAGACGGGCAACGACTCCTACCAATTGACTAGCACTCTCGTGAGGAAAAGACCAAGCGCTGTCTCTTGGCAGTCTTGGTCGAGTGACCAACTGAAATCCAATAGGAAGCCACTAAAACCGGGGTTCAGAACGTCACTACTAGATTTCACCAACTGATCTACCAACTATACATAATTGACCCCCCACGCTCTTCCTCACGCCTAAGTGGCGATCCACCACTGTTCGGGTCCTTGAACCAACAGCATCAAGGCCATTCTCGACGACCCTCTACACCATCAGAAGGCCACACAGCCTCTGATTTAGACTTAGAATCATATCAATCCAAGCTAAATCTCACACTGCACCATCTAACCCCATGGCTGGTGCAAACCCGGATCCACTTTTTGGCTTGGTGATTGGCAGTGGACCCACGTCAATACCCCATACCACCACCAACACCCCTGTTGGTGGTCCTAGCACTGCCATGCAGACGGTCCTAACTCAACTGCCTCCACCGGTACTTACCAATCAAACTGCCCCAACTGTCATACTTGGGGGCAGTGGCCCTTCCACTCACACTATCCCACTTGTCATACTTGGGGGCAATGGCCCTTCCGCTCACATCGTCTCACTTGCCATACCTGGGGGCAATGGCCCGTCCACAACTGTGCCACAAGTATCCCCAGTTACGCAGGTACATTATGTTCTTGCAAACCCCACCACCATTGCCGGTCTGTCACACATCAACCTTGGGTCAGACCCCACTTTCATGGCATGCCTCAACCTGCTTGACTTGGCTAGGTTAACCAACGACCCCATCGGTCATCAAACCTTTTGGCCTCCCATGCTAACCAAACTACCTTTAGACATACCCAAGTTCGACGAGAAAGCAGGGGAGTGCCCCCAAAACCATATCATGACGTTTCACCTATGGTGCTCATCAAACAACATAGTAAATGATTCGATCAGACTCACACTGTTTCAACGCACCCTCACAACAGCTGCAACCAAGTGGTACATTGAGCTACCACAAGCCAAGTACCCATACTTCAACTCCTTGGCCTTTATGTTCTTGCAATATTTCCAACTTTCCGTCAAATATGATGAAGGAGTGGAAATCTTGCTATCTTGCCTCCAAAATATTGCGACCCACATCATCGACCACATCCACGAGTGGAGGCGACGTCGCAGCTTGTGCAAGATCAAGCTTGATGACAGGATCTTCCTGGACTGGTTCTTGAAAACCTTGCTGCCACCTATAGCCAAGGACGTCGCCTCCGAACATTCCCAAACAGAGGAAGAGGCCATCTTGAAGGCCCAACAGTTTGACCTCATTTACGCACAGTTGAAATACCTCTTTACCATCATTCCAGACGCTCCCTGTGCAGGCACCTCCTACCGGGATGCACCAGGGGCATCTCATGCCGCAAATGGCATCATAGACTCTGTTTTCCACCAAACACAACATCACGCGACACCACTCATGATGCCTCCGCAGCCGAGCAACATCCCTAGTGTTGCCTACCCAAACCATTATTTCAATCCGGAGCTACAACCTCCTATACACAACCTGCGCCACAACAGCAGGCCCATGCACCTTCCTGGCCATTACAACAATATTCGGGACAGATAACCGGATTTGTGGCACCGCCAACCCTCCAAGTTTACTACGCACCACTAGTGCAAGCCGCTCAAGCCCCCGCCCCAGCCTTGTCGGCACCTCTGGGACAAGTGTTTGCTCAGTAGAATCGTCTCAACCCACCTGCCCCCAACAACCAACAGGGACAAGGCAGAAACAACCAAGCTAGAAATCGGGGTAACAACCAACCTTAAAGAGGCAACCAACAACCTAACCCCCCCTGCAATGCCGCCAACCCGCCAGCGCAAAATCCCCAACAACCCAATCCGCCTCGACGGAATGCCCCATTACGGACCAACAAACCATGCGAGCTGTGCTATGTCTATGGGAACTACAGCCATGAATGTCTGCTTATGGGACACGCCAAAAAACTCCTCCATGACGAAGCCTAGCAAGGCAACAATGTGGCTGCCCAAACACAACAGAACCCAGCACCATCGGGCCCTTCTCCCATGGTGCTCCAGAACCCGTTACCAGTCCAAGGATTGATAGCAACCGCACTCTTGCCCCAAACCGCTTCCACAACCCACGCTGTTCCACATCCTACAGAGACATGAGTACACCAACTGCTAGTAGTTACAGCGGAGGAGATCAACCCGTAGACTAGGCGGAACCAATACGGATTTGCTACTGAAACCTATGACACAAAAACAACATCCACATCCAACATTGCCAATGTTCCTCTTCACCTTCTGCCCCCCCCTGCAGGCCCGCGTCTCCCCTTCAGGCGCATTTCCAACAACACTACTGCAAGGGCGACAATTAACTATAGTATCGTCAATGACTTGGCCCAATCACCTACGACCATGCCGGCTCTTGAAGTACTCAAAACGTGCCCAACATAGAGGAAAGCCTTCCTAGTCGCCCTTGGTGCCGTAGACCCCTCCGACTCCAGGTTAATCACATTTGATTTGGATCAAGGAGAACCAAAAATGCCATTGACCATTGCCTTCCAGATCTCGGTGTCAATTCAGAATTTGGTTGTGCACCGGTGCATCATTGATGATGGGGCATCCACTTGTGTCATGTCAACCTTGGTTTGGCAGAAACTCGGGTCCCCCATCTTGCAGCTGTCCACCACCACGTTGCGTGCCTATGATGGCCATCCCACCAGAGCCCAAGGCATCCTCTCGCACGTCCCATCTCTTTAGGCGGGAAGACCGTCCTAATTGACATAGAAGTCGTCAATGCTCGGTTAGACTACAACATTCTTTTATGACGTAGCTATATGTACGCGATGCGAGCTATGGCATCTACCGTCTTCCGCTAAATGATGTTCCCCCACGATGGGAAAATCGTGACTGTCGACCAGTTGACTTACCATGATCCACAAGCGCCAACAACACCAGCTAACGTTATTCCACTATCGACACCACAGTCGACAGCATCACCACCCCCATCATCATGAATGTAGTCCCAGGGTTGTTCGTCGACACCTCTATGACGACTTCCTTCCCCTTAGTATCACCACCATCTTCGCCAAGTGATACTGCGGATTTGTGCATGCTGTCATCTAGCACTACTGCACCACACTCAACCGCAATCGTAGCCCCAACAACAGTCGCAACGTCATCCGTCGCCGCAGCATTATGCGCAGCCGCAACCACAACCCCATCCCCACATGCAACCATCAGGGAGTTATTTGCGCTCCTCCCCAGTCCACACAATTCCTTTCCTATTTCCTCTGCCTGGCATCATGAGTAAGCCAATAATGGCCACCTTAAACTTACCCAACTTCACATTGGGGATTCCCGTATGGTACCTTGATCCACCAGCCCAACCTCCGACACCCCAAGTCGTGTTAACCCCTGTTCAACCCATTGCGGTCGAATCACGTCTCCCTCGTGGCCCACAAAAACCACCTTCTGCGCCTGTACCAGCCTCGACTCATCCAAAGAGGGCTAGGGGCAAAAACGTCAAAGCGACAGCCGCTGAATCTCGACCGACTCCACCTTGCGCCGTGTGCGACATACACGATCATGCAACACAAAATTGTCCCGAGATTCCCATCATCCGCACACACTTAGATGCCATGGACATAACGGAGAACATCCCCGTGGTTGTCCTCCCGAGTGGGCCAACAGTTAAAAACAAGTCTTTGAGGACAAACCATGCATGCGCCCTTTGTAGATTGTATGGACATTACTCCCACCATTGCCAAGACTTGGCCGAGTTTTGGGCCGTCCTTAGCCAACTTCAGAAACATTCCCTTGAATCCGAAGTCACTGCCATTGAGGAGATCCACCCTCCGGTTTCTTCCTCGACCACGACAACCATTTACATGATCTCTAGCTCCAGTAGTCCGTCTGTCTCCTCGCCCATGGAAGATCCACTTGATCTATCCTGACGCCACTGTCAGGATGATGGAGAGATCTGTAAAACCACCACTGGTTTTACCCCATTTCCTTTCAACCATGGTGTGGAATTGATTCTTCCCATCGAAGGCCAGATTTCATTACCCCGCCTTGCCAATGACCTTTGTCTCGGCAAGGGGGCACATCTCTTTGCTAACTCAGACGGTCGACTCTTGAAGAATCCCCGCAATGGGCTCCACCTCAAGAGATCCCATGCCTGATACCACCACCATGAGTCACTTATAGCGTAGATTTTATTTTTTGTTTTGCATCATCTTTACCACGAGTCGGTGACCCCCTCCAGCCGTTGTTCCACTTCTAGTTGTAGTGAGTCCATTCTAGAACTCCGTCGCATCATCTGCACGTGAGCAGGTAGATATTATCCCTACCCTTGCGCTGTGGGGAGCCCACTGGACAGTGCGGTCCCCCATCTGCACATGCACACAGTATGTTGCGCGTATGATCTAGCTACCACCATGCTAGTATACCGTCAAGTCCCCAGACCTGCCTTGAAGATTGAGACCTCTTCGTATCTCACTGGTTGCACAACACTCCTGGGTTGAGAAACGAACTTTAGACTTCCTCCCTCCCTGTTGATTCCTTGGGCCATTTCCTGGAGTCACGTCAGTTTGTGTGTCACCACGCGAATCACACGTCTATGTTGAGCTAGCTCCGTACCCATAGGCCTCCATTCGGTCTAGTTTTTCTCTGTGCACCATTGCACCAGGGGCAGCACCATTAGCTGCTAGTCAGAGTCATCCAAAGTCTGTTGGAGACACCCCTCACACCTCTGGGTTCGGTTTTCCATCCTCTATCTTGTGATGAGACCATTGTCTCATGTTTAATACTCGATTTTCCGGACCTATCCCTGGAGGTCACCCCGATTTGCGTACCTCCACGCAAGTCTTCCTCTGCATATTTCGACATGTTAACGAACCATCCACTTCATCCATACTGCAAACATTGTCTCACAAGGAGGCACCATTAGTGCCCCTTGCTTGACCATTTCTTGGGGCCACTTTTCGGAAGTTACCTTGGTTTATGTTCCCCTTTATTTTCATACAAATGTCTCCGGACCTGTACTTACATCATAGTCTAGTCTAGTTTGTCCACCGCAACTCATGCGGGTTCCGAACCATTTCCCGGAAGACACATCATTTTGCATACATTTGGCATATAACTGTCTTCGGACTTGCACTCACACCACATGTAGTCCAGTCTGTCCACCACAACTCACACAAGACTCTCATGACCTCTGTCCGAGAGCCACCTCGGTTTGCATGCCTCTACCGCACCGACTCACGTGCCTCTGCTGCGATCTACCTTGTGCATGTATTGGTATGTTCAAGAGCCACCTGCTCCATCCATAATGCATGGATGACCTTTGGACCACTGTCCATTGTCTCGACATGGGGGCACCTTTAGTGCCGCCTCGATCGGTTGACCACACTGGAGTTTCTGTTAAGCTCTTTTCTGACTCCTAAAAGAATGAAAAGATTGCTGAGCGCATTTGCTTCTTTTATCGCTCGTTAAAATATAAGAAAGGGCGTCTACATCGTCTTGTTTATCTCATTTTGCGGACTGTGTAGACTACCATCTGAAAAGGACCACCTTTGCACATTCAAGCCAAGACCGTTCCCCTCTGCATCTTTTTATGCTTTCTCGGGCAGAGGGGTCGAACTTTACGAAAAAGCTCACCATGGGTTGTTGTTAAGCTCTTTTCCAGCCTTCTCATCAAGAAAATGTTGCCGAGCAAACTTGGTTTCGTTTATGCTCGTAAAAGTATCTGAATGACCGTCCAATCAGTACAGGTTCAACCTTTTCTAGCCTCTGCATATTTCGACATGTTAACGAGCCATTCGCTCCATCCATACTGCAGACATTGTCTCGTAAGGAGGCACCATTAGTGCCCCTTGCTTGACCATTTCCTGGGGCCACTTCTCGGAAGTTACCTCGGTTTACGTTCCCCTTTATTTTCATACAAATGTCTCTGGACCTGTACTTACATCACAGTCTAGTCTAGTCCGTCCACCGCAACTCACGCGAGTTTCGAACCATTTCCCGGAAGACATATCATTTTGCATACATTTGGCATATAATTCTCTTCGGACTTGCACTCACACCACATGTAGTCCAGTTCGTCCACCACAACTCACACAAGACTCTCTTGACCTCTGTCTGAGAGCCACCTCGGTTTGCATGCCTCTATCGCACCGACTCACGTGCCTCTGCCGCGATCTATCCCGTGCATGTATTGGTATGTTCAAGAGCCACCTGCTCCATCCATACTGCACGAATGACCTTTGGACCACTGTCCATTGTCCCCACATGGGGGCACCTTCAGTGCCTCCTCGATCGGTTGACCACACTGAAGTTTCTGTTAAGCTCTTTTCTGACTCCTAAAAGAATGAAAAGATTGTCGAGCGCATTTGCTTCCTTTCTCGCTCATTAAAATATAAGAAAGGGCGTCTACATCGTCTTGTTTATCTCCTTTTGCAGATTGTGTAGACTACCATCTGAAAAGGACCACCTTGGTACATTCAAGCCAAGACCGTTCCCCTCTGCATCGTTTTATGCTTTCTCGGGCAGAGGGGTCGAACTTTACGAAAAAGCTCACCATGGGTTGTCGTTAAGCTCTTTTCCAACCTTCTCATCAAGAAAATGTTGCCGAGCAAACTTGGTTTCGTTCATGCTCATAAAAGTATCTGAATGACCGTCCAGTCAGTACAGGTTCAACCTTTTCTAGCTTGATTAGACTACCAACGGTAAATAAGTCTCTCATCCCACAAAGGATGAGCGAGCTCTCCTATGTACACTTTTAACCTTTTTTGGGCACATGAGACTATCCACGAAAAAGAGACATCACTGGAGTCTTCGTCATGCTTTCAGACTCTCTAAAATTGAAAGCACCATCGAGCATTTACTTTTTTGAGCTTGCTAAAAATCCACGAGATCGTACCATAACGGTGTCTTTATACACCACCCCATATATAATAGTTTGGAAGCATTCCTACTTTGGGTCACTTTTGTTTAGAGTGCTCTGCGATGTGTCTTCCTTGGATTTCTTCAATACCAAAAATGTCTACCCCCCCAAGTATTTCCCATCTACAGTTACATTCCCGGTATTACAGCTATGATCCTTTTCCCATGAGTCAATTTGATTTGCTGCCTGGTCCGCCTTGCCGTCATACTCTGAACAAAGGAAGTTTGAGTCCCCCGTGATTCATTTCCCCTATTCCACTCCCCCCTCCATTCAGTGGGTCAGTCCTCAAATTGTCTCACATCTTTCGGTTATCTCCCTCGTGCTTCTGGTCAAGGAAACACCATTTCCTTGGCTAGTTGCAGGTGTCCCTCTGTCGACGACAACACACATATTCCAGAGGTCCTTGTATCATGGTTTCATTAACCTCATTGATGAGTTCCTTGGACCACTTGAGAGGAGTCCTTAGTGCCTCTCGGGATGGTTGTGTCTCACATGCTCGAATCCAGCTATATCATCGCACCGTTGAGATTCGTACAGGGTATTGGTCCGTGCAGTATTTGGTCGAAGACCCCGGATGTCACCTGACTCTAACACATTGATGAGTCTATTGAGGGACCCAAATAAGTTCATGCCCCTTGTGATTTTTGGGTTGCGTTGGAGACAGTGTTCAGAAGCCCCAACAATGCTTCTATATAGATTTATGATCAATGCAACATATTTGTACCACAGAGACTCTGACTCTCCGTCAGTAAGTACCTACAACTATGTACCGTTCCAGATCTAGCAGGCCATCAGTCATGAAGATATAGCATTCCATGAGAATGCCATGGGTCCAATGTAGCAGTTCTTTATATTAGTATTGTATGTAGCCTCTCATTGAGGCAACCACTATTGTAACAACAGTTATACATGATTGGCTCTTGTATTATAGATCTTAGATCACATTATTCTTTTGACATCATTACGAGCATGGGGATGCCCGCCTCGTCCATAGACATGTCACACATTATTTGTATCTCACCCATTGATGGGAACCATATTAATACAAAAACCAAAAGCCACCCTGCCCCAGCCCAGGAAGCACCACCTCTCCCCAGAAAATCCTATGATGTCCGTCGGCCATACGATGAGCTCCCGCCCTCACACATCAGGGGGAAATCTGTTAACCCAAAAAATCCCTCAGTAATCTCTACCTGACCTACACCACCTAAAGACATCTATTACACCACCCTCATTTGACCCCCACACCCTTGCAAAGGCTCAAAAACATGAAAATGGTTTAAAAATCCCTAAAAAGAGCCAAAATAGCTCTCATAGGGGCTAAAACCTCCAAAAAGGAGCGAAAACCCCTCAAAGGAGCTTAAAACCCCCAAACGAGCTAAGAATTGGGCGAAAGGGGCTTAAAGCTCTAAAAAGGGGCTAAAGCCCTAGCCAGGGGCTTAAAACCCTAAAATATCAAGAAGAACTATAAATAGAGGGGTGGGGGTCACTCTCAAAAGACTCATTCCCTTCCTATAGTTACTTTGCTCGTATGAGTGCCTTGAGGAGCCAACTCTCTCAAGCCATTCATCCTTGTCTCTCTTTTGCTCCATTAGCCACTTCCCTTGTGTGTTGAGCTTAGCTCCACACCATTCAAACCAGTAAGGAGAGGTTGTTCCTTGAGCTAGGGTATGGTGGCCCATCTTCCATTAAAAAGCTTAGGTATAATGAGATGCATGTTTTGTTTATTTTTATTTGCAGCTTAGATATATGTGTAGTTTATTTTTAATAGTAGATTGCAAGTTCTCCATTGATGATTAGTTGCGGGTTTATTTTTCTGATGGTTTGTTGTAGGGTTTCCATGGCTCAAAGCTAACCCTTCCTTGCAGGTTTTTCATTCACCAAAGAAACCCTATCCTTCCATCCTATAGACGGAAGGTAGCCGTTTATGCACGTAGCCAGGGTTTTCCCTAAGCTACAATCATATTCTTTGGGATCTAGCATCGTTGATAGGAATTCCTTGTGGTTACTTTGATGGAGCATCAAATAATAAACAGTGTGGTGAAGGCACGGTCTTGAAAATTTCTTTAGACCATTATTTTTTGATATGGATGGGAGCAAGGTTACAAAAACCGAACCGGGTGTTGAACCGGTCGACCTTGAAAATCGAATCCGGACCAAAATCGAGAAAAAAACCGGATCACAAAACCGGTCCACCAAAATACAAAAACTTCTTAAATTTTGAAAAATTATATATATATTCATGTGCAACCATGTGAATCCAAACNATATTGAACATATTTCACTAGAACCTTCCCCACTCAACCAACTTTTAAATTTTTTATTTTTTTAAATTTAAAAAATACCTTGTTTAGTGTTGTTGTACAATTATGTAAAGAACAGGTCAAAACCGGAACCGAAACCGGTCAATACCGGACGGTTCCGTACGGAATTGGTCAAAATCGGTTTGACCTAGTGAGGCCCCAAAACCGGTCAGATTGGTCGGTTTTACCGGTTCCAGTCCAGTTTTTGCAACACTAGATGGGAGTAGGTACAAGATCAAACACAAGCAGAGCTATCGAATTTGGGGACTTTAAGATCCTATCGACAAAGCTAGGGTCCATTAAGACCCCTCTTGTACTTGTTGCCCCTAGTTTGCATGATGGTTTTGACTTCTTCCATTTCCTTTAATTTTTGAGGTTGAACCTTAGGATTGTCTACATACATATTTCTTTCTTGAACCTCTTCTAGCAAAGTCTATGTCCACATTTCATATTGACAACCCAATCCCATTTGAGGGTTGACCTAACCACCCACTTTTCTGCCTATGAGATTCTTCATTAACACTTTTGTATAACCTTTTAGATAAATCACACATCACGCACTGCCTATTTCTATACCGAGTTATGGAAA
The DNA here is from genome assembly GCA_001517045.1 of Pseudotsuga menziesii. Taxonomy (NCBI): domain Eukaryota; kingdom Viridiplantae; phylum Streptophyta; class Pinopsida; order Pinales; family Pinaceae; genus Pseudotsuga; species Pseudotsuga menziesii. The sequence goes on from LPNX010943866.1 coordinate 214,433, forward strand.
CTCTTACTACAAGAAAAAAACCAAACTCACTTAACCCAAGAAGCGTCCACTCACTCTGTACTGGACTCTTCTATTTTTAATGTTGTGGGTCCTTGGCCTTGATAAGTAAGGGATGACAATCAAGAGGGACATGAGAGCACTTTGGAACCCATTTGTAGAAGTTTAAAGCACTATGATTGCTCGAGACCAATGAGGTGGAAGAGATATGGACCAGAACCATTGACCCATATGAATTAGACATGTAGGAAGTATCCAAAAGCAGAAGTCATTCCTTTTTTTCTCAAGTGTCACCAACTTATGTGGCAAGTCTTGGGTAAGGTTTAATGCCATAATTGCATGTATTGTTGAGCTTGCATAAATATGATGGAAGGGCCTTAGAAAATGGTGTTCCCCTTTGATTTTTGTTAACACCATATTCAATTACACCTCCACATTGGTGAGGAGATTGATCTTAACATGATGGGCTTCGAGAACCTAAAAGGAAACGAGTTCAAAGGATTTTCTTACTTGTTACAATCTTCTTTGAATTAATTGATTTAGATTGATGTTTTGAGGAGTAGAATATTTCAAAAGAAATTATACGATTATAGAGGAATCTCCAACCATTGTTGTTTTAGTTACCCCTTTGAGATTATGTAATCCTTGAAACACCACCAATGCCTCAGGTTCAAAGGATATTTTTACTTGTTACAAACTTCTTTGAATTAATTGATTTAGATTGATGTTTTGAGGAGTATAATATTTCAAAATAAATTATACGATTATAGAGGAATCTCCAACCCTTATTGTTTTTTCACCCCTTTGAGACTATGTAATCCTTGAAACACTGCCAATTCCTCTGTTTTCCTAGATTGTGGTCATGCTTAGTTCCTAGATAAAATAATTTTTGGAAAGTATCCTCTAACTTGAGTTGCTATTGAGAAGATTGATTAGTCTTTTTGATCAAATATTTTAGGGGTGTTGAAAATTGAAATTTCTAAGAGAAGAGCTTTGATCCATCTTGCCTACATGATATCAAAATTTATAGTTCAATCCCATTAGAATGAATTGTTTCTTGCGAGGGACTCATTTCTTGTAATACGCACTTGACAAAAAGTGTGATTTCAAGCTAATCAAAATTTTCATATAAAGAAATTAGGAAATGCAGTCCATGCCTTTTAATAAATTGTTTGTTTGCAACGCTCTTTGGATATGTTGTTGGCCATGTGAGGAACATGTGTTGTCAATATTTGGAATTCAAAGATGTTCTTCTCAAATCTTGTAGGGTTGAGGATCACTCTTAAAAAGAGAAACCACATTCTATAAAGATGCGTGTTTCATTCTCTCCTCCATATCTTGGCAGGGACATCTTGAAGCTCCTTGGATATCATTTTTCTTCAAATTCTTAGTTAAGATTTTTACGTGCACCAAAACTTGGGAAAACAATCCTCATTCGAAATGCATTTCTAAAAAGTTGCTGGTTGGGGATGGTCTTGATCCATCAATTCGTATAAGTATAATTGCTTGGTTGTATGTATACCTCCTTTAGCCCCTACTACAAGTCTTGAAGATTGAATCTCATCAGAGTGACCCCAAAAGATATGCCAAAGCATTGGGTCATATTGGAGATCAAAATATTTCAAACCAATCCATATCGCTAACTTCACTTGATCCCATTAAGCTAGGTCGTACAATGAGCATATTCCTTATTCTGAAAGCTAACCCCTCCTTATTGCTACATCATAGTTTTCTATAGGGTTTCCCATGATACGATCCTCCCAGAGTCATTGAGGAATCTAGGATAAATGATCTCTATTAAGCTTTCTCTATTAAGCTTTGTTGAGTCCTTGCATAATTGCCAAACTAGAGAAACCCCACCATTTAGAAGGGTCGAAGGTATTGATTTGATCACTCTCCTTGCTGGATTCAACATTGTGATCCTTGTTGAACCATCTTGTATTTTATCTTTTGGACCATTGGTTGCGAGTCTTATGCCTTGTGATGACGCTTTAAGGTGATAGGAATGCATAATTAACTGAAGTGTCCATTGATTGACTAGCGTAAATTACAGAACCTGGGTAATTTTCCTTGGAATGAGGAGAGGGAGGTGTTCCATCCATAGATGTATCTCTTTGCTTTTATCATGTCCTCTAGATGAGTTCATGTAGGAGTCTATAATTTCTTTTAATATGTTAGCTATATTTATGGAGCCCCCCTACGTAGCAGGATATTATCTGCAAATTGCAAATGATTTATCGCCTTCATGCTTCTTGCAATATGGATTCTCCCAAGGCTATGCCAATTCATTTCTTGCTTTAGTTTTTATTCCTAGAGACTTTGCCATCGACATGTACAACATTGGTGACATTGGGCAACCTTGGTAAAATTTGTTGATTTTGGAACAAGGGTTTGATTGTCCGCGTTGACTTTGGAAGAAGGGAGATGATAGCCTATTCATCTTGTGCAAGCATTTATTCATTTTCGGAAAAGAGTAGTGCAACCAATTTTTCTTAGCATGTCAAAGAGAAAACTGTGCCTCCCTTATTGAAGGTATTGCCCGTATCAAATTTAAATACCATTCATTTTTTTTAATGCATCCTACTTGTGTATTGCCTTTTGAACCAATAGAATGTTGTTAGTAATATGACAATGCTCTGCATGAAACCTCCTTTATTCTTTGAAATGCGATTAGGGAGAATAGAACACAAAGTTAATTACTAGGACTCTTGTCAAGATCTAGTAACAATTTTTGCGTAAGAAATTGGTCAAAACTTGGGAAAGGAGTAGGTGTTACTCTTAGAAATCAATTATAGATGAGTTAATACCTCCATCAGTTTCTCTTTGGTGCACGCTCTGTGTTGGATATTGGGTTCAATGCTCCCCGTGAGTTTCTTGACATGGACTAATCGCCTCTCGAGATCCTAACTTTGGCGATTGTGGCAGAGAATAACACTTGCAGGTTTTGGTCTAACGACAATCGTGAGTCCAACAAATGGTATCAGAGCAATAGGTCAAGGGTTCGAAACTCTCTTGGTTCACGTTGGGGGGGAGATTGTTGGACATTGGGTTCAATGCTCCCATGAGTTTCGTGACATCGACTAATCGCCTCCCGAGATCCTAACTTTGACGATTGTGGCGGAGATTAACACCTACGGGTTTTGGTCTAACAACAATCGTGAGTCCAACACTCTGTTCAACATGCGTTGGCGCTTATATTTTTTTATATTCCAACAGGCCATATAAAAATGAATTTAGAAGCCGTTTAGGCTTATAGAGCTTTATTTGCTTCCAGTTTCCAAATCGCTTTAATCATTTCTTCATATTCAATTCTTTTCACAATTAATTATTCTTTCTCATTCGAGACCAAAGAATTCCTTTGCCTCTATGGCAGGCCTAAAAATATTAAGATATTATAAGGAATTCTAAAAAGCCTCAGTCATCAGCCAAACTTAGTGGAAGGAATATCTTGTGGCTATTTTGATGGTGCTATTTTGATGATGCATTTAAATTGGATCTATGTTGTGGGTATGGTTATTGAACTTGACGAGAACCATTTACTATTTGCCGAGGATGGGATGTGGTAAAGGCTCCAATATCAGAGTTGAATTATTAGATCTTCTTTGGGGCTTGTTAAAGTTTGTTATTATGAAAGATTTCCTGTTAATTCAAGTGTTTCGAGACTCTAAGGTTATTGTGGACTGGGCAGCTGGTACATCTTCACTTCAGGTTTCGATCTTGGATCACAGGTGTCACATAACTATTGTGATGCTGTAATGTTTTAACAATTTCTTCGTCAAACACATTTTTCGGGAACTAAACTCTGTAACAGACATACATGTTATCAAAAAATGCTATTGGGATGACTGAAGGTATTATTTTCTTCGAGGAGTTCAAAGACTTCACTATGTGCAGTTCATGATCATTATCTTTCTATTAGTTCTGCCAGTTTTGTGTAGATCTTGTCATGTTATGCTACTAGCTTCCTGGATATGTTTAAAAAATTGTAGCAAAATTTTTGTATTTTGTATTTGGCTGAAAAACTATATCATTAAATGTTTAGTTTCACCTTGGAAGGCATACACCTCCAAGAGATAGCTATTTGGATTATGTAAAGGCTTTGATATGATTCTTATTGAACATCCCATTTTGATACATTTGATAGGTCTTGCCCTTCATATGGCAAGGATGCCTTCCCACTCCTAAATTTCCCACTTGGACAACACTTCGTGCCTCACTACCCAATTTCCTATCTGGATAGACTATCTTTGAGTACCGAATTTACCAAATTGAAAGACGTGATACGACTGGTCGAGCTGGTATGGTTGGCTTTATTTATCTATTCCCACCCAACCAATGCCACCTTTTCTTACTGAATTTCCCCTATCCCTCTGGTCGAGCGTGCTTGTGCATCCTCTATACACATCATCGCAAATAAAAATATCAAGTTATTGGTTTTTTTTCTCCTCTAAAAAGTACGGGTTGCAACTTCATCATTCTTAAGCATATTGCTTGGTAAAGTTGTAGTGATATTACTTCATCACTCTCTATGAGACCAAAGAAGGTAAAGTTGTAGCAACTTTTCTTGTGCAACTTCATTCTTAACAATATTGCTTGGTAAAGTTGTAGCGATGTTACTTGGATTTTGTGAAATGTAGTCTTCTTTGTTGTGTATAAATAGACCCAAATTTTGCTAAGCACCCCTTTAATAGATTTAATGAAAAGAAGGTTAAATTGAATGCCACGCTAGCATTTCATTTGATTCGCACCAAATCCCCACTTTCTTATTATGTGGTCCATTAAAGTTCGTAGAGAGGAAGGATCTTCGATGTCAATGCATCTGGTGTTTGATTTGAATAAATGACATTGGCTTCCTTGAAAAGCAAAGTTCTCTTAAAGAGAAAGTTGAGTTTTTTTTAATTTTTATGTGGTCCATTAAGGTTCGTAGGGAGGAAGGATCTTAGATGTCAATGCACCTGGTGTTTGATTTGAATAAATGACATTGGCTTCCTTGAGAAGCAGAGTTCTCTTAAAGAGAATGTTGAGTTTGTTAGTATAAACATTTTGTAGGCTTAATTTGTATTCTCTTTTGAAAAAAAAAGAAAAGAAGAAACTTATTCCAACTAATGAATAAATGAATGGTGTAAATAATTTAAACAACGTTGGAAAGTAACGATGTAACCAACTTTACTAGTTTTAATAAGTTTATTTTCTAATGAGTAGGAGTTTAAGTGGAACTATTCTATGTTCTATTTAACTTACCTTGAAATCTACCCTTCCTATCATGTTTTGGGCTAAATTTAGGATGGAGCTTCTTTAGGATGAGCTAGAGTGTTAAGACTAGGGATATAGTGAAGTAGCTCTACACAATGCATAGAGGCTGCTTTGTGTGAATAATTGATATTGAGTTTCTTAAAATGTAATGAACATGTTTGTGTGAATATTTGATATCGGGTATTCAACATGAGCATTCTTCAAATGCTTCAAATGCTTCAAATGTTTGATTATTGAGTTTGTTGGAATAAACATTTTGCACCTTGGGTTCTTAATTTATATTAATGTTTAAAGGAATGGGTAACTCAGTATTGAATTAATGTTGAAAAACAAAAGCAATATTAAAAATTTGCACCATGGATGAAACTAATACGTTAAAATGACATTGAAAAGTTCCAACATAAATGGAACCAAATAAGTGATCCAAACAATGTTGGACTTTGCCAAAATATTTTTTTGATCGAATGAGATGAGATAGAGGGATGAAGTTTCTTGATTACAATGACAATTGAAAACACCACTATCATCGTTGTTTTCCTTTATAATATTATAATATTTTTTGTTTAATGGTTACTCTATAAAGTAAGATGTCTTAGGTTAAGTCTTTTTTGTTATTTTTTGAAAAAGAACAATAAAAATTCCAAAAACAATTAAATTTTTCTTCTTAATATTATTATATCTTTTGTTTAAATCACTTGGTTAAAATTTATTATTGAGTATTACTTTTTGAAAAAGAACAATAAAAATTCTAAAAGCAATTCAATTTTTCTTTTTAATATTAGTATATCCTCTGTTTAATTCATTTGGTTGAAAGTTACTTTATTAAGTAAGAGGGTTTGGGTTTAAGTTTTTCTTTTTGTTATTTTTTGGAAAACATATTATAATGTGTAGATAATATGACAATTTAATAAAAACAACAATAAAAACATACTTAATAAGCCACATGGAAAGCAAAGATTGAACCATGTAGTGATGCACATTTAATGGAATAATTAATCGCCCGCCTAAACTAACTTTTCCTATAAGCTCACATTTACGAATAAGTTGCTTAAGCTCATATTTACAAATAAGTTAGCCAAGTGATTTTTTGCTTACCAATACCAACTACTTCTCATGGAGAGTTTGTATCAAGGATATCTTATGAGGTAATGGACTTCACTAGATTACTTTGGGAAAATAAATTGTCTCCATTGATTTCTTAAAAAAAGCAAAATGACAATGATCGAGATGTCCATCTCTAATGACTTGTAATTATACTTTCAAGGAATTGACTAATCAAAAGTGATTTGACAAAAAATGGAAGCTGTATTTGGTCATGACAATGAGATTCAAGGTCACCAGTTTGAAAATAAATTGGATGATTTAAATCTAAGTGTTTTTTTGGCATTGAATACTATCTATCTAAGCTAGAAAAACAATGAACTTATGTTATTCTTACTAAGTTTGGTCCTTCGTGTTACATTTTTGTAGCTACTTTTCATTCCACCAAATAAGCTCTAGGGTCTTATTATACAAAACTTAGTGTTGAAGCATTTTGTGATTCTTTGCTTAGAGAGAAAAATAAGCTTTTGCATGTTGAAGTGATTAACACTATAGGTACATCTAATGAAGTATTTAATGGAACATTAGAGGGATAAATCCAAGCATTCAAAGAAGTAGTGCACCCTTATAATAAAAACAAAACAAGGGTTCTAAACTCTCTCATCTAGTTCCTACAATCAATGTTGGTAAAGACACTGAGAAAGGGAAGAAGATTAAATGACATTGCAAATTTTGTTGGCGAGAAATTCAGACGGAATTTAAGTGTTTTAAGAAAATGGAAGCTTTGGAAGCAACATTGAACAAGCATGATGTCAATCTTGATTCCTTTTCTAACTCCTCATGGACCAAGGTTACAAAAACCGAACTAATGATCGAACTGACTGAACCTGGAAACCAGAACCACATCGAAAGTGGGAAAAAACCCGGATCACAAAATCGGCCCACCAAAAATACAAAAAATATCTGATTTAAAAAAAATTATATATATATTCATGTGCAACCATGTGAATCCAAACCATTATACACAAATTTGCAAAAAGGGCTCTTGCTATGTGCCATACTGAGCATATTTTTACTAGAACCTTCCCCACTCAACCAACTTTTTTATTTAAAAAAAATAAATAAAAAATACCCTCTTAAATGTTGTTGTACAATTATGTATGGAATTGGTCAAAACTGGAACTAGTTAAAACCAGATTGAAACTGGAAAAACCGGTCGGTTCCGTACAAAACTAGTCATTTTTGTTTTGGGACACCGATTTGACCCGGTGAGGCCCCAAAACTGGTCGAATCGACTAGTTTTACCGGTTCCGGTTCGGTTTTTGTAACACTGTCATGGACATTCACTTTTTCCTTCTGGTTTTTTCTTCAATGCATGTTTTACTTTTTCTTTTAATGGATGCCTCAATGATTTTTGAGCCTCTTATCAAATGGCAAATGATAAAATCATATTTTTTTCTGTTTTAAATGAATGTATCACCAAACAATTATTTGTTGATGATGATAGATCTTTTAGTGTTGTAGGCTGTGGAATAATCTAGCTAAATGATATTGATTTTAAAGATGTATTATGTGTTCAAAGTCTCGCATGCAATGTATTGCATTAAACATGCATCACCATATGGTTCAGTCTCTTTCTTCCATGTGGCTTCTTGAGTATGTTTTTACTGTTTGTTTTTTAAAATTTCCTATTTATTTTTAAACTGCCATATTATCCACACATTATGATATGGTTGGTCTAAGTGATTTTTTGCTTGCCAATACCAACTACTTCTCATTGAGAGTTTGTATGAGGATGTCTTATGAGGTAAGGGATTTCACTAGATTACTTTGGGAAAAGAAATTGCCCTCTTGATTATTTAAAAAAAGTAAAATGGCATATTAAAATTAACAATCGAGATGTCCATCTCTAATGAATTTGATTCCATTTTCAAAGAATTGACCAGCCATAATTGATATGACAAAAAATAGAAATTGTATTTGGTCACCACATTGAGATTTAAAGTCTTCGGTTTGAAAATGAATTGGATGCTTCAAATCCAAGTGTTTTTTTTTGCATTGAATACTATCTATCTAAAGTCAAAACCCTCAGACTCTTAGTTGAAGAACACAATATATTTAAGCTAGAAAAACAATGTATTTATGTTATTTTTGCTAAGTTTGGTCCTCTATGTTTGTTTTTGTTTCTACTTTTCATTCCACCCAAGAAGCTTTAGGGTCTTATTATACTAAACTTACTCTTGAATCTTTTTGCGATTTTTTGATTAGAGAGAAATATATCTGTAACAAAAAACAAACAAGGGTCTCAAACTCTCTCATCTAGTTCCATGCAATGGTGATAAACGCACTAAATAAAAAGGTAAGAAGATTAAATGTCATTGCAATTTTTGTAAGCGAGATGGTCATGTTCAATTCAAGTGTTTCCATAAAATGGAAGCCTTGGAAGCAACAATGAAGAAGCACAACATTGATCTTAATTCTTCTTTTAACTCCTCATGGACATGCACTTTTTTCTTCTAGTTTTTTCTTTAATGCACAATCTACTTTTTCTTCCTATGAATGACTCATTGATTTTTGAGCCTCTTTATCATTTGGATAAAGATAAAATCACATTTTTCTACTCTAAATGAATGTACCACCAAACAAATATTTGTTAGTGATGATAGATATTTTAGTGTTATAGGGTGTGGAATAATCTAGCTAGATTATGGTTATTTCAAAGATGTATTATGTGTTCAAACTCTTTCTTGTAATTTGCTATCAATCTATCATATTACTCATTTTAGTGAAGGGAAGACTAGAGATTTTTCAACTCACCAAGTTGTAAATAAGGATTTAAAAGTTCCAAAGCATGTCTTAGCAACTCAAATTGTTAATGATATTACTAGGCTGTAAAGATTTGAAAAATTTCGGTCAGCATGTTTTTCATCAGTTTTATTGCTCAAAGAGATGGTTTGAGCAAACTTTGGCATGATCGATCTTGTCATCTAAACTATCGCTCATTGTAACTCCTATGCAATTAGAAAAGGGTGACCTAGTATTCCTTTCATTTTTTGTAGAGATTGTGTTTGTCTTGGATGTGTTCGCAAAAACATCATTGGGACAATTTTGACAAATGTGCATCTTGGCATGCCTTACCCCTTTATAGCTTGTTCACAATGTATTGTGGTTTTTTTCTTATACTTCTATTTGTGTCATGTCCCTTTTAGAATGAACACTATGGGGACGACTTATTAGCCTATCTAGACCCTGTACAATATAGTCGGTGGAAGTGAGGATTAATTAATTATTTATTGTCATATAGGCTCAAAATAATTTTATAAAGTGACATTTAATAATTATTTCCTAAAGTGATTTTATAAAAGTCACTTAAGTTAAAAGTGGCGCAAAATGGTAAAATAGGGAAAAAAATGGTTAACATGAGAATAAAAGCTACTTTCTCACTAAAAAAACATTTTTAAATTAAAAAAGTGAGAAAAATAGGAGAAAGAGAAGTTGAAGACTCATAAGAGAGAAAACTAGTTCTAAAAGTAATAGAGATATCCTACTCTCTCATTCATTCTTGTCATTTTTTTTTTCATTTTGAAACTTGAGAGCTCTTGAACTTAACTTCTCTTAGACGAAACCCTAGGAGAATAGTTATCCTACTTTCTCATTCATTCTTGTTATTTTTTTTTCATTCTGAAACTTGAGAGCTCTTGAGCTTAACTTCTCTTGAATGAAACCCTAGGAGAATAGTTTCGGTGGTGAGACAAACCCACCCTAGCTATTGGACAGAGAAATAACTTAGATTTCTCATATGATCTTCATTACCTTGGATTGGAGCTATACCTTTATCTTCAGATCTTAGTAGTAAAAAGATGTTTGCATCATACTCTTGGTTGATTATGAAGGGAGGCGCACCAGTCAAGAAGAAGAGAGAGAAACAAATCTCTATTGGTGGTCAATAAGAGAGAGAATGTGTACATCCACTTTTTTCCTGTTAATGATATTAAGGAGGGCGCGCAACATTTGAAGGGAGGCCACTGTTTTGAGGAGGGCGCACTCAGCTAGTCCATATTAACCATTAAATATGATATCGAAGAGCATGTATTCTCTGTCTGAGTGAACAAATTCATGTGAGTAAGTTCCAACATACATCTTGTTGTAGAATATTTATTGAAGGTGACTTAATATAACTGTTTATTCCCTCAAGCAAGTCATGGTAGCAAAGGTACTAATCTAGTGTACTAGTGGAGGGCATATTCCCATTTTCCTTATAGCTGGGTTGCTTGACTTCAAACTAACTTGCTTTGTCTATTATATATTGTATCCTCTATACATTTGGGAGGAGAAAACTTCAAATTCGTGCTTGCAAAGGGTGGCCTTGAATACACTCATCTTCAGATATGAAATCACTGTTAATTCTTCTAGTGTATGCCTATATATGTTGTGCATATCGGTGTTGGGCGCTTTCAGTGAATCTGGGCATGCATATGCACTGTGGGAAACACTATAGATGACTGTTACAACAAGGTTTTTGTCATATCAAGTGATTGGCGAAGGTTCCTTGTATTAAATTTTCAACATACCCTTAATATAAATATTAGACCTTTATCTCCACTGGTTAAGACATTTAAGTTTATCATTGTGTTTGTTATTCATGATTCTCTTATTATTATAAATAATGCATGAATGGTATCATTGAAATACCATCATCAAGTGACCCCAAACACCTTGAAACATAAAAATATAGTCAATAATACAATAAATAGTCAATGGGTAAATGTGAAGTGCAATCAGTTGGCATTAGTTGACCTTCTGAAGTGTTTTTTGAAAGCATAGAACCAAACTAATGGTCAGAGTGGTTGGAAACAAATTAGCATGTATCGTATGGGATATTTCAGTGGTATCAGAGCCTTGATTTTTCCAGCTTGTGTGCGTATGTCATTTTATGAATCCAAAAAACAGTGAACCAATCACCTACATAAGAAGACAACTAGGAGAACCTACCATATTTTTCCTATCAGAGTTCGGGGAAGGACATGTTGAGTAAGAAGAAGAAGAGTGGCTAGAGATTGAGGGAGAAGAAGACATGGGGGGAAGGATGGATCTACTAGGAGGTGACGAGCATGAGCTATTTGGGGGCACCAAGAGCAACCCAAACAAGGAAACACCACATTGTAATGATAGTACCATGAACATATTGAATGATTTTGTTAGAGGGAAACAACACTTAGTTAACCTCATGGCTCAACTTCTTATGAACAACAGGGAAAACCACAATGATGGGGGAAATAATGGCCCAAGTGTTATAGATGGATGAGATGAGAACCATACCGAGGGAAGCAACAAGGGTACCAATGAAAGAAATGGGAACCCTACCGAAGGAAGAAACATCAATATTCCCATTCAAACAAACACTCGAGCATCCAGTGTAGTGATACCTTGATCCCTCTTTCCCCAATTCATTGATGAACAATGAGTTGGCTAATGGGGGAAATCGGTGCCAGGCGACAGTTTTACACACTACTTGGAAAAGTATCGGGACTTAGGTGATGAATTTCATGCAGCAATGAATTTTGAGGAGTTATGCAACGCCAAGTACATGAATAAACCCCAAGGCTTCAATAAAAGGAAACCAAAATTTGATATTTAGTATAAATATGGGAGGCTAACAATCCCTTCCTTCGATGGGTGCAATTAAATCATATCGCGGGAATGGGTTCGGAAGTTGGATGCTTACTTACAGACTAACCCCATGAGGGAGGTGGAGTCCACCAAATATGTCACCTTGCATCTAAAGGGAGAGGCCCACGAGTGGTGGTACCATGGATTAGTTACATTGGACCATACTAGCAGTAAATCATATATGGATTTCACACAGAGGTTGATGTATAGGTTTGACAAAAAGGACCCATAACTACATTTCAGAGAGCTAGCGTAGATCAGGAAGACCAGTACTATAGATGCATACATTCTAGGCTTCCAGATATTGAAAATTATTGTGACTGATGCCTTGGATAGCCAATGCATTATGATATTCAAATTAGTGTTGTCCAAGCCACTACTTGGTTGGGTCAAGGATTTCAAGCCTATGATCCTACAAGATGCTATTACTCGAGTGCAGGACATGGAGGGTGTCACCCTGGAATGATCCAAGGAGGAAGAAGCTTTGCTTTAGATACAAAGAACCTTGGGAACTGAGGCACACATGCATGGGAAAAGGGAAGGTTCACCTTATAGAGGTATATTCAAACAACAAGGAGGATGATGATTTGGATGATTAGGTGGAGGTTGATGGGTAGGGAAATGGGAAGAGGACCAGTTGCAGGTACAACAACCTTAGGTATAGCCATCGCATGTACAACTACAGGGCGGCACGATTTCTACTTTATCAACCACCCCTAGGTTCAAAACTTTCAAGGTTAGGGGAGTTATACGGGGGTAACAAATCACAATCCTGATAAATGGTGGGGAAACCCACAACTTCATAGATTCATCCTTGGTAGTCAGGAGAGGCCTCCTTGCAGAGTGGTTTGAGAGATTTGGTGTAGAGGTAGCCAATGGTCGAGTTATGCCTTGTCTATTAAGGGTTCTATAGTTGACGATGACCATGGGGAAATACAGTTTGACAAATGAATTCTATGTAGTTGATTTGGAAAAGACCAACATGGAAATGGGGTTCAGTACTTCTGATGGGATGAGGGCAGTTTTGTGGGGCATGTCTAATGAATCCCCAAGATTTGTCTCAACCAATCAGATGGAGGCAATATTTAGACATCGAGATGTATCCTATGCAACATAGTGCTTTATCACGATTTAGAAATTTTTTTAGGACAACCAATAGTACCACATAGACATACAAGATTTACCTGGGAAGCATGACGAGGTGTTTGGAGAGATCCCTCTAGGGAGACACCAGATAGGGGTTTAGAGCACACTATAGAGTTGGAGGAGAGAGCCAAGCTAGTGATCACCACCCCTGATAGAAATTTGAAGAAATTTAAAGATGATATTGAGAAATATATCAAGGAGCTGCTTGCCATGGGACATATCAGACCTAGCTCTATTTTGTTTCCATCTTTGATTGTGTTGGTAAAAAAGAAGGATGAGACAATGAGGATGTCCATCAATTACAAGTAATTGAACAAGAAGACCTTTAAGAACATGTATCCCATTCCTTATATTGATGAGATATTATAAGAGATACATGGAACAATATACTTTTTGAAGATTAATCCCAAGTCGGGCTACCATTAGATTAAGTTCCATGAGAAGGATGTACATAAGGAAGCTTTTAGATCCCATTATGGGAATTATGAGTTCTTGGTCATGCCGTTTGGGTTGACCAATGCACCATCCACCTTCCAATACTGTATGAATCATATTTTCTGGAAGTAGTTGAGGAATTTTTTTGTTGGTGTTCTTCGATGATCTCCTCATATACAACCGAACATGGGAGGGCCGGATGAAGAAACCAGATGAGAAGATTCAAGACATTCTGGATTGGTCCACACCAAGGTCCCTCATGAAGTTACAAGGATTCTTTGGGTTGTGCACATATTACAAATGATTTGTAAAGGGGTTTTCACAGTTAGGCACACCACTCACCGATTTGAAAAAGAAGGGAGCTTTCAGATGGAAAGAAGACTCGTAGGGGGCATCTGACAGGATCAAGGAGGTGATGCATTTGGGTATATGTTATATTCTTTGCATGTGTGTGTGGAGGGGAGGTGTGGCTGTCAGTGTTGCGTCTGACGATCCCTGCCAACACCTAAATACTTGGATTGGGGTTTGTGAGAAGCAAAGCTGATCACTGTGTATACTCCAAACATGTTAGTGATCACGTCATTAACATAATTCTGTATGTTGATGACATGTTGCTGATTGGAAACAAAAAATATGTTATAAAGGAGGTGAAGTTTCAATTGTCCTCCAAAATTGATATGAAAGATATCGGTGCTGCAAACTTCATTATGGGAGTGGAGATAAGAAGAGATCGTGCAAACAGGATGATCTGTTTAACTCAAAGATAATATGTTGAGATGTTAGTACAAAGATTCAACATGTAGGAAAGTAAGCCAGTCAAGGTTCCTATTCTTGTAGGTGTAAAGTTATCTATAGAGCAGTGTCCCAAGACACAGGAAGAAGAAGAAGAAGATATGTCATGAGTTCCATATGCCAATGCAATTGGTAGTTTGAAGTATCAAAATGGTCTATACCAGACTAGATATTGCTAATGTAGTGGGAGTTTTGAGCAGATATATGTCAAAACCAGGAAAGGAGCATTGGACAATTGTAAAGAGGGTCTTTAGATATTTGCATGGCAATACAGATTATGCAATCTGCTACCAAGGAAGACATGGACCAGACAAAGTAATAAATGTACATGGATTTGGTTACGCATACTGGGTTGGAGATATTGATTGCAGAAGATCTACAAGTGGGTATGTGTTCAACCTATTTGGAGGAGCTATCAGTTGGATGAGCAGGCGACAAGCTGTAGTTGCACTCTCAACTACATAAGTTGAATACATGGAAACCACTCATGCAAGCAAAGAAGTTGTATGGTTGCAAAGATTGTGTTTAGGTATTGGGTTTGTATAGAAATATATAAGGTTAGATTATGATAGCCAAAGTGAAATTTTCTTGGAAAAGAACCCTGCTTATCATGCTAAAACAAAGCCTATTGATGTACAATATCACTTTGTGAGAGATATGGTTGAAGACAAGGAGGTGTTGCTGGAGAAGGTTAACTCCTTGAAAAATGTTACAGACTGATTAACAAAGTCTGTTAGTACAAAGAAGTTCTCTTGGTGTATAGAATCTATGGGAATTGATTCCTCGAACCTATGACTTTATGAGTACAAGACTCATTTCTATGCCAAGAAAACAACAAGTGTGAGAACATTGGGTATATGTTATATTCTTTGCATGTGCATGTGGAGGGGAGGTGCACCTATTAGTGCTGCGTATGACAATTCCTGTTAGCAACTTCATAGAAACACAGGCCAGAGGTTGTTTTCATTCAGAAACGACCGTTAGGTCATTTATGATGCGATCGCAACGAACTCGATTTTTTTGGCTATTTTTGGAAATTTTCTAAAAATATGTAATTTAATCCTGGTTAAGGGATTGGGGTATATTTATTAATCTGGATTAACGGATCAGTGTCTTGGAGGATACGAAATACCTATATTTTATTCTGAGGGATTCACAATGATTAATGAGAAAATAAGAGGTGTGGGTCCAAGGTTTGTTGGTTTTCTCGGCTAAGGGCTTCCAGGGTAAATCACTATGTTTATGTGTGAATGATGTGGTGTAATATCTATTTTGCTTAAAGAATGTATATGATTTGATTCTCTGCACAAGTTTAAAACTTACAATGAGCACTTTCCCGGTATTGGATATACCATATTTCAACCAACCTTTCATACTGGAATTTGATGCTTCGGGCATTGGCATTGGGGCAATTTTGATTCAGAACAAACACCCAATAACTTTTGAGAGTAGGAAGATCATGAACTTGGAAAGGATTTAATACATTTATGACAAAGAGATGCTTTCCATCATGCACACAATGGAGAAGTTCAAAGAGTACTTAGTAGGCAGTAGATTCCTGGTGAGGACAGACCACAAAAACTTGAGGTACTTTTTGGAGCAGAATGACTTGAATGAAAGACAATAGAAGTGGGTCAGGAGGATATAGGCCTATGAATTTGATATAGAATATGTTAAGGGGAAGATAAATGTTTTTTTTGGTGCACTCTCTAAGAAACCCGCCTCATTCTCCTTGATGGAGATTTTAGTTGATTGCAAATCCCACCTCTTGGTGGATTATTCCAAAAACAAATTTGCTTGTGAAGTGAAGGACGATCTCATACATGATGAAACATACATATTTGTGGATGATTATATCTTCTAGAAGGACTTAATTTACTTGGTTCCAGATTCCAAACTAAAGGAGATGATTTTAAGGGCTACACATGATGCACCTACAATAGGAAAACAAGGGGACTTCAAAACGTACTGTTAGATTGGGGAGAGGTTCTATTAGAAGGGCCTCAAGGATGATGTGTTGCGAAACGTGAGAGAATGCATGGTATCTTAGGAGATCAAGTACAAACAAACCCCTTCGACATGACTTCTACAACAATTTCCTAACCCATAGAGAAAGTGAGATAATGTCTCTACGGACTTCATCATCGACTTGCTTCAAGTATAGGGATGTGACTACATCTATGTTATGGTAGAGAGGATGACTAAATTTGCACACTTTTATACGATCTCTTTCAATTATTCAACAGATCAAGTAGTAGAGGTGTTTTTATAGGAAGTATTTCATCTTCATGGGATTCCAAAGAACACTATCAATGATATGGATAACAGGTTCCTCAGGGATTTTTGGTAGGATATTTTTATATTGGTAGGTACTAAGTTAACTCCCAACATTATATACCACTCCCAGACTGAGGGGAAAATCGATATTGTGAATAAATGGATTGATGGGTTCTTGCGAAACTATGTTTTTGTCCAGAAGAGGGCTTGGATCAGGTGGATACAATTTGGAAAGCATTGCTACAATACCACCTACATATCTCGATTGGCATGTCTTCGTTCAGAGCTTTATATGGTTATGATCCCACATCATTTGTGGACATGAAATTTGGGGATAGAAAGGCACTGAAGGTGAAGGATTGGATATAGGAGATTCAGGACATCCTTTGAGTTCTCAAGGAAAATCTACAGGTGGCCCAAAATCAGTAGAAGGTGTACATGGATAGACACGGGACTGAGCACCATTTTCCGGTGGGGGACTTAGTATTCCTGAGACTACATCCTTATCGCCATTCCTCACTCAAGAAGAATGGTGCAGAAAAATTGAAGCCTCATTTATACAGGCCTAACCTTGTTGTTAGGAGGGTTGGAGAGGTGGATTATGAGTTGGAGCTTCCATAACGAATCAATATTCACAACGTATTCCATGTGTCATGCCTCAATAAGGCATTGGGACAACATGTCACAACTATTATAGAGCTACCTCCATTGGATGAAGAGGGTATGTTGATACTGGACCTAAAGGAGGTCTTAGATGTTCGTGAGAGGATATTGAGGAACAAGGTGAACCAGGAGTACCTGGTTAGATGGAGGCACATGCCAGAGGAGGATGCCGCTTGGGAGAATGAGTAAATCATGAAGCACCCTAACTTGCAATTGCTTGAGGATAATCAATCTTAGGAAGGTTGGAATTCCATGTTCCTTTATGAATGACCACCATGTAGAAAACTTATCAGCATATCTAGTCCCTGTAGGCTATAGTTAGCAGAAGAGGAGATTGGTTACCTAATTATTGTCACATAGGATTAGAATAACTTTATAAAGTATCATTTAATAATTATTTCCTAAAGTGACTTTATAAAAGTCACTTAAGTTAAAAATGGTGCTAAAAGGTAAAATGGGGACAAAAAGGGTCAACATGAGAACATAAGTTACTTTCTCACTAAAAAATCATTTTTAAATTAAAAAGTGAGAAAAAGAAGAGAAATGGAAGATGAAGAGTCACAAGAGAGAAAAATAGTTATTAAAGTTAGACGTTTACCACTCATTCATTCTTGTCATTTTTACATTTTGAAACTTGATAGCTCTTGAGCTTAGCTTCTCTTGGACGAAACCCTAGGAGGAGGATAATAGTTTTAGTGGTGAGACAAACTTACCCTAGCTATTGGGTATAGAAATCACTCCGATTTCTCATACGATCTTCATTGTCTTGGTTTGGAGCCATATCTTTATCTTCAGATATGAGTTGTAAAAAGGAGTTTGCATCATACTCTTGGTTCATTTTGAAGGGAGGTGCACTAGTCAAGAAGAAGAGGAGAGGAAATAGAATGTGTGAGAAACAAATCTCTGTTGATGGTCAAGAAGAGAGAGAAGGGGCACATCCACTCTTAATGATATTAAGGAGGGAGTACTACATCTGAAGGGAGGCCATTGTTTTGAGGATGGCCCACTCAACCAATCCATATTGACCACTAAAGATGATTATAGAAGAGCATGTATTCTTTGTGTGAGTGGAAAAATTTGTGTGACTAAGTTCCAACTTGCATCTTGTTGTATAATCTTTATTGAAGGTGACTTATATAAATGTTTATTCCCTCAAGCAAATCATGGTAGCAAAGGCATTGTTCCGGTGTACAAGTGGAGGGATTATTCCTGTTTTCCTTACAGTTGTTTTGCTTGACTTCAAACTAAGTTGCTTTCTCAGTTATATATTGTATCCTCTATACATTTGGGAGCGGAAAAATTTAGATTAGTGCTTGAAAAGGGTGGCCACAAACACCCTCATTTTCAGATTTGAAATCATTATTAATTCTGCTAGTGTATGGATGCATATGTTATGCATATCAGTGTTGGGCATCTTCATGTGAATCGAGGAATGCATATGAAATATGGAAAACACTATAGATGAATTCTAGAACAAGGAGTTCATCATATCAAGTGATTGGATAAAGTTCCTGGTATTAAATCTGCAACATACACTTCTAGGCAAGTAATTTGAGCTTCCTTAATGTAGCATTCAAATGCAACATACTATTCCATACACACTAAAACAAAATGTTGTTGTTGAGAGAAATAATCACACATTAAATAAACGACAATTAATATGTTTCATTTTAAGGTATCTAGTTCTTATTTTTTGGGGAATGGCATTAATTTTGACAATTACAGAGTCAATCACGCTCCCACATTCTTTAAAATATATAACATTGGGAGAAGCATGTGGTAGAATTAAACTAGATGTAAACCACTTTAGTGTGTTTGGTAGTGAATCACAGGTTGGCATTCTTGATAAAAAACATAAAGCATTATAGCCTAAGAATGAAGTGTTTTTGTTGGATAAATGTTATAGACTACTTGAACCTAATTATAATGACATTATTATTAGAAGAGATGTTGAATTTGAAGAAAATATCTTGGTTTTTATTTATCAATCTAAGTATGTGCATGATATTCTTTGATACTTTCACATCGATTTTTTAAAACCAATCCCATATCCATTCAAGTTTGGAGTCAAACTTATTGCCACTTGCACTAAGACTGGAATATATGACAACTTGTATTGCCAATTGGTAGTATTTTGTACTTGACTCATATCTATCATGATATTACCTTTGAGGTTTGCCTTGTTGCTCAATATATGAAAATGAATACTTCGATATATCTTGGGTACAATTTGGTTTGGGATACATTACACTTTAGAGGGAATCTCGTTTGCTAATTGGATTCATTGACTCCAATTGTTGATGATCCCAATGATCAAAAGTTTAATGCTGGCCATGTTTTAATTCTTGGATTTACACCTATCACTTGAGTTTATAAGAAACAACAAACTCTTTCTCTTTCTTCAGTAGAAACAAAGTTTAAGTCATAACTAATGCATTTCAAGAAGTCATGTGGCTTCGACATATCCTTTAGAGTTTGGATTCTGTAGTAGCATTTGACTACCCTCTAGTGTGACAATCCAAATGTAATCAAGATCACCAAAGATCCAGTTCAAAATCAATGCAACAAACACACTGAGCTACATTTTCACTTCCCTTGAGAGCTTATTCATGATGTCATTCTCAAGGTGTTTTTTTTCTCTAAAGACGATTAAGTTGCATATATATTCATAAAGTCTCTTACAGAAATGAAGTTTTCTAAACTTTGATTTATGTTAGGTGTTTAAGAATTTTTCATTAATGGGGGAGAAGCTTTTTTTTGTTTTTTGTTGGTGTCACATTTATAAATCCTTTATCCTATCATAAGTAAAAGGGGATGTTAGGATATTTGGATACTCAATAGTTAGTTGAAATCAACTTGGTCTAATGTGCCTATATGTAATGTGTTTTTTTTGCTATGCATAAGTAAGCACTTGTACTTATGTATCTCGACGATCATAATATGTTCTATGTTAGATTTTTATCATTTAAGCTAGTATTAACTCAGGATATTTAACTGAGAGAATAACAAGCACAACAATCAAACACTTAAGAAAATGAACACAAAGATTTTCCTTGGGGAAACCATAAAGGAGAAAACCTGCAACTTCCTCAGAGATAGAATCAACACCAAATAGCAAAGCCCCAAAAATAGTAAGATGATATATCGACAACATTAGCCTCTTTCTCTCTAGCCCCAACAACTTCTTCTTCCTCAGCTATGTGCTACAACTGAGTGTGAGCGAGTGTGTGATAAATAGAGAGGCTCACTCTCTATTTATACTAATTCCTGACTTGACAATGACTCACTAGGGCCGACTTCTCTAGGAGAGTCTAATAACCCTAGTGCCCTGGAATTACGGGGACTTTAACCCTTGAAAAATAGGAGGGTTACCCACAATGACTTGACATGACTTGTTTACATTATATAACCTCCCGATAGGAATATCGGGTCATGACATGACTCAAATACATTACAGACACTTCCCAGAATAAACATCGGGGTACAAGACATAAGATATACAAGTGAATACATTCCGAAGTTACAAATACATTAACACTCCCTCTTAACTAGGAAGGTATTCTTTCGACACAATTTTCAGCACTGGTCTTCTTCTCTGTATCGACTGGATCATCTCATCATCTTCATCTTCAATTTGAATTCATCTTCAAGTCATCATCGTATTCAAGTCACCTTCATCTTCAAGTCTTCCTCTAAGTCATCTTCTTCTTCAAGTCTTCTTCATCACATGATCTGGTTCATCACGACTGTTGGATCATCACTACTGGATCATCATCACTGTATCATCATCAAATTTGGATCATCACTTGATCTGAATCATCATCAAGTTTGGATCATCATCACATCTGGATCATCACCTGATCTAGATCATCATCAAGTCTGGATCATCATCAAGTCTGGATCATCATCACATATGGATCATCACTTGATCTAGATCATCATCAAGTATGGATCATCATCATCGGTGCTATCTCTCGATTCTTGTCATCACAGTTATTTGTACAGAGCCAGCCCTTTTTCATGCTAGTTGTAGGCCTACCCTTCATGTAGGTCTTCATCCTCTTCAACACTTATATCTAACCATGGATTGAACCATGTCAGAAAGGCCCTCCCAACACTTACATCTGACCATGGGAGGAACACATCCAAGAACCATGTCAGAAAGGGGCACCTAGCACTCACATATGACCATGGGAGGAACACATTGAAAACCCATGTCAGAAAGGCCCAACACTCACATTCGACCTCATCTTGTCAGAAAGGCTCTGCACTTACATTCGACCTCATCTTGTCAGAAAGGATCTGCACTTACATTCGACCTCATCTTTTTAGAAAGGATCTGCACTTACATTCGACCATGTTCGAAAACACCGCATCGAAAGGGGTCTCAGTCCCAGACTGAGGATTCCTGCTAACTGACTAGGTGCCTCCATTCTCCCAGAGAATGGCATCATACCTTATATCTGATCAAGTGGGAACACATGCATCAATCACATTAGAATGGCCATGCACTCACATCTGATCATGTAAGACTACACCCCACAGTCATACTGAGAATGGCCCTCAGTCCCAAACTGAGTATCCTGGTAACTGACCAGGTGCCTCCATTCTAAGAATGAAATTCATCACTTATATATGATCATGTAGGAACCAATCCTACAGTCACATCAGAATGGCTCAGCACTCACATCTGACATGGAAGGAACCAAATCCTCTCACCATGACAGAATGGCTCAGCCCTTACATCTGACCATGGAAGGAACCTAATCCTCTCACCATGTCAGAATGGATCTAGGTATCATCATTTCCCCTTGGAGGGAGCCTCTATATGGATAACACCAAGATTCTCCATGAAGTACTCAAACTTCACTTTGGCCAATGGGTTCGTCAACACATCAGCTATCTATTCGTCTGTCACAACATACTGGAGCTTCACTGCTCCTCTCTACACCATATCCCTAATATAGTGATACTTGATCTCGGTATGATTTGACTTGTCATGGAACACTGGGTTCTATGACAACTTCACACAACTCTGGTTGTTGCAATATATACAAGTAGCATCCAAATGGAGATCAAATAAATCAGACAATAGCTTTCTCAGCCACAATGCCTCGCAACTAGCTGTACAAGCTGTGACATATTCTGCTTCAGCTGTACTTAGTACCACACAAGACTGCTTCCTGCTAAACCAAGAGATCACACCTGATCCCATACTGAAGCAACATCCTGAAGTGCTCTTCCTATCGATGGCACTGCCCGCCCAATCTGAATCAACATAACCCTCCAGGTTTAATCTTCTAATTTACCTCATACTTGATCCCATAATAAACTGTACCCTTCAGGTACCTGAGAATATGCTTTGCAGCAATCAATTGAACATGTCTCAGATCTATCAGGAACTGGCTCAAGGTGTTCATAGCAAAGCAAATATCTGGTCTCGTGTTCGTCAGGTACATCAAGGACCCAATCATCTGACGATACATCATAGCATAAACTGCTTCTGATGAAGCATCACTCAATAGATTCAGGTTCGATGCCATAGGTGTGGTTATGACCTTGTAGTCCATCATCCTGAATCTCTTCAGAATCTCTATTGCATACTTCCCTTGTCCAAGGAAGATTCCATCCGCATTCTTCCACACCTCCATGCCTAAGAAATAGTGCATCATACCCAAGTCTTTCATTTCAAACTCAGCAAAAAGTTTCCTCTTCGTATCAACAATCAACCCATCCATACCTGTTACAAACAGATCATCCACATATAGTAGGAGTATCACTGGATTTCCATCTTCAACCTTGTAGTAAAGTTTGGAATCTGCTCTACTCTTGGTAAATCCCAAATTGGATAGAAAGCCATCAATTATTCCTTACCATGTCCTGGGTGCCTGTTTCAAACCATACAGGGATTTCTTCAATCTACACACATGAGACTCCCTGTCATGTGTCTCAAAACCGAGTGGCTGCTCCACATACACTTCCTCTTCTACTACACCATTCAAGAAACCAGTCTTGACATCCATCTGGTGTATCTTCCATTTCATCACTGCAGCCAGAGAAAGTACTGATCTGATGGAAGTGTATCTGGCTACAGGTGCAAAAGTTTCTTCATAATCTATTCCTTCTTTCTGGGAGAAACCACGAGCCACAAATATTGCTTTATATTTCTCTATGTTTTCATCTGCAACATGCTTGATCCTGTAGATCCATTTGGATGTTACAATGGAATTCCCTTCTGGTCTTGGGACAACATCCCAAACATCATTCTTCATGATCAATTGATACTCTTTGATCATAGCCTCCTTCCATTCTTTCCTTTATGCCGCTTCTTCATAGTTGGAAAGTTCTTTATCAATAATGTCACATATAAAGGCTACATAACTGGAGTAGGACCTAGTTCTCTTTCTTCCTCTGTGTGTTTCTTCTGAAGCTCCATATCTTTCTGCACCTTGGATAATTTCATGTACCCAAGCAGGTTTCCTCTTATGAGGATTCTTATCCCTAGGTGCATCTACAAGTTCTTGAGGTTTTTCTAATTCTCGATCTTCTTCTTGAATTTCTTCGTTCATGGTTGTATCATGAATTTTGGGTGCTCTTGTTTCTCCAGGTTCTTTCTTCGGTCTCTTCCTGGATTTGATGTAGGCTGAATATTTTTCAAATGTTACATCTCTAAAAATGTCAATATTATTGAACCCTGGGAAGTATATTCTGTAAGCCTTTGATCTTTCAGAGTATCCCACAAATATACCCTTCTTTCCTAAAAGAGATAACTTCATCCTCTTTTCTTTCGAAATGTGTATGTATACAGGACAGCCGAATATTCTGAGATGGCCGACTTCTGGTTTCTTGCTAGAGAAGGCTTCTTCAAGTGTCTTTTTCTCGAGTACTCTATGTGGAGTATGGTTCCGTACATACACCGCTGTTCTGGCAGCTTCTTCCCATATATGCATGGGAAGATCTTGATCATGAAGCATGGCCCTTGCTGCTTCCATGATCGTTCTATTCTTTCTTTTTGGAATCCCATTCTATTGTGGATTATATGGAGTGGATAAATCCCTCTTAATCCTTGAGTATTTGCATAGCTCTTTGAATTCATTTGATGTGAATTCTTCGCCATTATCTCATCGAAAGGTCTTGATCTTATTTTCTATGTGATTCTCGATCAAGGCTTTGAATTCCTTGAACTTGCTGAATACTTCATCTTTTTTCTTCATAAAGTATATCCATGCCTTTCTAGAAAAATCATAAATAAAAGAAACATAGTATACATACCCACTTAGTGAACTGGATGACATTGGACCGCATACATTAGAGTGTATGGTTTCCAAGATTCCTTTTGCCTTGCTCTCGCTACTTGGAAATGTCTTCTTTGTGTTCTTCCCTTTTGCACATCCTTTGCATACACCTTCATGTTTTGTCTGCATTTCTGGGAGACCTTCAACATCTTTACTTGCAAGTGGTAGTGCTATGTAATGCACATGTGCAAGCCTTCTATTCCAAATCTCATTTGGTTCTACCGAGTCATGAACCAAAGCTTGTTCTGGTTGGCCCTTCAATTTGTATAGTCCTCCTTCTTGTTCCCCAATCACTACTACATCATCGAAAGAATTTCCCTTTGGCCACATGACTACTTGGCCATCTACAAATGCAACCGTCATTCCTTTTGCATCCAATGTAGATATGAAGAGGAGGTTCTTCTTTAGTCCAGGTACAAACAATACATCTTTCATCTTGATAGACTTTCCAGAGTCTAGCTTGTATGAGGATTCACCACTACCTTTTATTGGATATTGGTAGTCATCTCTGAGTTTCACCTTGTGAGGTGATTCATGTTCAGATAGTTTCACAAAGGATTCCTTGAATCCTATCATATGTTTGGAAGCACCACTGTCTATAAGCCAATCATTGCTGCCATGTGTGATAGTTCCCGTGAGAGCGGAAATCAGAACATATTCTTCATCACTTGAAGAATCATCACTGTCTTGTTTGTTTCTCTTTGTGGAAGGTTCATCATCCTCTGCAGCATGAGCATGATGTCTTCTCTTGTTTCCCTTCTTCTTGTGAGAGCTACTTTTGTTTCTAGGACAATATCTAGCAAAGTGTCCTCTTTCATCACATGTATAGAAAATGAACTTAGACCTATCTCTAGGCTTTCTAAAGTTATTCCTTTGATGAGAGTGCTTACCTCTATGGTGGCTAGATCTGGTTTTCTTGGATTGTACTGTGCAAGCTTGATCTTCACTTCCCATCTTTTCTTCTCGAGCTGCTATCTGAGATTCTTCTTGAGAGCATTCTTCCCATAGTCTGCTGAACTTGACTAACTCCTTTCTAGCACAGATCCCTTGAATGAAAGAGTCCCATGTCCTAGGGAGACCATTCAAGGTGGTCATTACAATCTATGCATTATCCACTTCTTCATCTACTGCTTCAAGTTGTTCTTTGACTGAGAGACCCTTGTGAAGTATGACTGTATGGTCTCCGCATTTTGGATCTTTACATTCTTCAACTGGTTCCTCAAGGTCATCTTTCGGTTTATGTTCTTTCCTTCAAACAATTTGGTTAGGGAATCAAACATAGCTTTAAGTGTCTTTAGGGAGGACACCTATGGTATGAGGTGATCCTTGATTGAATAAAAAATAATCCTCTTATCCATAACCAACTTCTTCTTGTGTAAGGCCTTAGCCTCATCTCCCTCTGGAACTGGAATCTCCTCATTGATGTAGGAGTCCAACTCATTTTCTTCTAGGACCAGGGAGATCTTATACTTCCAGGATCGGAAGTTATTAGATCCCTTAAGATTTTCATCAAGCTTGGTATGATGAGACATCTTAATTGAGAACCTCAAATGGAAATACAAAACATTTAGATCTTACCAGGTCAAGATGTCGGATCTGAGTTGGAGTTGAATTTTTGCAGTGCTGGTTCAGGAGCAGATTAGGGTTTGACTTTCCCAGAGTTCTGTCCAACCAAAATCTTTGATATTGATCTCTAAACTTATTTTGAGGAGGAGATCAATCCAGGCCCGGGCTCACTAAAAAATTCCACTTCTATGGAAAGCCCTATTTTTCGGCACTAGTGTCGGGTCAAAAACTGAAAATGTTCAGAATCAGATTCTGCTTCGACAGAAAGATGTGCCCTGGGTTGGAGAGTCAGTCCAACCTTATTTTGCTGAAAATCTATGGAGAGAGATCCAAAAAGTATGAATCCCTAGTTTCTGCAGCTGCACAGTGTCTTCTTCTCAGGTTAGCTCTGATACCATGTTAGATTTTTATCATTTAAGCTAGTATCAACTTAGGATCTTTAACTGAGAGAATAACAAGCACATCAATCAAACACATAAGAAAATGAACACAAAGATTTTCCTCAGGGAAACCATAAAAGGAGAAAACCCTGCAACTTCCTCAGAGATAGAATCAGCACCAAATAGCAAAGCCCCAAAAACAATAAGATGATATCTCGACAGCAGTAGCCTATTTCTCTCTAGCCCCAACAACGTCTTATTCCTCAACTATGCACTACAACTGAGTGTGAGTGAGTGTGTGATAAATAGAGAGGCTCAATCTCTATTTATTCTAATTCCCGACTTGACAATGACTCACTAGGGCCGACTTCTATAGGAGAGTCTAATAACCCTACTACCCTGGAACTGCGGGGACTTTAACCCTTGAACAATAGGAGGGTTACCCACAATGACTTGACATGACTTGTTTACATTATAGAACCAACCGATAGGAACATCGGGGCATGACATGACTCAAATACATTACAGACACTTCTTGGAATAAACATCGGGGGTACAAGACATAAGACATACAAGTGAATAAATTCTAAAGTTACAAATACATCAACATTCTAGACATAAATTGATCAAACAATTCATCTTTACCTTGATCTTAATGACTATTAATCCATGGATTATCATGTTCAAATAAAACATGGTATTTCCATAGGTTAAACATCTTAAGTAACCACTGACACAAATAGATGACATATCAACAAATTGATTTTTTATGTGGATAATAACCTTAGAGAGGGAAACCATCCGTGACCGCATCCAAATAGCCACTTGAGGAAATATATTAATGCAAAAGGAAAACATATTTACATTTTATTTTCTTAGAATTTATCATCAAGCAAAGTATCCTCCATGCTCTTTAAACAGAGATCATGGAACAATCGATTGTTAATCCACATATCAATAGTCATTAGGATTGAGGTGAATATGAATCGACACATCTTTCTACTTCTGTAACATATCGTGATTGTTATATTACATCAGTAAAACTTAATGTTAAAGAAACATATTTTTACTAGAGACATTAAACCAATTTGATTTTAACTACCTCAATGTTTAAATATCCTAACACCCCCTTAATAACTACTTGAGATAATATTAATAAATTTACAAAGGTGACACAATAAGATAATGAAGGATGCATTAGAGCCTACCCCCCCTAATGACAAATTATTGAACTCCTAACATAGGTCGAAGTTTAGGAAACTTTTATTATTTAAGAGAGTTTATGAATATGTTTGCAACTTGATCATGTGTAGGGAAAAATAGCACTTCAAAAACATGATTTTGAATAAGCTTTTTGATGAAGTTCATATGTATTTCAATGTGTTTGTCACGTTGATGTTGAATTGGATCTTTGGAAAGATTGATGGCACTTTGATTCTCACACTAGAGGGTGGTCATATGTTGTTTTTGGAATTCAAACTATTATGTAGGATATACCAAATCCATATGGCTTCTTGACTTGCATTTATTGTAGCTCAATACTCTACTTCTATTGAAAAAGAGAAATAACTTGTTATTTATTAGACATCCAAGTGATAGGTCTAGAACTAATACTGAAAACATAACTTGCAATAGACTTATGATGATATTGGTTGTTAATCCAATTTGAATAAGTGAAGACAACTAACAGAGGATCCCCCCTTGGACTATAATGTATCCCAAACTGAATTGTACCCATGATATACCAAAGTATCTTTTTTTTATGCTTTCCAATGACTGTCATGATGTGTTTGCGTATACTAGGAAACAATTTCAACAAAGGAAATATCAAGATGAGCATGACTCAAGTAATAAATACTACCAACTAACTCACAACACAAGGTGGCATCTACTTTGAGGGTAATGTAGGTGGAAGAAAGATTGAATCCATACTAGAAGAGAGAAGGGGATGGTTTACAATATTC
Organism: Pseudotsuga menziesii; assembly: GCA_001517045.1. NCBI lineage: Eukaryota > Viridiplantae > Streptophyta > Pinopsida > Pinales > Pinaceae > Pseudotsuga > Pseudotsuga menziesii. The sequence goes on from LPNX010943866.1 coordinate 242,912, forward strand.
CATGTGAAAGTGATAAAGAATGTCACAAGCATACTTAGATTGAGAAATAAAAATTCACTTTTTGGTTTGGAAGAAATGGAGGCTAAAAAAATGATGCAATCATTCTAAATTTTTCCATTTAAAATTTTTGATTAACGTTGGTATTCATATGGATTAAAAATTTAGAGTCACTTCAAATAAGATTAAGGTCATGAACATAAAAAATTGTTAGTTTTTATAATCTAATCCAAATTGACTAGGATATTTATCTGAAAGAATAAGAAGCACACCAAGATAGCTAAGATAGAGAAGAGACGCAAGACACAAAGATTTTCCTTGGGGAAACCATAAAAGAGAAAACCCTACAAAATTCCTCATAATAGTTCCGTCACTAAGACAATATCAGAAGATGGAAAAAACTAGGAATAAGAAGCCTTCTGCATCTGTCTCTCTCTCTCCTCATGCAAACTTGAGGGAGTGAGTGTGTATCCACTTAGGGAGGGTGCCTCCCTATTTATATTCTTCCATTGTGTAACTTACTTAACTAAGTAGGTTGGCCATGTAACTTCTTTGGGGCTGACCTACCTAGGAAGACTATACAATACATTTTACTTTATTTATATTGGGGACTATTTTACTGACTTAAAATAGAGGGTTTACCTCAATGACCATACACAATAATGACATCCCGAAAGGATGGAATCACATATCCAATAAGGGTACAACAATATACAATGATAATATACATCATAATAGCTTCCAAAGTTACATATACAACAACACTCCCTCTTAACTAGGAATGTATCCTCTTGCCACTGTCATCAACACATCATCATTGGAACATCATCATTATTACTATCGTAGTCCTCATATTGTCAATCATTGAATATTGACATCTATCGGATCTATCTATCATTGGAAGTTTCTATAGATCCAAACCTATTTCATGCCGGGTGTAGGCCTAGTCCTCATCTAGGTCTTCCTCATATTCATGACCAATTAATCATGTAGCTACAACCCAGGATCATCTCATCATCGCACACATAACATAGTTGAGATGCATACCACATACCACCTACGTTCAACCAACATAGGAGCATGCCATGACTCATTACATCTCAACAACGACCTACATCTACCACTATGAGAGAATCACTTAGGATCACACCAAGTGCATTATGTCTCTCCATGGTCATCCCATGTTCTAGCAACATAGGAGCACGCCAGTACTCATTACGTCTCAACAATGACCTGCGTCTACCACTATGCGAGAATATCCTAGGTGCACACCAAGTTCCTTGTGACCTCTCATCATCTCCAACATGGGAACACATAAGGAATGATTACATCCAAGGACATCCCCCATACTATGATAGGACTCATTACATCCAAGGATTACCTCAAGGACTCATTACATCCAAGGATAACTTGCGTACCACGCCAGGACTGATTACATACAAGGACAACCTTCTAGGACTCATTACATCCATGGATAAACAAGGTACTACACCAGGACTAATTACATCCTAGGATGACATGACATGATTGATTATGTCTCAGGAGAACCTGCATACTACACCAGGAATGATTACATTCGGGACAAATTGAAGTCCTTCCCATGTGAGATCTCATTCTAGTGCATCTATGTCTTCCAGTATTCTCGTCATCTCTAGCATGGGAGCACATCAAGACTGATTACGTCTGAGAACAACCTGCGTATACCACCATGCAAGAGATTGTCACTCTCTCTTTCTAGGGACCTTGATCTGGATAACAACAAATATCTCTCTGAAGTACTCGAACTTCACTCTAGATAGCATCTTGGTCAACACATCGACTATCTTCTCATTCGTCGCCATGTACTGGAGCTTCACTACTCCTCTTTGCACCATATCGCATATGTAGTGATACTTGATCTTAGTATGCTTCGACTTATCATGGAACACTAGATTCTCTGACAATTTCACACAACTTTTGTTGTTGCAAAAGATACAAGTCGCCTCTAACTCAATATTAAGCAAATTAGACAATATATTTCGAAGCCATACTGCCTCACAACTAGCCAAACATGGTGCAACATACTCTGCCTCAGATGTACTCAGCACCATGTAGTACTGATTCCTGCTAAACTAGGAGATCATACCAGATCCCAAACTAAAGCAACATCCCAAAGTGCTCTTCCTATCAGTAGTGCAACCTACCCAATCCGAATAAACATAATTGTGCAAGTTAATCTTCTGATTCGGATCATACTTGATCCCATAGTAAACTGTACCCTTTAGGTACCTCAATACATGCTTTGCAACAATTAGGTGAACATGTCTTGGATCCATCAAGAATTGGATCAGGGTGTTCACAGAAAAGCATACGTCTGGTCTCATATTGGTTAGGTACATAAATGAACCAATCATTTGACGATACATTTTGGCATCATCTGTCTCTAATGAAGCATCATACAATAGCTTCAATTTTGATGCCATAGGTGTGGCTATCTCCTTGCAGTCCAACATTCTAAATCTCTTTAGAATATCCACTACATACTTTGCTTGACCAAGGAAAATACCATCCGCACTCTGTCACGCCTCCATACCTAAGAATTAGTGCATTATCCCTATGTATTTCATCTCGAACTTAGTGACAAGATTCCTCTTTGTATCTACAATGAGTTCATCGTCTCTTGTCAAAAACAGGTCATCAACATATAGCAGGAGCATCACCGATATTCTTCCTTCAACCTTGAAGTAAAAGTTGGAATCTAAATTAATTTTGGTAAAGCCTAATCTCATCAGGAAGCTATCCATCTTGCCATACCATGTCAATATTCTCAAACTCTGATATCTTCTGTAGTCACTCCCTCTGAAGTAGAGCATCATCCTCCCTTTGCATTTTGTCCTTGAAACATTTTGTACTCGAGTGATAGGTAGCCTCCTCTACTACCAATATTCTTTGTATCCATCTATGTTATCTACCAAGGTCACTATATATATATATCTTCCATCTAGAACTTTGTTGAAATTTCCTCTTGCACCCATTTATGAGCTTATCATCCTTTTTTAGCTTCCATATTCAACCTTGTAGCAAAGGTTGAGATCTCCATCACTCTAGGTGATTTTCAAGATCCTCATGTAACTATATGTGCTATCCCAATGGTTCCTTCTGAGTTAGTACAACGCCTTATGCAAACAAGTGGTTCTCTGCTTGATATACAGTTCTACTTTACTGGAGAGGTGTGTCTAGTCAATGGAGTATGTCGTGTCATAATCTACTCCCTCTTTCTGAGAGAAACCACGAACCTTGCTTTGTATTTCTTGATGCTCCCATCTGCTGCATGCTTGATCTTGTAGATCCACATGGAAGACACTATAGACTTCCCTTCAGGTCTTGGAACCACATCCTGGAAATCATGATCAACTCATGCTCTTTGATCATAGTCTCCTTCTATTTCTTCTCAGATGCTTCTTCATAGATGGAAGGATATGCATCAACAATGTCACATAACCGTGCCACATAAATGGAGAGTGTCTGAGGCATCTTACTTTCTTTGGAAGTACCATGATACTTTTCTTCATCTAGAATGTTCTCTCGTGCCCAACATGGTCTTCATATCTCGAGGTGGATCTACCTGTCTCTGTGGTTTGGTCATATCATGACTCTTATATTCTTGTGAAGCTCTTTTTTCCGTCACGGTGTCATTGACCCTGTGAAATTCAGGTTCCTCTTCATGCATGTTGTTGGAGTGAATATTCTAGATGAATCATCATCACTTGTTCTTTGAAACAAGTCTCATCCACCTTTTATTTTAGGTGATTGTATGCGATATTTCCTACAAGTCAAATTTAGTTGCATGATTAGAAACATTTCATAATTTCCAACATATTAATAAGAAAAAATTCTTATGCATAAATATATATGTCACCCAATCATGTAACTATCTTAGCCAATTCTACAACATTCATCCATATCCTGTATACATATGGTGACTTTCTATATGCCTTCCATCTCTACCATAACATTATTAAGAGTGTGCAATACTCCCAATATGTTAGCAAAGAGGTTTCATTCTAGATAAGTAGCACTGGAATGTTGTACAACACTATAGGCTACTTACCCATCACATGCAAGCCATTAGTATACTATTCATAAATGAAGACACCCGAACATGCATAATACACTTCCTAAATCTAGGAACATATCTATGTACAAAACTGAACAATATCATTTAAGCAACTAGATAAATAGGAAATGACAATTCAAATACTTATCTTTGTTTGTTTGGTAGACTCCCTCTTAGTCCTTGTCTCCTTGCAAAAATTGCTGGAGTGTCTGACAACGTGCTTCTACCCCATCGTTTGATTTTGAGGAGCTGTGCTTATATTTATTATGATCAGAAATACTAAGCAAGTCTTCTTACATCACAGATGACATACAACTATGTATTGGTGTTGAATTTGTGTGTCCTACAAATGTATCCCTTCTTATCCAATGCTGAAATGGATAAGAGTATGATCTTTGTCTTTATCAATATAATTTTTTGGGATCAAAGTACATATTCCTCATCACTTGAGGAACCTTCACTTTATTTATTCTCAGCTACAATATATTCATCCTTGGTTGCATTAAGAGAAACATTGGTCTGCTCTCTGCAACATGTTGGAGTTCTCTTTCTAACATTCACATCTGCACATCTTTGAGTTGAGTTCTCAAGGTCATATTCTTGTTGATGTACTTTCCTTCGTATAAGACTCAGGTTTATTGCATCAAAAATATCCTTGGGAGTCTTCAAGGATGATGCATGTGAGATCCAATGGAGACTGAAATAATCATATTGGCTTTGACTAGGTCCTTCTTGTGCTTTGCTTTTGTCTTCATCTCCCTCTAGATATATAGCTTCTTCTTTGACATAGTTATCCAAGTCATGCTTCTTCAAGTATGAGAAGCACTCTATAAATCCATGCTCAGAAGTTCTCAACTCCTTGATGCAGAGGGGAACCCCAAATCACCATATCCCAACTGCTTTCCCGAGGATTTAGTTTTCTCTACATTTAACAAAACTCTAAATTTGGCTTCTTGACCAAATATGTCTTCTACATACTTGAATCAACCTCAACTAATTTGATGCACAATTCTTATTCCGCAAACTCAATTCCACAATTGAGTTTTCCGCAAGACAATTCCTTTTGCAAGATAGATTTTTGCAAGCTTGCTTCCACAACCTTAGTCTTTCCGCAACTCAATCTTTCTGCAGTTGAGTTTCCACAACAACCTTTCTACAATTGCGAATTGAGGGTTGAGGGTATGCAATTCCCAATTTTCCCAAAAACTGACTTTTGCAATCATGCGGCTGCAATGGTCCTTTCCACAATCGGATTGCAGATTGCGGATCCACCTTCCCAATTTTCCCAAAATTGGGCTTCTGCAATTTTCTTTCCGCAAGTATCTTTCTGTAGTTGGGTTGCGGGTTGCAGATGTGCCTTCAACATTTTCCAAACTGGGCTTCCACAATTTCCTTCCGCAAATCTATTTCCACAACTTTTGAGAGTTGTCGATTTCTTACGGGCTCCTTCTTGACCTTCGATCTGCGATCAAATGTGGATCTCACCTTAATGTTGCAGATCTTGACTTTTCTTTTGCAGATTGCTTATCTCCCATGCAGGTTCACTTCGTGAATCGTTTCCCACCGTCGATCCATATTTCCTCCTTTAATATGGATCGTCCAATCTTTGTTGAATGAATTGAATGTACTCTCTGTAATCGTGCGTTGATTGATCAAAATATCGATTAATCAACTCGATCTACCTTCTTCACTGTATCTATCCATAGATTCCATCACTTCATCCTTTGCGCAACTCTGCAAATTTATTCTTCCAAGGCATTGATCCAAGTTTTGCACACCAAACACATCAATTACACAAGAAAACATACACAGGGATTTCTTAGACGTGTTCTGTACCCTCAAAAGCCCTAATTTACATAATACAATACACACAGATCTATTAACCATTAACTAAGATCATCAATCATTTAATTCATGTATTCATACCTTCAGACAGAGCTGTATTTACACAGAGATATGTCGAAATAGGCTTTCCTTCATTCAATACAAGGAATCTATACATTCATAATTATCTCAGAACCTGCATTCTGATCATCTTAGTATGGTACAACTATGACCAGTTATCTTTCCTTGGCCCGATTTCCCCTTGATTGGCCACATATAGCTAGATTTACATTATTTGGATACCCCTTAGCCAGAATTTACCCTCTTTGGCTACCTTTTGCTACTCCTTGCCTCTTTTGGCTATCTTTCTATTGCCTTGAAGGATTATAGAATATATACAACAGGATTCATGAACCAATTCGGGTTCAGATCCTCAGTACATTCAACAATATTCTAACTAATTCTAATTAAGGAAAACTCTTAAGCCTATCCTATGATTCACTGCTATTAGATGAGGGATATGTTACATGACTGACACTTTGACTCTATGACTCATTCATTCACCTAGTGACTCACCTAAATGATTCATCATCCATGTAGAATCACATATAAACATAGGTTTATTTATAATATAATATTTCAAGGACTATTAATTCAGGAAATGAGGACCCCTTCTAGGTCTTATCCAAACATTGGGCTTGGATTTTGATGGAGAGCAAGATGCTCCTGCATCAGACTCCCCAGGAAGAAAGAAATATGACCTCATGGTCATAATATTCAGTCTTCAATATACAAGGATAAAAAAATGTGTTATGTAGTTGGTCATTCATCTCATCATGTTGTTTTGTCTTTGTCATCTTTAGTTCTCTTGGTTTCCATATTTTCGGCTGCAATGCCCCACTAGCTTTGCTTTTGCAATCTTCTTCTGTCATCTGTCTTTTGCTGCCATTTTGTTTCTTTTCTCTGTTGATGTAAAACACCATTCTTTCTTCATGCCTTCTCTAAGACATCTTCACCATCAAAATCCTTATATCTTCAATCTCCATGTCCAGTCTGTCCTTTGGATGGTACATTTGCATCCTCTTGTTCTGAAACTGTTGTTGTTCCTTTGAATCTTTGCTGCCATCTACTAGCTTACAAGAGAATTTAGTGTTTTGACCTTCTATCTGTTGTTTCCAATGTTGAAATCAAGCATTGAGCAGTCATGTTTATCAATCCTTGGATTGATCAACCAATCTTCCATCATTTCTAACTCTTCATCATACTTTATGAGGTTAGACAATTTCTCTTTGTATTCATTAGCCAAATCTACAACAAGTTATTCTAGGTACCGATCACCCTTTTGAGACAATACGGTATCTGCCTTTGTGATGACATATTTTTTTCTCTATCTGTCTTCACTTTCTTCAATACCTACAAACACACACCAAAAATCAGTTTAAAAAACATGATACTCTGAAGTCCCTATTGATATTTTCTCTCACATCCTCCCTTTGTGTTGGCCTGAACATAACATCAAACTTTCACCATCATCAATTTCTTCAACAGTATGAGCTATAGGCTGCACACCATCTTCATAGGGTACCATTTCATCTCTTACTACAACAGAATTATATTCTACTGTCATGCTTTTGGAAAACACATCTTCTTTTCCTTCAGACTTCATGACAGTCCAAGGTGACTGTTCAAATTTTTCCTTCACCAGAATGTAATTTTGATTCTGCCCTATAGAAATGTCTTTGTACATTTCTTTTTCTTCCTTTATCTTCAGATCATCTCCAATTGACTGTGTTCCTCCATCAAGAAACTCATAAATGAGTTCCTTTTATTGCAATACTTCACAGCTTTCCTCATTTGAGAGACTTTCTTCATCATATTTGACTTCATCAAATTTGAAGACAATTTCAAAATATTGCCTATCATCTGCAACAAAACTTGTAATCACAAACAAATCATCAGTCTAAAAAACATAAGACATATTGATCTCATTTGGCCTCACAATCATCTCCTCCATAAGTTGATCTGTACTCTTTACATAATCCATGAGAATTTCAATTAGTCTCTCCTTTTTTGCATCCTCACTCACATATTCTCTCAACAATGGGCCATGTTCTGGTTAACATACCAAAACATCCATCTCAAAATCAAATATCATGAGTTCTTCCTTCAATCTAGAAAACATCCTTTGTTGTAGATTCACCTGTACCGAATTCCATCGTACCTTCCTTTTCATGATCCAACCATACCTCTGGTCCTCTTTCTGTAGCAGCATCTCCAAACAAATAAGTTGCAATCCTATGCCAACTAATTCTCTGTCATATTCCTCTTGACTTACCTTGTTGATGTCTTCCACCTTGACATATTTTCTTTTGTTATGGATTTTCTTTGAACCTTTGCAACGACTTCCAATATTCATCATCTCCATCTTATTTTCTTCCGTGAAATTCATCTTGTTCACTTGTGGACTGCTCCCAAGCCTCCTCTCAACAAGTCTTCATACTTGCTACTATACCTCAGCAAGCTATCTCTCCTTGAGATTGTACTTTTGGTATCCTTGGTTCTTCTCTTCTAGAACCTCTTGAGAAAGCTGCTTTGCTCCTTTTTGCTTCTACAAATCCACTTCTCCTTTGAGAACATTCAACTTGTTCCCTTCTTGTCCAACCTCTGTTGGATCCTTAGGTTATGCCACTGCTTTCTCTTTCCTCTAAGAGTTTACAAACTCTTCATCAAGAAGACAATTATCCTTGATACATCTCCTCTAGTTACCATTGCCACTGTCAAACCTTTCCTGTTTGTAGCAAATTCTTATAATCATATTAAATAAAACATCAATCAGTCCATACCTTTAAGAATTTTTCCACTTTTATATTGGCCTGAAAACATTACCCTTGTATGCAATTCTTGATTTAAATCAATTCTGAATACTCTCACCTGACCAAACCTCTCAACACAATTGCCAGTATTCAACTTTAACATAAATTGAAAATTAGAATTTGATTTACCTCTTGGCTTTGATACGATCTTTAACATTATTCACATAGAATCTTCTATGCTCTATTACCTTCACGCATAATTCTTTTTATGCTCTAATACCACTTGATGGTATCAACATGTCAAAATCATGCTCTAATATCTCATGATGCTGAGCACTCAACCTGCAAGATATTCTTGCTCTGATACCACATGATGCAGAGGGGAACCCCAAATCACCATATCCCAACTGCTTTCCCCAGGATTTAGTTTTCTCTACATTTAAAAAACCTCTAAATTTGGCTTCTGGGCCAAATATTTATTCTGCATATCTGAATCAGCCTCAACTAATTCGATGCACAACTCTTATTCCGCAAACTCAATTTTTCAATTGTATTTCCACAAGATATATTTCCGCAAGTTTGCTTTTGCAACTTTATTCTTTCCACTACTCAATCTTTTCGCAATTGAGTTTTCGAAACTTAGTTTCTGCAACAACCTTTCCACAAGCTCCTTTCTGCAATTGCAGATTGGGGGTTTTAGGTATGTAATTCCCATTTTTTTCCAAAAACTGACTTTTGCAATCATGCGGCCGTAATGGTCCTTTCTGCAATCGAATTGCAGATTGTGGATTGCGGATCCACCTTCGCACTTTTCCCAAAATTGGGCTTCCGCAATTTTCCTTCCGCAAGTCTCTTTATGCAGTCGGGTTGCGGATTGTAGATTGTGGAGGTTCGTTCAAATTTTCTTGAAATGGGCTTCCATAGTTTCCTTTCGCAAATATTTTTTTACAACTTCTGAGAGCCATTGATTTCTTGCGGGATCCTTCTTGACCTTCGATCTGGGATCAAATGTGGATCTCACCTTAATGTTGCAGATCTTCAATTTTTTTTTGCAGATCACATATCTCCAGTGCTGGTTCACTTCATGAATCCTTTTCCATCGTCAATCCATATTTCCTCCTTTAATTTGGATCGTCCAATCTATGTCGAATGAATTGAATGTACTCTATGCAATTGTTCATTGATTGATCAGAATATCTACCTTCTTTCGGACTTGATCTTCTTCGCTGTATTTTTCCATAGCTTCCATCACTTTATATTTCATGCAACTCTGCAAATTTATTCATCCAAGGCATTGATCCAAGGTTTACACAACAAACACATCAATTAAACAAGAAACCATACACAGGGATTGCTTAGACGTCTTCTGTAACCTCAAAATCCATAATTTACAGAATACAATACACACAGATCTATTAACCATTAACAGATACCATCAATCATTTAATTCATGTATTCATACCTTCAGACATAAATATATTTACACAGAGATATGCCGAAATATGATTTCCTTCATTCAATACAAGGAATCTGTACATTCACAATTATCTCAGAACCTACGTTTTGATCCTCTTAGTCTGGTACAACTATGACCAGTTATCTTGCCTTGGCCTAATTTCCCCTTGATTGGCTACCTCTAGCCATATTTACATTGTTTGGCTACCCCTTAGCCAGATTTTACCTTGTTTGGATACCCTTTGCTACTTGTGGCCTCTTTTGACTATATTTATATTGCCTCGAAGCCTTACAGAATATATACAACATGATTCATGAACCAATTTAGGTTCAAATCCTCAATACACTCAACAATCTGCTAACTAATTCTAATTAAGGAAAACTCTGAAGCCTATCCTATGAATCACTGCCATTGGATGAGGGATTTTTTACATGACTCACACTTTGACTCTATGACTCTTTCATTCACCTAGTGACTCACCTAAATGATTCATCATCCATCTAGAATCACATTTAAACATAGGTTTATTTACAATATAATAGTTAACGGACTATTAATTCAGGAAATGAAGACCCCTTCAAGGTTTGATTCAAACATTGGGCTTGGATTTGGAAGGAGTGCAAGATTCTCTTTCATAACTTCTTCAAGCTTGTCCTCAAGCTTGGTATTGTTTGTTATTATGATAAAAAAGAGAACCTCAAATGGAAATAGAGAGGATTGAACTTACCAATGAGATTGCTTCAACTTGATATTTGCTTGAAATATTTTCTAGAAGACTCCTTTTGGTGGACCTAGGGTTTGATAGAGAAACCCTAGTTTTTCAACTTCGGTAACTTTTAGATCTGATTGGATAGAAAGACACACCTTCTCAATGTGAGTTGAGAAACATACTCATTTTCCCAAAACTGTGGACATAACTGCAATATATATGATGCCCTAGTTTTCCTTGGTAGTGGTGTTAGGTCAAAAATTGAAAATCCACATATGGATAAAATTATTCCGTAGAAATATGTGCCCTCTTAGGGTGACTTTGACGTTCCTCCTTTTTCAACTGATTGGTGTAGGGAAGTGACCAGAACATGAAGCCCTAGTTTCTCCAATTTATTCTATAGATTTGTCTGATCTTGATTCTGCTGTATATATGAAATTATTGCTCCTCAAGTTCTGAAACTTTGTCCTGAGGTAGCTTGATCTATCTTATTTACAACCCCATAATTTATATTAGAATTGTATCTCCAAAGTGGAACTTATGCTATGTTTCCCAAGGTCACTTTTTAGAGGACTAGTTCAATATAGAAAACTTGTATGGAATGCCACGTGTCACTGTTTCAACTTCGGAATCTAAAGCTTGGATCTCAGAAACTTCAGTACGTGCCCTATGTGAAATTTTTTGATAAATTCTATTTGGAACTTACTAGTGCAATATATAGCAGTTATCCATAGGTCACTTTTTTAAGACCGAGTTCTGGAAGAGGAGGGAACCCTGATTCAAAGGGATCATATCTCCTAAAGTATAGCGAATATGAGGCTGAAAATCGCACAAAACATACAGTAAGATTTAATATTCATCCTATCCAATTTTAATATCCTAACAATTTTTCAATCTAGAGTTATAGCAAAAAATCCCAATATGACTAGGGTTTTTCATGCATGAAACCCTAATATTCAGTAGTTGCAATTGTAGAAGTATTTCGGTTGCAAAATGCCTTATTTCAGAGAATCCCTTATACCATGTTATTTTTTCTAATATAATTCAAATTGATTAGGATATTTATATGAAAGAATAACAAACACAGCATGATACATAAGATAGAGCAGATACACAAGACACAAATATTTTCCTTGGGGAAAGCATAAAGGAGAAAACTGCTGAGAATAGTTCCATCACTAAGATAATATCACAAGATGGAAAAACCCAAGAATAAGAATTATTTTGTGGCTCTCTCTCTCTCTCTCTCTCCTTATGCGAACTTGAGTGAGTGAGTGTGTATCCAAATAGGGAGGGTGCCTCCCTATTTATATTGTTCCGCTGTGTAACTTACTTAACTAAATAGGTCATGCAGGTAACCTCTTTGGGGCCGACCTACCTAGGAAGACTCAGTAATAAATTTTACTTTATTTATCTTGGGGAATATTGAACCTACTTACAACAGAGGGCTTACCTCAATGACCATGCACACTAATGACATCCCCAAAGGAGGGAAACACATCTCTGATGGGGGTTCAACAATATACAATGATAATATACTTCAGAATATCTTCCAAAACACATCAACAAAAATAAGGATTATTAGATGGTTTCCTAGTTTTTATAGATTTCGGGGTTATAATGACATATAGATAAATCAATGTCAAGGTAACATATCCATTTCAACACATCAAGCTCAAAGAGCTTGGTTAAGGCCATTTTGAACATAACAAGGAGATTGATCCATGTGATTTTATTCTTGCAAATATGCATGTAAGAAGGAATATTTGATGAACCTTGCATTTACGTGAAGTAGCAAGGGAGAGAACAAGATGGACGGAGTTCATTTTAGCAACATGGGCAATGTTTTAATTGTAGTCAATTCCTTCAACTTGAGAAAATATTGTGGCAACTAACCTTGCTTGAAGTCGTTTAACGATTCCATATGACGAATACTTATTTCTATACAACAAATTCCATATAACAAGTTTTATTTCATTTAGAAGAGGTAGAAAATATTAAGTATCGTTCACCATTAAGGATGATATTCTTAATTCATATCTATGTCCCAATTTGGATGGTTAGAAGCTTATGCAAATGCATTTGGATCACTAGTCTCTAAAAAATGAGCCAAAAGAGAAGAGCTTCGTTTGCACTGTGAATATGTTTGACTCTAATATGTAGGATCACCAAAAATATCACCACCTTACTTCTCGTGTTGAACGAACCGATCTAGGAAGTGGTGGCGTTGGTGCAGATTCATCTTCAGTGGACCCAACTGAAGGAACATGGGCAGGAAGAGATAAATTTTCATCCTCACTGCCAGTATTGTTAAAGAAAAATTACAAACGAATGGGGATTTATCACCAATGCATTGTGTTATAGAAGATATACACCTACGAGTTTGAATGCAAGAAATTCAGATATTTAACTATGAATCAAGATCAAACAAATCTAAGTTTAAAGATTTGAAATAAATAAATTAATGCACTTTGTTTATGAACGATGGTACTAACTTTATTTTATCCTTCATATTTTATCCTTAAAATAAGTCAAAGAACCTCTAACACAACCATAATACAAACTTGGATACAAAAAATATTATTGAAATCAAAAGATAACATATAAATAAAAACTAGTTACTCAAATATATATCAACATCGAATCCAAATTTGATAACAATTATAAACATTGAATATGGGGTAGGTAAATATGTCCAATCTATATTAAATATCAACAATTATCACAATCCATACCATGTTGTGCTCGAAAGCTCATTGAAACTATATCTCTAGGTCTTTCCTGCTCAAGGTCTCCACAAATCCATCCAAATATCCACATATACAAAGGGTAAATACTAAAAACTATTTGAGGGCAATAGTTTCAGCATACAAGGATATAATATTAGAGATGATGATCCACAATAGGAAGGGAAAATGAATAATAGCTTAGCAAATAATCCAACATACCAATACTATAAAAAGGGCATCCCAAATTGTTCTATCTTAGTTCCTTTTATAGTTAATGAAGGAAAGTACCATGCTATTTGTCACGTCCCCAACCCTCTGACCGATGAAGAGGACACGACTAACACCAAACACCATACGGGCAAACAACCCCATGAACACAAGCAGGGATAAATGCTGAAATTAAAAAGCTTAACATGATGGATCACAGGAATGCTAAGATGCATAATCCATCCTACAAGGATTCATAATTCATCAACATACAAAAATGCAGAGTTCTCAATCATACAGCGGAAGCAAACACATATACATTCCAACATTCCACATGTTCATCATTCTTCATGAAATAGTAAATTAAATTGCAGAGATAAAATAGTCATGAGTACTTATCTTTTAATGAAGAACTCGCCCACAACCAGCTACGTCGCTGCAACGTTCCACCCAACTGTAGGCCAGCATGCTCATCAATCTCTCAGCAACACTGCCAACCCCGAGCTGGGCATGATTCCTCAAGAAATAAGGGTCAATGCAGGCTTACACATAGCCAAGGTTTGCCAACACACAACCAAATCCACACGATAGGGTTCACCAGGTTGTCAAGGAGCTAGGATAGGCTAAATGCCAAGATGGTGGCCTCAACACCAGTCTTCTCATGCATACCCAGCCTCTAATCCCACTCTCAATAGTCCGAAGACCACCCATTGCATACCGCAACAAACAACCCACTCACGACTCTGTGATGAAGGCAAAGACAACCGGGGACAGTCCCAAACAAAAGATGAAACACAGCTCAAGCCAACAAGGAAACTCAGAGTTGTTCTTGGCCCTAGCGTGTCCAAAACAACTCAGCAACAACCCAAAACCAGGGCAAATCGACAGCCATAGAATCAAAATGAGTGATGGAAACAATCCACAGTCTCAAAACCAAGGAGAATCCAAAATCCCAGCATAGACATGGGAAAACTCGGCCAACGGATGTGGAAATTAACAGTCGTCCAACATCCAAGAGTCCGCAGCACACACCATTCCCCAATGTGAACGCTGAAGAAAGTGATGCAGACAGAAAATGGGAAAGAACAATTCACAGCCTATGCGCAGAGGACAAGACACAGTCCAAAATGGAAGAAGCCCATACACATGCACAGTCCGAAATGGAAGCAGAAATCGGACTCACAACAACATCCAAAAATTGTGGAAAGAACAACAGCAACCCCAAAACGTGGGTGAAACCAACAACAAGCCCGAATCACGGGTTAAACCCAACAGCAAGCATAAATCATGGATTAAACCCACGGCTATGACACATACCAGCAGAAATTGGGCCCTTGAGGCCGTTCTACCTGCTCGCTGCATGCAAAAAACCAGAAAGGAATCCCCTGACCAGTGCGTGAGGAAAATGAACCGACCTCCTCCTACACATCCCTGCGTGAGGAATGAACAGCTCCGCCTATGCACGCGGGTGAACAGACAATGACTCTGTGTGAGGAACGAACAGACCACAAGAATTGTGAATGTGAAGACCGGGCGTGAGAGTGAACCGACCATGGAGAGAATGGCCTCGTGGAGAGTGTTTCTTCTGCCCCACGTTTCCTCAAGCAATCACTGCCCTCACCAACTCAACAAAACATTAAAGAGGTTGGATGATACAAGGGAAGATGGAAAATCAACAAGGTGGTAACACATGGGTTCCCCCCCCCATAGACCAAGGTTGACATCCCCCCCACATAGACCAAGGTTGACATTCCCCCCACACCCTTATCCTTTGGAATCATTCCCTTTTCATTCAACGTTGCACTGCCGTAGCTGGTCATGGTTTATTTTAATTGATGTGCGTGTTTACATGATGCTGATTTATAATGTGCCGGATAGCACGATATACCATCATCAACTATCCCCATTGCCGAAACATACACAACCAAATCGATGGTGGGGATTTTTCCTTTAGCTCCTCACCACGATTAATTACAATATATACATAATGCAAACGGGGTCAAAACCGGGGTGTTACATTCCCCTCCCCCTTGGAATAACACCGTCCTTGGTGTTCCAATACATAGGAATACATATACAATACATATATATACAATTGCACATCAAAATTTTTAAAATTTTGCAGATCTGTCCCATGTTCAATTATTCACTTTGAACGTTCAGGACCAAGCCCCTCAACTTCCATGAACTTCTCCTGCTAGTTCTCAGCTTCCAGCTTATCCCGAAGTCTAGGAACTTTGCGGCTATTGCCTTCTTCATGTTCCCTCATTGGGAAGTCCCAACGTAAATGATGTTCTCCACATTCCCAACATTTCACTAACTGCTTCATCTTTACCTGCTCAATTTCCTTTGAGTCTTCATGCCTGGACCGTTTCCCAATGGGTTGCTTGGACGAATGTCCCATCGCTGATCCACCTTCCTTTCTCTTGTTGATTGCTCCCAGAAGGCTTTTCACCTCCCTTTGCAAACCAATAGAGTCTTGCAAAATCTGGTGGTTCATTTCATTCTGCCTTTTTTGTATCTTGAGCATCTCCCCAAGATTTTCTTGGGTCTTGGCAATCATTTGAAGGAGACTTCCAGCCAAGTCCAACAACTTTTGATCTGCTACCATGATCAATGTGCACCACCAGGTTTCGCTTTTCTCACCTGTGAAATGCACCATTGAAATTCTGTCAGACCAAGCATAATATAGACATTAAAATTAGTCAATTAATTACCCAATCGGCATGACAGTCCAANCTGGTCCATTTCAGACCTCTAAACCATGGAGCCTCTCCACATGGTTTGTCTTGGTTGCTAGGAACCTCACGGTCTCACTAACACCTTTTTCATTACCGCTCATTCCGAGCTCTCCAGGATAGTCACATGTCCACATGCACCTTTAGGATGCTCTCATAGTCCTCGCTTCCAGCGATACCTATATCCAAACATTGAATAGATTCACATGTTTAGTTTATTCTCATCAGTTTTATCTCTAAAACAAGAGCTTAAAACATCATAACCAAGTCATATACACATGTATATTCATAAGCAAAATAATCCAATACTTATCTGTATTGTGCATTTCCTCGTTCATCCACAGGATCCTGCTTCGCTTTGCAAGCCTTGGGATCGCCTATGGACTTGGATGTTAGGTCAGAACACAGGCTACTTCACAACATCCTTTTATATATATCAAGCACAATCAAGCCAATACATCAAATAATTCATGTCTAGCCAGTACATCCACATGTTGACTGGGCTTGGAACTTTACCACGACCATTTCCAGGTCTAGGATCTACTATGGATCCTCAGGCATATAACAACCCAACATACACTTATATCAACAATAACCCTTACTCCGCAACCCCTCACAACAACCATTTACCTTTTACCTTTACCTTTACCTTTTACCTTTTACCTTTACCTTTTACCTTTTACCTTTAGGGTGCAACACCCAATTGCCTCTATTTATCCTGTCAACACAAGCAATATAGGAAAACTCATTAGCATTATTGCTCGAAAACTGTAACCATATTTCATATCATTCACTATCAAGTGTTGAGACACCAGGAGTGCGTCCACTCCCTAGGGTGTAATCAATATTGAAAACCCTTTCATGATACGACATCGGGAAAGTGTGCACCCCTTTCCGATGTTAGCCATGTAGGCCCTATTCATACTCAAGCAATCAGTCATAATCAAAACATGTTCTACATATTGAATTCAACAATCAAACATGCATATTCTTAGCAAGGGTCACAGAACACTTATCTATTTGTCGACGCAGTATGCCTTTGTTAAGGAGGAATGGGGGCTCCTTCTCTGAGTTAACAGTCCCTCGGTTTTCCATCCCAAATCCTTTTCACATTTCATGTTCACACATGTCTTACCAACATAATTTATACCATCTCACTCATGTTGCTACCAAACATACAGTGCAGATGAGACATTTCCAAAATGTCCAATGGCGTTTCACCCGAAACCCATTTCCAAGGGAAAACCTTACCATGAAGTTTGGCTCTTGCAGGCCATCACACATGATCTTCCTGCAACGTGCACCCCTGGCACATTCATCCAATAGCCAAACAGTCAATCATTATCTGATAATACAATCCAAAATGATTGTTACATAACCAAGCAATTACATTAGTAATTAAATTCAATAAGAATTTGCAATTCTGTCTACTACAGAAATTAGTTTGCTTGGCAATGAGGTGATCCTCCTGTCACAATCTTATACAAGCCAACAATGATTAATATTCGTCAGTAATTTCTTAAATTTGAAATTCACAATTCAAATTTAACAACCCATTATGCATACCAACTGGCTTCACAGCCATGAGACTCTTCTCATAGGTTTGGCTCTTTCACATGGTAGATTCTGGCATTGGCCAGGGTCTTACCTCTCACTGCCATGCTATAAACAATCTACCTGAAACATGAGATTCAATCAACCAAACATTTGGTAAGTCTGGATGCATATAAACTTCTCATTGCTACAACCATCAATGATGCATTTTCAGAATTTATAAAATTCAAATACTTCCAGCTGTTAGTCACATCAATATGACCAAAACTCATTTACTTCATGCAATCATTATCATACTAACATTTTCAAGGCATAGTCACATCATTCATGCAATTAAATGAAATGGTTAGATACTCCTTACTTCACAAGCGTATCATTTGTACCACGCTATTCCATAGAGCATTTCTGGCAGCCAATTGATCATGACTATCCTGCATTCATAACAACCTTTGAAATGGTTCCTGAATTGTCATCAATTCATCATTTCAGTCATTAGTCATTCATAATATCACATGCACTCATCTTAATGCATTCATGCAATACATCACAACATTTGCACCTATACTTATGCAATCAGTCACTCACACCCTTCATATGCATCCATCCAATGCATAACTACAAGATTCATAAAATCTTTTTAATACTTATCCGTTCAATGCTACCTTGCATTGATTCTGGAATACTATGCATTCAAACATACCATGGCCTAGCCATGACTACTTCATATAGGATGCATTACTATAATCAATATCATCAACATATACAGGCATGACACCTTTCTATATTCAAATATCCACATGGTACTAGGTCTCTTACCTTTACCATTCCATGGAATTGTCATAATCAAACTCTTACCTGCATGGGTCCTACTTACACCCTTGACATGACCAATTTGGTTGGTCCTTTGCAGGAGATTGCAGAATTTGCTCACCAACTTTTGATTATGGACTTGTTGCCTCATCCCTTTCTTCATAGGGTTGCTGGTCACATGTTGCAGCATCAGCAACATATTCAGCCAGGTCCATGTCGTCGTTGGTTTTTTCCCACTAATGCCAATACCAAAGAAATGATTATCATTAGTGGTTCATTATAAATGTATAATCCTCAATACCCCTACCAACATGTAATATCCTATACATGCAAGGCATATCCTCATACATTTCATGTATAAAACATATAAAATATAAATATAGTTAGCAAGACAGGGGTTAAGGAATTTTCCCTTTCAAATCCCTCATCTTTGCATGGAATTTCTCTTCCACACAACAACTAGTTTGAATTCATGGTCTTTGCTACCTCTGGGTACGCAACTGCCCAGATTTGTCCATTTGATAGTAACGCATTTCTCTTTCAAGCAATTACTAGAAATTTGCTGCTCCATGCTCAGATTCTGGTAACTTTACCTTGTTCCCTACCGGATAATCTTTCCAACGCCTATCCACATGCTTCATTCCGACCTCGGGTGTGAAAACCACACCACTTCTAAGAATGAATATTTTCACTGGTTTTAGGCAAAACACACAACTGCATTTGGACTGGCTGCCAACTTCAGCCACCTGTAAATCCCACTGGAAAACAGTCGAAATCTGCTGGAAAATCCCCTTTGAAAAACTCAATTTTTCCTCTGCAGAATCGGCTCTCATACTGACTATCAGTCCGACCTTTCGGAAGTCCAAACAACTAACTTCTTCCACTGCTCATCGGCAATTGGATCTTCTAACTTGTCGGACAGCTAGTTCTCTAAGCTTCCAACACTCTGGTAGTCCGATCTTCATCTTTCATTCGACACCCATCGACTGTCCAATAAACTAAATTTTTCCAACGTGTCGAGCCGATATTTATTTGGCTTCCGGCGTATCGGCAGACCAATCCTCTAATTTTCTCCGACGTGTTGGCGGTCCAATCCTCTAAAGTTTTCTGACGTTTTCTATACTTAGAAAAATTTTCAAATTTTTCTCCTTCTTTCCGTCACCACATCGGATGCTCGATCAATTATCCTTGTCCAACGTTTCGGCGATCTTTGGAAGATCTCTACCGAAATTGCGGTTCCGACTTCAACTAGTTTTCGCCGAATCCTTCTCTTCTCTTCTTCCGTTGCATTGGCAACTCAAACAGCTAAACTTTGCCGACGGTTTCCATACTTAGACGAATTTTCAAAATATTTCCTCCTTGTCAGCTTATTTCACCCCATGGCATCGGCTCTCAACACCTCTTCATTTCCGCCACTGCGGCTCCCCAAAGGGATAAATGTCGCTGACCAATCTACTAATCTCCACCGAAACTGCGGGTAATCCATTCACTAAATCACGTTGTCATTTCGGCTGTCTTCCGCTGATGGCTTCCGATGGAAGTTTCCTCTCCGCTGCCGGCAAGCCAATGCCTTCTGACGATTTCTATACTTAGAAAATTTTTGAAAATATTTGAAATTTTCCTTTTTGTCCTCCCTTTCGCCGCTTGATCTTCTTTTCGTCGACGAAATAGTTCCAACAATGTCCTTTTTGTCCTCCCTTTCGCCGCTTGATCTTCTTTTCGTCAGCGAAATAGTTCCAACAATGTCCGCAACGGCGGAACACAATATTCGATTTTCCCCTGGTCGGCAACATAACCCGATCGGTATCAGTGGTCTCTTCACATCGGAAGTCTAGTGCCTTTGGCTTCCGCAACGGCGGAACATCAAACCTCTATTTTCTTCCGATGGCCGACGAATTCTATACTTGGAAAATTTTCAAACTTAACTTTCTTGCGGCGTCGGCGGTCGGAGGACTTACCCGTTGGATGCGTAGTCATTTAGCCATCCGCAACGGCGGACGCTCGAACAACTATTTTCTTCCGACGGACGCTAAACACTTAGAAAATTTTCCCCGACTTTCCTTTCAATGGTCCTCCATCGGGTGCGCTTCCCTGTAACTCTTCCGCTACATCAGAAGTCTGTTCCACTAAGTGTTCCGATGGCTCAAACACTTAGACAATTTTTTCAAAAATTCTTTTCCGCCTGCCCCTCGTCGTATGGCCTTCCGACTACACCTTCCGACGTATCGGAGGAACTTCCCACTTAGTTCTTCGATGACCCGACTGTTCAACCACTTAGGCAAAGTTTTTGAAGTTTTGCTGCCATCAAATTCTGATCTCGGCTGGGCAGGAAGAAATTCTGCTTCTGTCACTGCACCTTGGTGGTCCATTCAGGCCCATGCTGCAAAATGAGCTTTGATACCACTCTGTCACGTCCCCAACCCTCCGACCGGCGAAGAGGATGTGACTAACACCAAACACCATATGGGAAAACAACCCCATGAACACGAGCAGTGATAAATGCTGAAATTAAAAAGCTTGACATGATGCATCACATGAATGCTAAGATGCATAATCCATCATACAAGGATTCATAATTCATCAACATACAAAAATGTAGAGTTCTCAATCATACATCGGAAGCAAACACATATACATTCCAGCATTCCACATGTTCATCATTCTTCATGAAATAGTAAATTAAACTGCAGAGATAAAATAGTCATGAGTACTTATCTTTTAATGAAGAACTCGCCCGCAACTAGCTACGTCGCTGCAACGTTCCACCCAACCGTAGGCCAGCGTGCTTATCAATCTCTCAGTAACACTGCCACCCCCGAGCTGGGCATGATTCCTCAAGGAATAAGGGTCAATGCAGGCTTACACATAGCCAAGGTTTGCCAACACACAGCCAAACCCACACCATAGGGTTCACTAGGTTGTCAAGGAGCTAGGATAGGCTAAATGCCAAGCTGGTGGCCTCAACACCAGTCTTCTCATGCATACCCAGCCTCTAATCCCACTCTCAACAGTCCGAAGACCACCCACTACATACCACAGCAAACAACCCACTCACGACTCTGTGATGAAGGCAAAGACAACCGGGGACAGTCCCAAACAAAATATGAAACACAGCTCAACCCCATAAGGCAACTCGGAGTTGCTCTTGGCCCTAGCGTGGCCAAAACAACTCAGCAACAACCCAAAATCAGGGAAAATTGACAGCCACAGACTCAAAATGAGTGATGGCAACAATCCACAATCTCAAAACCAAGGAGAAGCCAAACTCCCAGCATAGACATGGGAAAACTCAACCAATGGATGTGGAAATTAGCAGTCGTCTAACATCCAAGAGCCCGCAGCACACACCATTCCCCAATGTAAACGCTGAAGAAAGTGACGCAGACAGAAAATGGGAAAGAACAACTCACAGCCTGTGCGCAGAGGACAAGACACAGTCCAAAACGAAAGAATCCCATACACATGCATAGTCCAAAATGGAAGCAGAAATCGGACTCACAACAGCATCCAAAAATCATGGAAAGAACAACAGCAACCCCAAAACGTGGGTGAAACCAATAGCAAGCCTGAATCACGGGTTAAACCCAACAACAAGCAGAAATCGTGGATTAAACCCACGGATATGACACATACTAGTAGAAATCAGGCCCTTAAGGCTGTTCTACCTGCTCGCTGCATGCAAAAAACCAGAAAGGAATCCCCCGACCAGTGTGTGAGGAAAACGAACTGACCTCCTCCTGCGCATCCCTGCGTGAGGAATGAACAGCTTCGCCTATGCACGTGGATGAACAGACAACGAATCTGCATGAGGAACGAACAGACCACAATAATCGTGAAGGTGAAGACTAGGTGTGAGAGTGAACCGACCATGGAGAGAATGTCCTCGTGGAGAGTGTTTCTTCTGCCCCACGTTTCCTCAAGCAATCACTGCCCTCACCAACTCAACAAAACATTAAATAGGTTGGATGAGAGAAGGGAAGATGGAAAATCAACAAGGTGGTAACACATGGGTCCCCCCCCCCTAGACCAAGGTTGACATCCGCCCCACATAGACCAAGGTTGACATTCCCCCCACACCCTTATCCTTTGGAATCATGCCCTTTTCATTCAACGTTGCACTGCCGTAGCTGGTCATGGTTTATTTTAATTGATGTGCGCGTTTACATGATGCTGAATTATAATGTGCCGGATAGCACGATATACCATCGACAACTATCCCCATTGCCGAAACATACACAACCAAATCGATGGTGGGGATTTTGCCTTTAGCTCCTCACCACGATTAATTACAATATATACATCATGCAAACGGGGTCAAAACCGGGGTGTTACACTATTGGGGAAGTTGTAACTAAGCAGGTTGTTCACAAAACCACTTTAACTCCTTCATTTTTTGAATTTTTATTTATTTTTTATACTTTTTAGGGGATTCATGCCTAAATATAGAGAGAACAGGAGGATGGATCACTGGGAAACCATATGAAACATGCGAGTGCAACTTCTTCTTGCATTCGTTGACAACTAAAAGTAAAGGATAAAATGACTCACATTTTGCATGGCCATTGGGCATGAATATGCTCTTATGAGCGATTACAAATTTTCAATGGTGCTTGAGAATGGCTTAGGTTTTGTCAAATGTTAAAGGACACATCAAGTGAGGTTAAGTCAAGTCTCTTCCATCCATAAATGTCCTTTTGTGTGAACAAACAATGGCACTTGATGTGTTGTATTTTGAATTGTCGTCATAGATGGAGAAGTGATGATTTGAGCGATCATAGATGCTCCCTAATGTATGTGGTCATAAGAGAACATAATGCTTGAAATACATTATAATAACTAGTGGAATGAGACATGGAAAAAGATGGCTGGATATTCCAAGAGTCCCAACCTCAACAAGGTACTTGAAACATAAAAAGTAGAACACACAATATTTTCCCTTGGATAGATACTCCCATGCTCAAGATTATAGAATATGGATGGAAAACAGATACACTACGGATCAATGACATATTTGTAAATGATGTAATGATCATGGCCACAAAAATACAAAGTGGATCCATGTGAGATATAAGTGGGTCATGGCCACAAAGATGATACATAGTGGACACATACCAATCAGATGATCATAGCCACAAATAGAGACAAGGTGGATCTATGTCAATCTGGAGATCATAGACACAAATGAATACATAGTGGATATATTTCTCATTAGGAATAAGGAGAAAAATATAATTGAGTTGATTAATGGTTCTAACAATGATACCAATGCCATATGATATTGTATAGGTTCTTGCGCAAGTAAAACAATAGAAAATGTGAGGATGCTACTGTTGGTCCAATGTATTCCATCCAAACCACCTGAAGGCACGAGTCCTACCCATGAAAATAGACGAGCTAAATTCAAGCATGGAGGACACAATTTTATTACTGACCATTGATTTATATTGTTAACAAACATGCGGGAACCCAACGATAACGATAATGGGACCCAAGGTATCTAGTACATTCTAACATGTGTGAATATATGTTCTTAAATTAGAACACCTGAAGAATATATTAAGTAGGATATATTTATGTATTCCCACTACCCAATAGCGAGGGAACATGCCACTAATCACTGCAAGCCCCAAGGTACTACTGAAAAATATAAAACTCATTCCCAAAGAAATATGAGTTGAATTAAGTGGGAAGAGAATCATTTGAAGGGAGGAATTAAGACATCCTCCATCATCCAATATGAGGAAGTATCAGGGATTGATTTGATTTGGGAAAGGAATGGGAAAAACGTTTGTAGAAAAAACCACCTATTACATCTCTTGCATGCACCATATGTAAATAGTGCACATAAAATACCCCCTGAGAAACAACCAATAATTAAATCTATTGACATGGGTGGGGGATTCCACCAATGATGAAAATGGAATCCAAGGTCTAGCGTCAATCCCTAAATGTAAATATATTTATAGATGTAGAACATCAAGGGAAACCACTCAATCAGTGACCAATGATGAACTATCTCTGTTGAGTACAAGGTTACCTTTTAATGATGTAAACAAGGCTAGGGTTCTATGTCTCTAGGTTATTGCCTCATAGTAGATGAGTTGTTGTCAATGATACATGAACCCACTTGGAAGAAGTCAATGGGGAGATTCCACACAAGCATGAGTTTGAACATTGAGTTCAATGATACATGATGAGAACAAATGACACTAGGGAATGACTGAAATATGTGGTTAATGCAATTGCAGAATGGATGACATAGGCTATATACTTAAACTGTGAGCATGACACAAAAGTGATTTGGGTATATTTTGACACAAAGAAACTAGTGATATGAATTTGCAATGTAGGATACCTTGACATATTCTCATATGATTGATACATTGACATATTCTCATATGATTGGAAGTGTAACTAATCAGAGGAGTCCTAATGCTACGATGAATGTTTAAATTCTAAGTCCAAAACTATAACCCAACTTTTTTATAGACTTAAAATTAGTGCTCTGTTCAAGGGCGACACGACTAGCTACCATTAGTAAATAGACATTTGAAATATTTCTATTCCCTCTCGGTTTTTAGAATATTTTATTTTTTGTCTTTTTTCATCTCATTAAATCTTGAAAAAGAATAAAAAATGCCATATTACAAGGGATAAAATGGATGTCAGTGGCAAGCAGAACTAGTTTCAAGAACAAGGAACAAACTTGTGCATAATGCAAGGAACATGAGGAAGATAAGAACACTTGGGGTGTATTTCCTCCCAATAAACGAGTTCCAAGTTTCAAAGCACAATTGATGCAAGGATGATGGATAATGACATAATAAATGAGGGATTATAGAGAGATGAAAGCTTGGAATCCTACATAAGGATGTACAAGGAGGGAATATGCAAATGCATTTACAACTCAAACACAAAATTTTTTGGGATCATTATAGGGAATTACAAGAAATATATCAGAAAAAGAGGCCCGTAACTTCTTCTCAAGGTGATGGTAAAATAAAAAAGGATCTTGATCCTATGAGAACAAACTCAGCATGGACACCAAAATGACATAAAGGTGATAACTAGGGTGACCCATGTTAGGTAGGATCGATCATGGAAAATTATGATTTTATTGAAGACATAGGGATAATATGCTATTTTCAAAGGAAAAACTTGTAGACAAGGACCACCATTGAAAAATGATACCTCAGTTTAAGTTAACCTATTCAACAAGACCAATTCTAGGCAAAAAGAGTATTGATAATAGCCTTGGTAAAAAATAGAATCAACAGACTATATAAAAGTGGGTAAAAATAAAAATATTTTATAACATCTATATTAAAATATGTAAAAAAAATCATTTGAGTTTTTACCATTTTGAGAGCATTGGAGCCATAAATATTTGTGCTTTGATTGCAACCACCTCGATACATCAAATCACATTTCCTCACCACCGGGTATTTTTTCCATGCCTTAACTTGCATTTCAATTGTTTATTTTACTGTTTTAGCCATAGATTTGAGCATATTTCCTCAATATAAAACAACTACAGTGAATTTTATTTGAATGTGAAATCGGGCAGCGATTTTGCTTTTAAATATCTATTATATAGTGATTTGACAACAAATGGGCCACTCCTGATAGAATAATTTCCTGTGAATCACGTAGTAGGGAAAAGAAAGGTTGTGTTTTGACTAAAACAAGTGGTTTTTTCATGAGGTATGTATATAATTTGGTGAGAGCATAAGCATGAGGAATTATATCATGATGCTCTTGGTGATCCACTAACTTTAAATGCCTTGTGCCATTGTGGCTTATTGAAATTATTTTGAATTTCAAACATTAGGGCACAAAAAGGATTGCTTGAAACACTTATCCAGTACTAGAATCCGGACTAGGGGTTATTTGTGACCAGAGTATAGGTCTTAGAGGTTACTATAGATGACATATACTTCCTCATAAGAATTTCACAGAGATGATCTTCGATGAACTTGAGAGGAACAGTCTGTGGGATGGGATCCCTCATGGTCCAAGAGTATGTGAATACTTAGTATGTGCCAGGCATACAGAAATGAGGAACATAGATTCTGATTTTGAGCATCTCTATATTATATACATCTGGGTAGCATGATCTATAGCTTTGAATTTGGATTCTAGGAGATTTACACATTATATACATTACAGAGAAGAGTGTTTGAGGTACCCTATTTGATTGGTGCACCCGATTGCTGATAAACATGAAGATTCAGATTATAGACTACAAAATAGGAAAGAACAATTTTTTTTGGAATGAAACCATATTAGTGTTCTTATTATTTGAGAGGATTCGAACGATCAGTCCAAGGGTCTCACTACCACCCTTGGATCTAAGATAGCCGATGATGATTTGGTGGACCTAATTAATATACCATCTGGTAGGTGGATCAAACACTAGTACCTTTTATGATGAGTATATTGCTTGGTGGTGCTGAGAGATGCCTGTTATTGAGGAGTACCCTTATGTCATATTATACTTCTGAAATGATCTAGACCCAGTGATCCCTCCTGACAGATCTTGGGGAAGGATTGGCGAGTCTTTTAATTTAATTATATTTCATTTTTTTTGTATTTTGGTAATATTTAACATAGAATGAAAATATTATTGTGTATGAGTCCTAATGAAAACTCTTAACTATGATATATATGTTGGACTGAAGAGGCTTATCGATCATGCACTATTATGACAACACAAGACACAACTAAAAGAGGGACCTTAGGCCACCTTAAATTCAGTAGAGGATGACCTCAAGTATTTGACCATTGGGGTTCCAACTTTATGGATCGAGTGCATGTCGGAAGCAATGCATAGACAAGTAGGAGTGCCTTCTACTTGGATCAAATTGCTTTGGCAAGTTGCCACATGTGTCTTATGATACAAAAATGAATAAACACCAATATAGTGAATACAGTTCCACATTCTATTATTTGTACCTATCAGATATATTTTCACGATGGAGGACCATGATCACTTTTTTGTACCATGAGTCATACACAATGAAATTGACTTTTATCAACTATATTTACAGTCTACATAAGCTTGTTTATGCTTTTATGTGTGATTGATTTTAATTATGGAACAAATTTTGTTCAAATACAAAATTAAGTAATGTATTAAATATGTGATTTAATCTTCTAGGAACATTACTATATGCGATAAATTCAAAATGCCACTCTAAGAAACGTACCCTCATAAATTTATGAAATAACGTAGGACATCAGACATTGTACATAACATTCAATTGTGACACCACCACCTATTAATGATAAATGTTGAATTCCTAGAGAAATGGATCCCAATATTGAATCGATCACGACACTAAAATTTATATTATTATTAGTGGTTGGATCAAGAGAGACTCCACATGAATTCAAGAGTTGTCCGACTGGGTCATAGATCACCCAAGCTGCAGAAGCACTATCTCGGGTATGGCGACACGATCCATCCACATATCCCACAAAGATAGGTGCATATAATGAAATTTGTCAATCATGCACAGAGCATAACAATAAAAAACCAATGCTAGTTGAACCATAAAAGCAAAAAGCATTCTAATCTACCTATAGTACCTTAATTTAAAGAGAACCTGCCTAGACATGAATGTCTTGGTGAATTACTGCTTCAAATAAAGTTTGTTTATGGAACCTAAGGTATTCCCTTCAAAATTTTCAAGCTCATAGGCCCCTTTTTCTATCAATTTCCTCACAATGTAAGGACCAATCCACACTGAAGTAAATTTCCTGGGACTTTATCTTGTCATATTGTGCCTTGCCAACTTACCATATTATTCCTTGACACGCTTTTTGTTTGCTTTAATAAATATGACAACATCTGTCCTGTGTTCGTCTAATTGTTTCATATATAATAGATGTTCCACCAATTCATGAGTGTTGGGTAAGAGTTCTAGCGGCTATCTTTAATAAATATATAATCTCATAGTCTATCGATAACACAACTTCAACTTCATGTACAAGATAGAAAGGAATAAATCTTGTTGCAGTTTTAATGGAGGGTGTTGATGTATTTGTAACTTCAGAATGTATTCACTTGTATATCTTATGTATTGTACCCCGATGTTTATACCAGGAAGTATCTATAATGTAATTGAGTCATGTCATGCCTCTATGTTCCGATCGGGATATTCAGTAATGTAAACAATTCATGTAAAGTCATTGAGGTTAAAACTCCATTGTAATTTAGGGCAATAGTCCCCACATTTGTGTCAAGGTTAACCCTCCTTGTTGATCGGAGGGCAAAGTCCCCACAGTTGTGGGGCACTAGGGTTATTAGACTCTCCTAGAGATGTAAGCTCTAGTAATTAATTGTTAAGTGGGGCCGACATGTTAAAGTGGACATTAAGTGAACGAAAGAATATAAATAGAGAGTGAGCCTCTCTATTTATCACACACACACTCACTCACTGGGGTGCATGAGTGAGAGAGAAGTATCTCTCTCAAGTGAGAGAGAGAGAGAGAAGATGTGGAGATCATATTTATGTTTTCAGGTTTTAATGCTGCCATTGTGCTCATTCTATCTTTGAGGAAGTTGCGGGGTTTTCTCCTTTATGGTTTCCCCGAGGAAAATTCTTTGTGTCTCTTGTCTCTTGTGTTTTATTGCTGTGCATGTTATTCTCTCATATAAGATCCTAAGATCATAATGCTAGATTGAATGATAAAATTCTAACATGGTATCAGAGCTAACCTGAGAACAAGACATTGTGCAGCTGCATAATATAGGGCTTCTTAATTTTTGAGTGTCTCTCCACAATCCATCAGCAAAAGTATGCTAGGATGACTCTCCATTGAAGGGCGCATCTTTCTGTCGAAGTGGAATTCGATTCCGGACATTTTCAGTTTTTGGTGCAGGAAATTAGGGCTTCTTACAAAAGAGTAATTTTTGAGTGAGCCCGACATAGGATTTCTATCCTCATCAAAATCAAATTTTAGAGACCTAGGTTGATATTTTTGGTTGGGTGAAACTCCGGGAAATTCAAACCGTAGTTTGACCTTGGGCTGGAAAAACCCTAAATACTAAAACTAATACGTTTTGGTACATTCGCTATATCTTGGGATTGGAGAAGTATCAGGAGCTAAAACTTTCACAGGCCGAATATAAAATCCTTATTTACACTGTATCCAAATTTCAGCCTTAGATTCACTATATTATAGGAGATATGATCCCTCCATGTTAGGGTTCCATCCTCTTCTAGGATTCATCCCTAAACAGGACACCTGGGGAGAATTACTATATCTTGGACTACAAAGGTCCAAATGAAATTTTGGAAGATTTTACAGAAAAGGAACTGAATTTACTTTCTGTGGTCCAAGTTTTAGACCCCGAAGATGAAACACTTACACGTGGAAGTCTGTACAACTTTGCTATGTTGAACAGTCCTGAAACAGGTCACCTTGGGAAAACTCTCATAAGTCCCAATTGATGAAACCAATTTTGATGAAACCTGTGGTGCTTGACCAAGGATAGGCAATGATACCTTAGTGTGAGGTTTTAGATACATAGGAGCATTAATTTTGGAGATATCACATAAACAGTATTAGGAAATTCTGCAGAAGAAATTGGAAAACCAGGGCTTCTTGTTTCGGGAGCTTTCCTCCACTATTTTCAGAAAAGGAGTACATTGGACAGCTCACCTTGAAGAGGTCTATATTTCTATCCAATCATATCTAAAAGATTCCAAGTTTTGAAAATTAGGGTTTCTCTGAAAAACCCTAGATCAGCCATCTCTAGAACCAGGACAGACACCTCAAATCGGTAAGATCTAATCCTTCGCTATTTTCATTTGAGGTTCTCATTTCAAAGTGATCTATCACATCAGCTTGATGATAAGCTTGGTGAAGTTGACAAATTCCAAGCATGGAAGTATATGATCTCTCTGAAGAAAATGAATTGGACACCTACATAAGTAGAGAGGTTCCAGTTCTAGAGGGAGATGAGGCTAAAGGCCTTACACAAGAAGAACTTGGTCAAGGCCAAGAAGATCATTGTTGATTCAATCACGGATCACCTTATACCATAAGTGTCTTCCCTAAAGACACCTAAATATATGTTTGATTCCTTGACCAAGATATTTTAAGGGAAGAACATAAATCAGAAGATGAATTTGAGAAAACAGTTGAAGACTGTGAAGATCCAGAATGCAGAGACCATGCAGTCATACTTTACAAGGGTCTCTCAAATCAAAGGACAAATTGAAGCGGTAGAAGAAGAAGTGGAGAATGTAGAAGTGGTGATAGCTACCTTGAATGGCCTCCCATGATCATGGGATTCATTCATGCGAGGAATGTGTGCCAGAAGGAAGTGATTACTTTCAGCAGACTTTGGGAAGAGCACACACAAGAAGAAGAAGCTCGACTCATAATAAGATAAGAGAAGATGGGAGCAACTGAAGATCAAGCTCTCACCATCCAAAGAAGATCCCTCAAGTGATGAGGAATACAAAGGTCTCAACTCTTGAAGAAAATATTATCCATCTTAGCATTTGGATAAGAAATGATGAATGAATAAGATGATGAAGCTGAAGGCTCAAGAAGGAGTCTACCTATGAAAGAAATAAAGATAAGTATTCAATTGTCATTTCATGATATTGTTTTGATTATGCATTTTTTTTGATGCATTATGCATGATAGAATGTTTGCATTAATGGCAATATACTACTAATATGCATGTAATGGGTAAGTATCTCATGGTTCTATACAACTCTCCATTGCTACTTATCTAGAATGTAACCTCTTTGCTGACATATTGGATTAGTGCACAATCTCAATGTTATCCTGGTAGAGATGGAAGGCATCTAGAAAGTTTCCGTGAGATATGGATGAATGTTTTATTGGCTAAAATAGTTGCATGATCATATATTTATGCATAAGAATTTTCCATTATGAATATGCCTTATGAAATGTTTCTAACCATACAGATGCATTTGACTTGTAGGAAATATTGTGTACAATCACCTACAAGCAAAGAAGGATGAGACTTGTTCCGAAGAACAAGTGATGACAGTTCAATAAAGAATCCAAGACGAAGAATGATATGACGATACTTTCAAGGAAGAGATCTCAAACACAGTGCAGTTATGTAACACTGTTGAGTGACATCATTGATGAAGAACCTTCCAAGATGTAGCTAAGAAGAAAGGGAAGGAGTGTACCAGTTCAAGAAGAATGATTTCTAGGATGCAGTACAGAGACATGAAGAGAAGTTCGTAGTTCCATCATGAAGTAGATGGAAACATCATGGGATACAAGGAAATATTTGTAGCATGAGGCATAGACTACGAAGAGACATTTGTAGCCACTAGAAATACACATGACATGAAGAATCATGTGTGCAAATGAAAGGACTTGTATGAGCTCAGAAGACACCCATGGGATAACACATACATGAGGAGCTTGATGAAGAACTTAACCTTTGATACAAGGTTGAAGACAAAAGCCTATAGAGGATGACAGGCTCACAGATGGGTGCGACAATAAATTTTGAAAAGGTTCAAGATAGAGGATCTTGGTATCCAGTGATCCTAGATGGATACATAGAATATTAGTAGCAGAGGAAGCTACTTGTCACTCCGGTACAGAATGTTTCAGTGCATAGAGTATGAAAGACATAGGGAGTATGATGCTCCACTTCAAAGGGAGTGACTGCAGAAGATCCTGAGGTTCGACATGGTATAACAGGAAGGACAAATTACTGATGACTCTAGGATTTACTGAGACTAAAGCGGATTCAAACCTTTGCGTCAAGGTTGAAGGTGAAATACCAGTGATGCTCCTGTTATATGTCGATGACTTGTTCCTGATAGAAAAGAGGAACTCATTAAATTTGCAAGAAGAAGACTTGCTGTCAAGTTCGAGATAAAGGAATTGGGGATGATGCCCTATGTTCTAGGCATGGAGGTGTGGATAAGGGAAGTATGCATTAGAGATCCTAAAGAGGTTCAGGATGATGGACTGCAAGTCCATGACCACACCTATGGCATCGAACTTGAAGCTATTGAGTGTTGCTTCATCAGAGTCGGTTGATGCCATGATGTATTGTCAGATGATTTACCTGACAAATACGAGACCAGATATTTGCTTTGTTGTGAACACATTGAGACATGTTCACCTGATGGTTGCAAAGAATGCAGTGAGGTACCTGAAGGGTACAGTTGATTATGGGCTCAAGTATGAGGCGAATCAGAAGATTAACCTGGAGGGTTATGTGGATTCGTATTGGGAAGCCAGTTCCATTGATAGGAAGAGCACTTTGAGGTGCTACTTCAGTATGGGATCAAGTGTGATCTCTTGGTTTGGCAGGATGGAGTCCTACATGGCGCTGAGTACAGTTGAGGCAAAAGATATTGCCACTTTCTATTTTGGAGGTAGTATGTTTATTTTGAAAACTACGATTTGATTTGCTTGATATAACTTGAATTTTTGTAGGATGTAGAGAGGAGCAATTAAGCTCGAGTATGTGAGCCAGATCGAGATTTCTTGAAAGAGGGAGTTTTAGCATAGTCAGTGAGACAGGTTGTCTGAGCATAAATCCTGGTGAAGCTCGTAGGTTTCTTAGATATAAACAGACTTGTAGGTTGTCCTCGGATGTAATCGGTCCCGGCGAAGCTCGCAGGTTATCCTTGAACGTAATAAGCCCTGATGTGATTCTATGCAAGAAATGGCCAAAGTGAAGTTTGAGTACTTCAGGGAGAAGCTTGGTGTTCTCCAGATCAAGGTTCCCTCCAAGGGGAAGTGATGAGTTCGTGAGCCATTCTAACATGTTGAGAGGATTGGTTCCTTCCATGTCAGATGTGAGAGCTGAGCCATTCTGATGTGACTGTAGGATTGGTTCCTACATGATCAAATATAAGTGCTGAATGCCATTCTTGGAATGGAGGCACCTGGTTAGTTACCAGGAATACTCAGCTTGGTGCTGAGATTCCATTATCTGGGAGAATGGAGGCACCTGGTCAGTTACCAGGAATCCTTAGTCTGGGACTGAGAGCCATTCTGGCACGATGCATTTACACATGGTAAGATGTAAGTGTAGTTCCCTTCCGATGTGGTGTGTTTGCACATGGTCGGATGTAAGTACAGAGCCCTTCCAATGCGATGTGTTCACACATGGTCATATGTAAGTGCATAGCCCTTCCGATGTAGTGTGTTCGCACATGGTCAGATATAAGTGTTGAGCCATTCTAGCGCGATGTGTTTACACATGGTCAGATGTGAGTACTGGGCCTTTCTGACAAGATGAGGTCAGATGTGAGTGCTGGGCGTGCCTTGTTGACAAGATGAGGTCAGATATAAGTGCTGGGTGGGCCATTCTGACTTAGGGTCAGATATAAGTACTAAAGAAGACCTACATGGAGGCTAGGCCTACAACTGACATGAAAAAGGGCTGGCTCTGTAGAACTTCCTGTGACGAGAAGAATGAAGAGATAGCACCATTTGATTGAGATAGAGGAAGCAGTAATGATGATGATGATTCAATGATGATCCAACTTTGATGATGATATAGATCAAGTGATTATCCAGACTTGATGATGATCCAACAGTGACGATCTAGATCAAGTGATGACCCAGAATTTATGATGATCCAGATTAAGTGATGATCCAGACTTGATGATGATCCAGCAGTGACGATCCAGATCAAGTGATGATCCAGACTCGATGATCCAGATCCAGTGATGATCCATACTTGATGAAGATGAATTGACAATGAAGATGACTTGATGATGAAGATGACTTGACAATGAAGATGACTTGAAGATGAAGATGACTTGAATATGAAGATGACTTGATGATGATCCAGATGATACAGAGAAGAAGACTTGTGCTGATAAATTGTGTCGAGAGAATAACTTCCTAGTTAAGAGGGAGTGTCGATGTATTTGTAACTTCAGAATGTATTCACTTGTATATCTTATGTATTGTACCCCGATGTTTATTCCAGGAAGTATCTATAATGTAATTGAGTCATGTCATGCCTCGATGTTTCGATCGGGATATTCAGTAATGTAAACAATTCATGTAAAGTCATTGAGGTTAACACTCCATTGTAATTCAGGGCAATAGTCCCCACATTTGTGTCAAGGTTAACCCTCCTTGTTGATCGGAGGGAAAAGTCCCCACAGTTGTGGGGAACTAGGGTTATTAGACTCTCCTAGAGATGTCGGCTCTAGTAAGTAATTGTTAAGTGGGACCGACATGTTAGAGTGGACGTTAAGTGAATGGAAGAATATAAATAGGGAGTGAGCCTCTCTATTTATCACACACACACTCACTCACTGGGGCAAATGAGTGAGAGAGAAGTAGCTCTATCAAGTGAGAGAGAGAGAGAGAAGCTGTGGAGATCATCTTTATGTTTTCGGGTTTTACTGCTGCCATTGGTGCTCATTTTATCTCTGAGGAAGTTGAGGGGTTTTCTCCTTTATGGTTTCCCCAAGGAAAATTCTTTGTGTCTCTTGTCTCTTGTGTTTTATTGCTGTGCATGTTATTCTCTCATATAAGACCCTAAGATCATAATTCTAGCTTGAATGATAAAATTCTAACATAGGGTTGGTATTCCCACCAAGCTAGGTACAACGTGATACACCAGTTGCTCCGATGTTTGTTCATCATCCTTTGAAACATGGGTTTCAAAAACTTAATGATTTCTTAGACCTATCCAGTTTCCTGAGGATATGATGGTGAAGAGAAATATTGATTAAAACTAAGCTTCTGAGCCAACTCAAACATTATTTATTTGGAAAGTGACTGCCATTATCCATGACAATCTCTCTCGGGATACCAAAACGAGTGATGATCTGGTTAAAAACAAAATTTCCTATAGTTTCATCACCACAATGAAAGATAGGCATGGCATAAACCCACTTATTAAAGTAATCATTATCCACAATGATGTATTTGTGGCCAGTAGCTAATGCCATATCACATGTTATAATGTTTATCCCCCACTTGGTGAAGGGACTGACAGTGATAATTGGATATAATGGAGAGGTGCATGTGCACATATTTTTTGGAGAAGTTTAACATAAATAATATTCCTTGACCTATTCAATGCAATATTTGAAGATCGAAGTCTATAAATATCCAACACACATGATTTTTTGGGTTGTAGCAAGCTCGGATAAGTGATTGCCACAATCTCCACTAAGACAATCATTTTAGACTTTTTCAACTTCCTCATGAACTAGGAAACATCTACGGATAGTGTCAATTCCTTGACAATAGAGAGTATCACCAATAATGACATAATTTCAAGATTGATGATGAATTTTATGCCTTTCTACATGAGAATACTGGGGTGGGACCCTTTAGGTTTGTAGGTAAATTATAATACTTCCATGCCAAGGGTCATTTTATTGGATGAGGAATATATGATTGTTAGGAAAATACTCACTTTATAGTAATCCTTAATCCTCTTGGGGTAATGATGAAAGATTAAAAAGGGTAAAAGATTTTTTCGATTTAGTGGAAACAAACCCTATATCAAATTATCGAAGGATACAATACATTTATTACATTTTCCCCAAAAGATTTGTTGAGATAAATTTTTTTGGAAGGGATTGACATCAACTATAACAATGGCTTGTCTAAGAAGAATATAATGTCTAATACTTTGTACATAATTCACAACAGCTAGCACCAGTTTCTCCACGTGTGGATAACTTAACTCAAGACCCTATAAATTCTTGCTTAACTAGTATATGACATGTTCTTGTTGGAAATAATCAGGTTGAAGTAAAACCATTCCTACTCTAGCTTTATATTCCACTATATATGAAAAAAAACTTTGTTTTTATTTGGACGACTTAATAGTGGGGAAAACACTAGGGCCTTTTAAAAGCATCAAAAAGATTTTGAGCATTGTCATCCCATATGAACAAGACCACTTTCCTTAATAATCACATGAATTTTTTAGTGATCTCAACATAGTTTGATATGAATTGTATCAAGAAGTTAGCTTTCCCTTGAAGGATTTCTAACTGATGCAAGTTTTGCAGGTGAGGAATTGCAATATTTCCTATACCTTGAATGGATCTACCATAATACCATCCTCGAAAATGATGAAACCCAATAATATACCTATTTCCACATTGAAAATGCACTTATGAGGATTCAATCAAATCCTATAATGTCTACCCCTATTAAAGAGATCTCTCAAATGATTAGGGTGAGCCACTCTCTTCCATGATTTGACTGTCAAATTATCTAAATAAGATTCAACTATTTTCTTAATGTTGTGGAAGGCATAATACATTGCATGTTGAAATGTTTTTCCATAATTATTTAATCCAAAAGGAATATTCCTATATGCAAAGGGCCCCCAAGGGAATATAAAGGCAGTTTTATGCTAATCTTCTGCCCGGATCTAAATTTGGTTATATTCAGAAAATCTATCCATGAATGAGAAAATCTCATTACTAGAGCATCATCAATAATATGATTAATGAATGGGATGGGATAAGTATCCTTAGGAAAAGCTAAATTAATATCTCAAAAGTCGATACACACCCGAATGTTTCCTTGTTTTTTTATCAACATGTAGAAAATTGCATACCCATTCTGTCAAAGGGACAATATAGATAAAATTTGCATGGAGTAACTTCTCTACTTTTTCTTTACCAACAATGACCTTTATAGGGTTGACTGATCTTATCTTTTGTTGAACAAGCTTGACATGAGGGTAAGTCTTAATCTCATGTGCAATGATCGATGAATTTATTCCTGACATTTCTTCATAGGATTGGGTAAGAACATCTCTATATTCTTTATATAGCAATGTATAGGTTTCTATCTCGTCAGGAGAACAATTAACACCAATAATGAAATTTTCAATAACACTTGGGGTATTAGATATGTTATTGTGAATAGTTTTTGAAATGTAACTTGCCATATTCCTCTCAACATAAACTTGAGAAGCCGCAAGAGGAATCCCATACCACTCCATAGTACCTTATTTGATGTTCCATTGCTATCAATTCACAATTCACTTTCAATTGGAAGAAATGATGCACATTAGTGCATGTCTCTCCAAGGTATATACTCTAAAGAAATTTCCTTAAGGATAGCTTCATTAGCATGAAAAGCTGTATCTAATCGGTCGTGACCAGGTAAATAATTTATATCCCAAATGGGAATCAAATATTGCTGATTGGGATCTAGATTTGAATGTAGACCATTATGGTTTGCTTCTCTTGAAATTGTGGCTTGGTAAGCTACTTCAACTGTAGATAAGGCTGAATTTATATGACTACACCCAGCTTCGTTTGAATGTTATGAAAAATTCTAGGGGTCGTTAAGTAAAAAGTCTTAAATTGAGTCACCTTATTTCTGGAAGTTATGGAAAATATGGAAATCACCTATATAAGAGGTGCATTGAAATGCATTTCAAGCGGGGCTAAATTAAATGTTCCCATTAATGTAGGATACATACCGACATTAACATTCTCAACATTCGTCATGGAATGGATTACTAAAGGAATATTAGACTTGTTTTCATGATTGGAATCATTTTTAATTAATCATAGCTAATCAATTGTGACAACATTTCCTTCATGAGGAAACTTAATAGCACAAAATATTAATGAGACCACTGCCATCATAGATTGGGTCCAACTCATTCCAAGTAACAAATTATAATCGAGTGGGGAACCAACAACTTCCACATCAACTTTTACCATTTCCCCTCTAGCTCTATTGGAAGATTAGGGCTAATTATATGAGGTTTGGAAATATGACCATCAAAATATTTCAAAATGGTCATAGGAGACACTACTTCAAGATAATGTATAGTCTTACAACAATACAAAGACATGACACATGTAGAAGACCCCTCATCAACAATATTATGATATATTTTCAACTTTCCAGATGAAATATAGATCTAAAATGATGCATGATGGGGTAAGCGAGGTTTCCAACGTTCAAAATAAAATTTATTACTTGGTTGTCTGTGGGATCTATAGCTTTTAAAGTTGAGAGCATAGTCTTCCCTGAGTTAGATAACTCTAGAGGACTTCTAGAGTGGACATTGCACAAGGATTTTGTGCTAGATCTACAAAAATACTTTGGTTTTGGAATAAATGTGTTGGGATATTATTAAACCCACTCATAAATTAGGATAAAATAATTAATCAATTTTGCTTAAGTTCCTACCCACTAGCCTAGATAATTGCCATCCACTTGCACCTTAAAGTCAACACTTTCCATCTATACCACAAGAATGCTTTAATTCAGATTCTGGGTTGATCTTGACCAGTTTATTGACTCCCAGAATTAGTGACTACACTTTCCTATAGATTCCTCCTTATTATGCTTTTATCCAAATTTTTCGTGGATAAGGTGAAACTAGTTAACTAGGAAACTGGTATATTTTGTTGCCAACCCATCCTCCATGTTTTTCTCTCCATTTTCTAGGATTAGCATGTTTTTCCATCACTCTTGACAAATCGCTCATGATTTTTCTAATTCATGAGGTCCTTGATTGATTTGGGAAGTGCTTTAGCTATCCATGGGGGTTTATCATATTTGGTAAGTCCACCTTTCTGAGCTTTATGAGTTGTCTCCATACAACTTGATTTTACCTATGAGGGATGCACTATTTATAGACACTATTATTTTTAATTATGAAATGGAAGGATACACTGCAATATTCATCTCTTCAATGATTCAATCTCTTTTCTTCTCTCTATTTTTCCTGTGTATGCATGTGAGAATTATCTTAGTAGCAAGATCCATTTCCAGTGATTATTCTTAGCATATTTTCTCTTATCATTGGAGATAATATTTATACATGGTATCAGAGCGCAAGGTCTCTCAAGTCCTACAGAGTTGAGGAGCACATCCAGTCTCCTATCCCTCTTTGAAAAAGAGCTTGGTCTATGCTTACAAGATTTTCTCCTAGTTTTTTTTTGCAGGTTGCAAAGAGTTTCTTCTCGAGTGCATTAACTAAACAATATGGATTCTCACTCAACTATAATTCTTACTCCCTTCAACTATCACGAATGGAAATAAAAAATTGGCATTTTATTACGTAGTAAGGGACTGTACAGAGTTACTCTAGCTTTCGAGAATGTGCCCAATGCTGTGATTGAGAAAGGCAAGTGGCCCATAATAGGTTGGATGAAGCCTATGGATTGATTTGCCTCTCTATTTTTCCTGATCTACTCTTTCATATATATGGTTTGACCACTCCAAACCAAGTTTGGACCCAACTGGAGTCTCTCTTTGGAGTTCAATATGAGTTAAGAGCGCATCAGTTGGAGATTGAGTTATTCTCACTGTGTCCAAGCAGTTTCAATTTTTATTGAGGGTTTCTTCACCAAGTTCAAATTTTTTTTATAATGCTCAAGAATTGTGGGATTCAGAAGACATATGATCAATTAATCCTTTCCAATCTTTCTGAGTTGGGTCCTGATTACTCAATTTTTGTGTCTACTTTTCATGCTACTAGGCTTGCTGTACCTAAGTGGAAAATGCCTGCTTTAAATACTTTATTTGATTCACTAAAAAAGGAGCAAGATAAATTGATCCAGATGGGTGCTATTATATATTCCAAGGAAAAGCATCGTTCTCTCATGGTTCAAGGAATCAAGAATAACAAATCCAAAGAAAATCAAATTGTGAAAGAGAGGAAGCCAAAGTCAGAATTTGAAGATGAAAGTTCGAAGTCTACTGATGAAGATTCAGTAAAGAAGGGTAAGAAGAAAGGGAGCACATACAAGTGTTCTTATTGGAGAAATGGATTTCATTCAGAGAATAATTTTTGAAAGAAGAATATTTAAATCATTTCTCATCTTCTTGAGAAGCACAAGATTGAAGTTCCAGATGAGCTAGAGAAGCCTGTTGATTCTTTAGAACACTGTCATAGTGCGCAGTTCCAAGGTGATATAACCTATGCCTTGAGTGCCATAGTTAAATAATTTCCTCATGTCTCTGATATATATTTTTTCTCTGATATATCAGAATAATAAATACCATATCCTTTATTTGATAATCCTTTTATCAGTCTACTAGTTTCATCTCCCAAAAATTGTGATTTTTCACTAGATACTGACTTGTCTTTGATGAACTCTTCCTCATTTCATTCACAATATTATATCTCTGATTTAGAATATTATTAGAAGTCTGATATGCATGTAATGACACAATTAATACCAGCATCCATACCATCTACCATGCCTCTCAATAATCCTAAGGCTATACAAATCCCAAGTTCACTAGTTGATTCCTCATTGGTCTCTTATGCTGTGTTACTTATATTACATGGTTTGAAGTTTTTACTATATTTAAGTGGTTGGTTATCCATAAAATTATTAATATTTGGCCTGATATTAAACATTTTTGGATATTTTCTAAACACTTATGATTCAGATCTCAAGTCCATCCATCATTCAGATTTTTACACTCAACAGTTTTCACCAGTTGCTTATAGTTTTCCTAGTCTAGCCCTATATCCTCATGGAGTCACTCAAGAATTTGTATTTTCTGTTCCATATGATAATGTTTCTGATATATAATATTTTTATCAGCCTCATAAAATATCTGGGAAGGTGCTACATCAGATTGGAAGAATGACATGTGATTCACATCACAATTTTGCAGCTATTCAGGGAATTGAGTGTGTAACAAATTGTCTTAATTTTTGTACTCTTTGGGAAGGAGTATGTGAATATATATTTTCCATTTCAGAATTTATTTTCAGATCAAAGTTTAAAAATAGAAAGAATCATTCAGATAATTCTCCTACTTCATCAGTTGATGAGATACCAGGAGTCTCTCCTCTTTATTCTTGTAGATTCTACACTCCAGTGCATGATAATGGAGTCTAAAAGCCTCTTCATCAAGTATTTCACCAGAAGTAGTTCATTCAGCTCATTCAAGTGAATTTAAATATATTTTGAAGACATATTGTTCAAATTTTGTTCCTTTTACTTTCTTGAGGGAGGATTTTCCGCATGTGGTTTTGCCTCTTTCCTCAGCTTTTTGGACATAATAATTGTTAAAGGGTGACCATAGCCTAGTTGCTGGGCCCTATATACACCTATATATTTGAAATACCATCATAAATTCATAATTAAATGGGGGTTTTGGGATATTATTAAACCCACTCATTACTTAGGATAAAATAATTAATCAATTTTGATTAATTTCCTACCCACTAGCCTAGATAGTTGGCATCCACTTGCACCTTAAAGTCAAAAAATTCCATCTATACCCTAGGAATGATTTAATTCTGAATCTTGGTTGATATTTACCACTTTATTGACTCCCATAATTAGTAATTGTGCTTTCCTGTAGATTCTGGCTTATTATGCTTTTATCCAGCTTTTCCGTGGATAAGGTAAATCTAGTTAACTAGGAAACTTGTATCTTTTGTTACCAACCGATCCTCCATGATTTTCTCTCCATTTTATAGAATTATCATGTTTATTCATCACTCTTGACAAATCACTCATTATTTTTCTAATTCATGAGGTCCTTGACTGATTTGGGAAGTGCTTTATCCACCTATGGGGGTTTATCATATTTGGTAAGTCTACCTTTTTGAGTTTTATGAGTTGTCTCCATACAACTCGATTTTACCTATGATGGATGTAATATTTATGTACACTATTATTAATTATTATTCAATGGAAGGATACACTACAATATTCATCTCCTCAATCATGTGATTCAGTCTCTTTTATTCTCTCTTAATTTCATGTGTATACTTGTGAGAATTATCTTAGTAGCAAGATCCATTTCGAGTGCTTCTTCTTAGAATATTTTCTCATAGGATTGGAGCTAATATCTATACAAAATGCACATTATGATTGTATGTGTCATTATTTAGAACACAATTTGAAATTCTAGGAATAGTATCATTGGCCAACTTCTCTATGTGTAATGGGGAAGCTACTTCAGATTCAAGAGTTTCCTTTCTATTGGATCTAGATGTAGTTGTTTTGTAAGTTTTATTCCTAGTATAATTATTTACATCCCCTTTGACACATGTAAACTTAGCTTTGGATTATGTTTCCCCCTTGTGAGGAGGCGCCCTTATTGTCCCCTTTCAAAGGTGTATAGTTTTGGTGAGCAACCATCCATTGATGCGAAAAAGGGTTAGTCAACACAACAGATTGGACCTTCCCTTCCTTTTGTGCTAAAAACCTATGAGAAATTTCTATCTTAGGTCATTTTTAGGTTAAGTGATCGTCCTTACACAATTGACAAAAAAACTTAATACCTTTTTCCTTTTTACCCCACCAACATTATTGTTATTATCACTGGATGAATTATTATTCAATTTATTCCAAATTTTATTATTCTTATTTTTCTTCCCCCCAAGCTATTTGTTTCCATTTTCTTTGGAGTTTTGTACTAAAAAAATATCTGAGGGAGGTGTGGGTTTGGGATTCCATGTGTTGTTTTGGACAGATGATGGTGAATTTTGACCAGTGAGGTTTGTACCTTGGACAAATGAGCTACTTTCAATTGAACCAATCATGCCATTGGCATGAGGTCCATGGGTAGTATTGGTTGGATAAACTTCTACTTTAGGAGTAGTGAGAAAAAATTCATACAACATTCTAGTTTGGGAATAAACCAAATCTAGTTGATGAGATTTGATAATAGCTTGCTCTTTAGTTGGAACCCTTTAAAAAGCCACATCATTTAGAATAAAAGGTTGTAAGGACTTGATGAATTAGTTAGTTAGGAATTTCTCAGGGATATGAGCTTTAATCAAGCTTCATCTCCTTCGCCACTCATGGATGTGGTCAGAGATATGAGTAAATTTGTCTTTCCTAAACGAAGTCAATAACTCTATACCAATCTCACAACATAATGGAAATTGAAAGTAACTAAAAAATGTCATCGCATTCGAGTTAAAAGTTTGGAAAGAAGCTAATGGAAATTCAATATACCACTTAGATTCCATCCTAGTTAAATTCCTATGGAAGAGCCATAATCTAATGGAGTCATCCATTAGATATTTAGAAGAGCACCATATATTAAAAGCCATCACATGGTTTGCTGGATCTTCCTTAGGTTTCCCTTCAAGCATAAGTCTGTATGAACTGAGTTTAG
Organism: Pseudotsuga menziesii; assembly: GCA_001517045.1. Classification (NCBI taxonomy): domain Eukaryota; kingdom Viridiplantae; phylum Streptophyta; class Pinopsida; order Pinales; family Pinaceae; genus Pseudotsuga; species Pseudotsuga menziesii. Next base: position 286,937 of record LPNX010943866.1, read on the forward strand.
TAGGGAGGGGTGGCCATCTAGGGTCATGAAAAACATGATATTTCATTAACTTTGTAATATTTAGAGAATCTAAAGTAGAAAAAATGACAAATTTGTCTGAGCCATGGAATTCCAAGATCTTGGAGCATTAGATTCCCATTGGTTTATGTTCACAAAAGGATGTCCTGGAGTATAGGGAGCTTTAGAATTTATGAAAAGTTGATTATTTTCTACAAATTTATGATCGGTTCAGGAAATATGGAAAAGATGCTCCGAAATCAGCTCCCATTCCCACTAAACGTTGGATACTCCATAAGGTATTCACCAATGCAAGATTAACCAAATTTGTGCCCCTTATGTCGAAAAAGGGATTGTTTCCTTGGAAAACATTATTCCCAAAAGTAAATATAATACTAGTGCCCCCTAATCCAAATGTGTTACCTTGCGGTATATTTCATGCAAAGGGATTAGTAGTACTCATGCCTCCAAGTGATTGGAAAGGTAAGCTTATTTGGGGTAGGATAGAGTCAACAAAATATCTATCTAAAGTGGATGGGTTGGGCATAGACATTTTTCAAGTGAAGGGTGGTAAATTAGGAAAAGGAATTGATGGGACACTACCTAAATCAGTGGTAACAATTGATGTAGAGGTAATATTAGTAAGTATTGATTGAAAAATAGGAAATGCGAATACAAAAAGAAAAAGGATTTTTGCTTTGTGAAGTCGACGAAGCTTCACTAGTAAGTTTCATAGAGGATGATGGGGACCATCCAAATCCTACTAAGGACGGCACATTTAAAATTACTCCTCCTACATGAGAAAAAATTATTGGGGGAGTTACCTCCCTTGTACTAGGTGATTCTCCTATATCTTCCATATTAAACCACTGAGACAAAGGATTGATGTTCATTTGGATCTAAAAACTAGCTTCTTGAATAAAAATAGGACTTTGTGGTGGGTTCCAAATCCTCGACGCATATGATAGATTCTTTATTAAAATAGGACCTAATTTTTCCTGGGGATGAGAGGAAAAAACTATGGGGGAGTTATTCAACTGGCCCTTAGTGTCACTAAAATGTATTTCTTTGGTGCTTGCTCTTAGACTCACTAGAACTAGAACTATTTTCTTCTTCCACTTGTTATGTTTGTGATTCTTGATTTTCTTCCTCTACCACCTAAGGGGGTCCATTATTGTACTACCATCTTCTCCTAGGTGTAGGGGCCTCTCTTTATTCAATATATTGGACTTGTATCCTTCTATACCTAATCAAAGGTTGATCAACCATGGTGGCTTGAATAAGATATAAAGAAGTATACAAAAAATTAAAAAACAAACAACACACACTAGAAAGTTCCTAAAAAGATCACAACAAGCATATATACTCTTGAAATGAGAAGTGTTTGGATGTTTAGGAAAAAATACTATTCAAACAAGAGGTGTTATTGGGGGTCTTCCAGAAATTAGCCTTGGATGATTAGGGCCCAAGTCCAATCAACAAATATCAAGAGATAGTAACCCTACTCCCACAGACTAATCACTAGGGTTGCAAGCACTTTCCTTCAACAATTACCATTCCAAAGAGCTGGGATAGAGAGTCTATGTATATATTCAGGTGTCACAAGATATTTCCCTTGCAGTGACCTAGGAGGAACCTAGGAAAGGAAATTAGTGCTACCACCTCACGTTAGGTACTTGGTAAGGACAATCATTGTAAAGGGATTATGTGAATGGGAAGGGACAACATAACACAAATCCTAGATTTGAATATGTCAATTAGCAATGGTTTCACCCTAAGGAATTTCCACACCTGATCAATCCTTAGACATGGATAACCCCATTAATCCAAGTACCAGGCCACAACCTTCCACCTGGACTAGCTTAACCTACTGCTTGATGTTTGTTCGAGAGGTTCTTTCCAACAAGTACCTCACACTACTAATGGGTTTTGTCTCTCTTTAATAGTACATAGTTTCTAATATTTTGTGACTTTGGAAGCATTTACACACAACACCTATCTCCAAAGCCCTAGAATATTAGGTGAGTTTTTTACTATAATTAAAAACCTCATAATATTTTCAAATTACTTCTTGCATATTCAAAATGCAACTTCAATGAACTTTTCAGAAGAGGAAAATCAAGTGCACCTAAATATTTTAAATGCAAAACACTTGTTTACACTCTTTAAATGACATATGAAGAACTAGTATATGACACTAAATATATCCAAGTGTATATGAATTTATTTTTCTCTTTTCAATGAAATATGGATCACTTTCAAAACCACTAAACCAACTTTTTAGAAAGCAATTATTTTCAAAATGAAAAATTTATCTTTTGAATGCAAATGCAAGTATTTAAAATCTTTCAAATTGACGTACAATCCTTTACGTATTTCAAAATTTCAATGCACATAGAAACTTCTAATGTAGAATGCAATTTTTTAAATGAAAATTCAAACTTATATATTTTGTTTCTTTGAAAAACAAATGCAAAAGGATTTCAAATGCAATTTCTGACTCAATATTAAAGATAAATGCAACTCAACGCTTTGAGTGCAAATACATACTCAATCCTAAATGAAAGTGAAATTCCATATACCAAATAAAAGTTTTGCTTTTGATACAAAACACAAACCTACTTTTCACTTGAAAACTTGTAATTCACAAAAATAAAAATGCAAAATTTGTTTTTGATTCAAAATATATACTCAAACTTTCAAATGAAAAAACTTGCAATTCACAAATGATCGAAATTTTTAGTTTTTCATTTAATGAAATATACTATTTGATGAACAGCTACACTAATGCAATCAATATAAACAAAGTTTGATGTCCTTATCACTCCAAATGAAACCAATCATAAACACAAGACTTTTCAACCCAAGCATGAGTTTTATACACTCAAATAGTCAATTTGGTTTACAAATCAATAAGGTTTGGTCAATCCTAATTTTTTCATGCAAATGGCACAATCAGAAATATAAGCATAAAGAATTACGTTTTGGTCCTTCACTTTCAAAGTCTTTCAAACCACATACAATGAAACAAAAATGAAATAAAGACAATTTTTTAATACTTTTGAGCTTAAGTTGATTAAAAAATCAGGTTAAAATTGATCAAACAACACCCAGACTTAACCTAAGTAGCCTCAGAGGAACCAAACACACTTAGATAATTTCAAATAGACTTCATCAGTCAAATAGGATAGAGAAAAATGTGACCAACTCACACTTTCTTGGAATTCACACCTGTAACTTAGGTTGCTAGCAAATGATTCACTACTGTGCATAAGGTTGTACACAAATTACTAGGGATATCACTTATGTAAGGTCTACAAACAACGAATGGCTCTTGAGAGGTTTAAAAATCAAGAATCAAAATTCAAAAAAACAAAAAAACAAAAAAACAAAAAGTTTCTTCGAGTATCATAGGTATATTCCAACTTAATGAAGGTTAAATAAACTCAAAGACACTAGAGGAAATGACCAAGAAGCCCAACAACACATGGTTTCCACAATAGATTTTCCATTTCTAGTGTTAAGGAAAAATTTCAAATGATTGGGGATTTATCACCAGCGTATTGGGGTTACATAAGACATACACCTAAGGGTTTGAATGCAAGCAATCCATACCTTTAACTTTGAATCAAGATCAACACAAATCTAAATTTAAGGATTTGAAGGGAATAAATTAATGCACCTTGTTTATGAAGGTTGGTATTATATTTCCTTGCTCCTTTTTACCTTGTCCTTGAACTTAGTCCAAGAACCTACAATAAAAGCACAATACCTTCCTTGAACAAACATGGCTACCAAAATATTATTGAAATAAAATGATGACATATAAATATGAACTACTTAATAAAATATATATCAACATCCAAGCAAAATTTGATAACACTTATAAACATTGAATATGGGGAAGGTAAAGATGTCCATTCTATATTAAATAGAAAAAAATAGTGCAATCCATACCATGTTCTACTCGGCACCTCGTCGAAACTAGATCTCTAGGTCTCTCTTGCTCAAGTTCTCCACAAATCCCACCAATTATACACATGCACAAACGGTAGAAACTATTTGAGGTCAATAGTTGTAACATACAGGGATATAAGATTTGAGATCATGATCCACAATAGGAAGGAAAAAGGGATAATAAATTAACAAATCCTCCAACATAACAATACTATCAAAAGCGCCTCCCAGTTTAGTCTTTCTCACTTCCTTTTATAGTTAGTGAAGACAAGTACCATGCAGTTGGGGGAAGTTGTAAATGAAGAAGTGGTTCAGGAAACTACCATAAATACCTCAATTTCCAAAATTTTATTTATATTTTCATAATTTTTGAGGGAATTTATGCCTAAACCAAGAGCAATAGGTGAATGGCTCACTGGAAAATCATATGCAACATGCGAATGCAAATTTTTCTTACATTTGTTGGAAAATCAAATGAAAGGAGAAAATGAATCAAATCCTACATGACCATTGGGCATGGATACAGTCTTATGAGGGATTACAACTTTTCAAAGGTGTTTGGGAATAAATGAGGTTTGCTCAAATTTGCAATGTCACATGAACGAAGGTCAAATCAAGGCTCTTCCATCCATGAATGCCCTTTTTTGGGAACGAACAATGATACTTTGAAGTGTTGTATTTTGAACTGTCATCATGGACAAAGAAGTGATATTTTGAGCTATAACAAGCAACATTTGAAGAAGAAACTGAAGTAGGATCACAATCAGAGAAGTTGGAAATATAAGGTGGAAAAATAGTCGAATATGGTTCACAAGTCAATGATGGCACAAATGCCGAATTTGGTTCGCAAGTCAATATATTTTCATAAAATTTGACATTACTTGTAATAATAATGTCATTGGATTTATATCAAATAATTCTACAACATTTTACATATTCAGAATATACAACAAATATGCATTTCTCACTCTTAAGCTGTAATACTTTCCATTTTTAATCGCGAATGTGAAACCATACTTCACTACCAAAGGAACAAAAGTGGCTTACATCAAGCTTAATTTAATTACACGCTTATTCCATTGTTATATATTTTAAATACTTTGTGAGATTTCTATTGACTATGTAATCGACATAGTTAATGGCTTCCACCCCAAAAGGATGACTTAATCCCTTAGGTTGGATCATATAATTTTCCATTTTCTTTAATGTTCGATTCCTTCTGTCATCATAATTATTTTGTTGTGGTGTGTATGTGATAGTAATTTGAATGGTTTGTATATTTTAGAAATTTGTAAATTTATCATCTCCATATTTTCCTCCATTATTTGTTCTTAACTTGTGTATTTTATGTTCAAATTGTTTTCCTACAAGGACCTTGTAGGCCAAAAACTTGGCAAAACTTTACTCTAATATATTAGAAATTAAATCCAATTGTTTATGGAGAAGTCATCAATGAAAGTGATGAAGCACTCGAAGCCAGAGAATGAATAAGAAGGAAGTGAACCACACGTCATTGTGAATAAGTTGCAAGGGGGATAAGGTTTGATAAGAGACACGTGTGTCAATATTGTTTCGATGATGTTTGCTGAGAACACACCTAGGGAAAATAACATCTCTACAAGAAACAAGATGAAGACCAGTTACCATTTTATAATTACATAGAAGCAATAATGGATGATACCGTAAATGACCAAATTACTTATGCCAAATTTTTATCAAGTCATCGCTATGAGGACTAAAAATTGAGGGAAAATGTGATGACCCAAAGTTGTTAAATATGTACAACCTGGTAATATTGTCAACAATTTTGGTTGCTAGGACATGCTTAGGATATTTGAAATTCTTGACTACAACATGGTTAGGCATAGATTCTATAGTCTTACCTTCAATAGATTCAATGATTTGATAGAGTGACAACATATTGCATGGAATAATTGTAACACATAATACATTTTTGAAATGACCATCATCTAATTGAGATGTTCCAGATCTTACAACATTAAGAGATTTATCATCACCAACAAATATTTGTTTGGTATTTAGAGAAGAATATGGATTTATATTTAGCCTAAGATTATTTGGAATCAAGGAGCCACTCTTTAGAAGAAGAGGAAAAATATGCATTGAAGGAAAAACCATAAGCAAAAAGTGCATGCCAATGAGAAGAAAAGTTTGAAGAAGAATCAAGATTGATATTATGCTTCTTCATTACTATTTCCAAGGCTTTCATCTTCTTGAAACAATTTGATTTCACATCACAATATTACCCACAAATATTGCAATTTCATTAAGTATTCTTACCTTTCTGTTGGAATAATCAAAACCCATCCCAAGACTTAGGATAAAATAATTAGTTTATTTTGATTAATTCCTAGGTACTACACTAGCTACTTTGCACCCAAACCCATTTTTGAGGTCAAAATTTCCAAAACTACCTCAAGGAGTGAGTTAAAAATATTGTGTATAAGGTCTCACCAATCCATAGACTCCCCAAAATGGAAACTGCGCATTACTTCTTTTTCCAGTCTTTCCAACTTTTCTTCAGTTTTAAGGCAAAAGCTAAAGCTAGTTTTAAGGTAGGCTGCCTTGTTTTTTGCAGCAACTCACCTCCCTTATTTTTCTCATATAAAAGTATGGTAAAGTAAAATTTCCATCACTTATGAGCTGTACACACTCATTCAGCAAATTTGTGAGCCTCTTCACTAATTTGGAAAGTGCTTTATCCACCTATGGGGGATTTTGACTAGTTTAGTAAGCCTGGTTTTGTACTGATTACAAAATCCTCCTAAAGATTTCAAATCCTTGGAGTATCTATTGTATGAGCAGCATACATATATTTAATGATTCCTAGTGTTAATTAATATCATCAACAGTTTGTGGATTATCACATATTTAGTCTCCTTCTTGAGTGTTTCTTGCATATTTTCAAGCAATTTTGTGAGTTCAATTGTTCTAAGATTGGGATTAATTTCCACATGGTATCAGAGCCACAATATCTTGATTTTATCCTCTTCAATTTTCTTTTGTAGGGTTGACATCATTCACTAGGAGCACAAACTATCTGGTCAAAGGGCCCAGCTGAAGAAATGGATCAATCTCCCAGCTGAAGAAATGGATCAATCTCAACCAATCATCTTGACTCCATTCAACAATTTTGAAGGGAAGGAAAGGATGGGGATACTGATGAGGAGAAAATCCCTCTTTAGAGTGACCATGGAAACTGAAGCTGAGCTTAATGTAGCAGCAGAGAAGATCGAATGGCACAATAGAAGAGATGAGGCGTATGGTCTCTTATTTCTCAGCATTTCTAGAGACCTTCAATTTCATCTTGATGGTATTGTAATGTGAAAATTTTTACATTGGTTCAAAATGGCCAAATCACATATTCCATATTCATGAAATTTGTCAAAGGGATGCTAAAAGTCAAATAATTGCCACGGTGGAAAATCACTAGTTTCCTAGCTTGGGGGTGGAAGAATTGAGATTTGGAATAAGGGGGATAATAAATGATGTTTAGACATTAGAAGGGGATAAATATTTAATAATTTATCTTATTAAATAAATACAAGAGAAAATGGAAGTGACAATGGAGCATGAAGACACATGGAGACTATGGGGCCCACACTAGCTAGAATTCCTATGTTAAATGGTATCCTTCTCTTGAAAATTTGAATATATGGGAATTATAATGTTTTTGTATGGATTATAATGTTAATATACTTGTACATGTACTTCATAGGTCTAATTTGGGATGAATTTTAACTTACATGGGAGAGGAAGAGCCAAATGGGAGTTTCATGGACACTTGGCTAGATTCCCCTTACATTTATGACATATATGACACCAATGATGGAGATTCTATGACAGTTATGACAAAATTCATATATTAAGGCTGACATACTGACATAATGACATGTAAATACTGAATATAGCATCTTATAGGTCAAATTTGGGAGTTGGAGAAGGCTAAGAGGCTCCTACTCAAATTTGGGAGAAGAGGGAAGGTGAAGAGAGAGGTCACATGGCATAGCATGAGAAACCACACCAATTAGACTTGGATTTGGTTTATGGATGGATTTGGAACCTTATAAGACTAATAATGTTTATAAAATATAGATATCAGCCATGCGAAGAATCTTTTGCTCATTTGTGAATTGTGAGAGCTAGTGGATGAATAGTTTTCTTGCTTAAGCCAATTTCGAGGGTGAAAGATTCCCATCCTAGTTGGTGTTTGGAAATGACACTAAGGTATTTCATGGATATTTAATGGAGTATTATTTTTAGGTGTAAGCTACAGGAAAGCATGTGGATTCTTCTATTGCAGCACTCTCTCTCAACTATTTCCAGTTTTCACACCATATTCATGCGAATGGAGGGATTGCACTTTGGGTGAGCTATTGATATATTTGGGGAAGATTATAATTCCAATTATATTATATTCTGAAGATATGATATTTATTTCACATTTATAATACTCTCAGGTCGAAATACCCAAAATAATTCATATAAAAATGTTGAACAATGAAGAAATAGTGTCATTTCCCCACTATCTTGTTGTGAACCATTGCAATGCCGATGATTTCAAATTGGAAGAGCCTTTAATTGTCCATTTATGATTGTAATCAGTTACTTATTATCTGTTATTCATTCTCAGAAATTTTCAAGTCTAAATTCCCAAGAGTTGTATGCCAAAATGACTTTTGATGAGCAAACAATGACCATTTCCACTCTATTTTGATATATGCCATGGTAATGCTTATAATTTTGAATGGAGGAACATATATATGATAAATGTATGATGTATTTATAGTAATTAATTTTTATTTCAAGTCTCATGTTCAGTACTTAAGCATTGGAATCCATTTTACTCATTGGGAGAAGATTTGGTGCATTTTCCCCAAGGGTCGAAATTGTGACTTGGGAGTTGTTTTGGAAAGAGTCATAACAGCCTGTATAAACAAAACCATGATGCATATGAGACTTTGAAAAGATACCTTACACATACCCAGCCTCTGTTCAGAAATTCAAGTGACTTTGGGATCATTTGTGAAGTCATTTCTGGCAATTACCCAGGGGGAATTGGAGCCCCAATTTGCTAGTAAAGACTCTTACTTTGAACAGAACATTAAACAAGTTTGAAGAAGTAATTGGGAGGTCAAAAAAAATACATGAGCATGATATTTAATTTATATTATCATTCATGTACCTTTAGAGAAAATTTGGAAGCATTTGGGTCAATTTGGAGGTCTAGATATCAAAACTAGTTAAGCTCAAAATTGGGGAAAAAGTGAAAAATTTGTGAGTTAGTAAAATTCCAAAAAGGGGACATTACAGTGGTATCAGAGCATGATATTGGAACCTGATGTGGTATTATATTTATGGGTACAATAATTCAGTGACCACCATTATATATTGAAACCAAAAGTGCTTTTGTTGAAGAGGAAAAAAAAAGTAGGAGAAGAAGGCAATTTTTTGGAAACTATGAATAGGCATGAAAAGAGAACCTCATATGATGGTGAGGAGATAATAAAAAGAATGGGACCTATATTTGAAGACATGAACAAGAATATTATGAAAGGATTTGAATTTTTGGCTATCCAAAGTTGGAAAAAATATATTGATTTTAAGAAAACCAAGGAGAAAAATGCATTAGCTTGTTTGAAGGAGAAGAAGGAGGAGACCCATGAACCACCTAGTTCTGAAATAGGTGGAGTAGAAGTAGTACATGAAGATGATCGAAATTCACTCCCAAGTGACTCTGAAAAATATGAAGATACATCACATGAGTATGAAGAAGTTTTCATTTAAAATACTGAAGATAATTTTGAGATACATGCTACCTTGGAAATGAAACAAAGAGCATCTACTGATGGATGCTTGAACTATGAAGGAGTACCTACTGACGGGTTCTCACAAATCTATGTTGGTGACATAGATATCATATTTCAAAATGTTTCTACAAGCTAAAATTCCATTAAACATGAAAATGAAGACCTTGTAGCAGTTGAAGAAGAAACAAGATCAACTTCCCCATCACCACTTGAGCTTCATGAAGTTGGTCCAAGAAAGAACGAAGAAGATGAGGAGGTTCATTTGCAAGAGCCTCATTTTCTTGAAGGGTCCTTAAAGATGAATTAAAATAAGATCCAAGAGGCCCTTAGCATACTCCATGACACTCAAGCATTGGTATCAAATTGTTGTTGGAGAGCTACTTCCTTGGAGGATCCATCCTTCCTTGAAGACATGGACAAGATCCAAAGAGCAATGTGCAACATCAAAGGTAATTTCATGTCTTTGATTTTTGATAGAAAAAATGTCATTGAGCTTATTGAATGGTTACATGAATCCTACTTGAAGAATAATTAAGTTATTCATAAGCTCACAATTCAAAATGAGCAACTTCTTGAAAAGTTGCAAGACACTTGTTTTTCCTCCGATGTTTCAGATTTTCATAAGGTAGATTGCTTGGAGGATTCTCATGACATGATGGATCATGAGAAACATGACAAATTGCAGGTTCTTGATGTGCTTTAGGATTATATTGATGATATCCAATCACTAGTAATGGTGGAAGAGGAACTTGAGTTGCCTCTTGAAAATGGTTACACAATTTTTGAAGAAGTGCATAATTCCAACACCTTGGAACCAACCCATCAGGAAATTTTTGCATTTCCTAGGGAGGTTAATAATCCTACCCCTATGGATACTTAACATTATGAAATTTTTTCACTTACTGATAATTTGGGTGAGTTGGTTCTTTCTCCTACATCCTACACTTCTAAATTTTACAGCAGTCATCCTAACGAAGTATGGGTGAAAGGTTTCTTTTTGATGGTGGCACATGAAGAGCATGGACATTCTATTTCTCCTTTTGATGATGGAATTATTGGAGGACATTATTATTCAAATTTGCAGCAGCATTCTTTGTTACTTTCTAATGATGCACATCTACATGGATGCATCTATGATGTTCATTAGAGTCACTTGAAGACTCATGGTTTTTCTTGCTCAACACTTGGTTCATTTGATGTTGGAGGAACTTCATCCAACACTTGGGTGAAGAGGGATATGATTGAGGAACATTATTATTGGAAGAAAAATACTCTATTATTTCATTATGATATACATATTCATGGGTGTATTTATGAGACTTCTTTGAGACACTTGAAGTCTTCGTGTTGTATTTGCTCCTTATTTGGTTCATATTTTGGTGGAGGTTCTTCATTCACTTCTTGGATGAAAGAAAAAATGGGTGATTATTATTTTGATGCATATTAAATTCTTTTGGAGCAGCATTATAGGACAGGGGATCCTCACCTATGTCATTGGAGCATATTTGATTGGTCACTTGAAGCATGTATGCACTTGGCAAATGGTAGTCTACTCACTGGGAGGTATAAGCGCTTTCATGATTTCTTGGCGAGGCACCTCCTTGATGTACATTCTTATTATGTTGTTATATACTTTGATGATATATATTATGCACTCATGATGCTTGGAAGAATGCATGCAAGAAAATGGGATCCAATAAATCTCTTTGCAAATGGTATGAGTTGGAGAGCACTCTTAATTGTTGGAGTGCAAGGCAAGCAATGGGACCCTGGGATAGTTTTTAGTCCCATTGATTTCAAATTCTTTGGGAAACAAGCAGTATGGGAGATGGATTCCCCATTTAATAAGGTTATGTTAATCAGAGTAGTGCAGTAGCAATCATGGTGGTTCCTCTTTGAAATGTTCATGAAATCTAAAAGACTCAAGGTGGGAAGCTCAGTGGCAACTTCAAAGAATCATACAGAAAGCAGGTTCTTCAACAACCATATTTGAAATTGCTTGAGGACAAGAAATATTGGGAAGGGAGGATTTGTAATGTCCCAAATTTTATGTTGGATCACAATGGCCAAATAACATTTTCCATATTCATGAAAATTGTCAAAGGGATGCTAAAAGTCAAATAATTGCCAAGGTGAAAAATTGCTAGTTTCCTAGCTTGGGGGTGGAAGCTTTGAGATTTGGAATAAGGGGGAAAATAAATGATGTTTAGAAATTAGAAGGGGATAAATATTTAATAATGTAGATTATTAAATAAATACAAGATAAAATGGAAATGACAATGGAACATGAGGATACATGGAGACTATGGGGCCCACACTAGCTAGAATTCCTATGTTAAATGGTATCTTTCTCTTCAAAATTTGAATATATGGGAAGTCTAATGTTTTTGTATGGATTATAATGTTAATATACTTGTCCATATACTTCTTAGTTCGAATTTAATATGAATTGTAACTTACATGGGAGAGAAAGAGCCAAATGGGAGTTTCATGGACACTTGGCTAGATTCCCCTTACATTTATGACATCTATGACACCAATGGTGGAGATTCTATGACAGTTATGACACAAGTAAGATATGAAGGCTGAAATAATGAAATAATTACATTTTAGGACTGAATATAGCATCTTAGAGGTCGAATTTGGGAGTTGGAGAAGGTCAAGAGGATCCTACTCAAATTTGAGAGAAGAGGGAAGGTGAAGAGAGAGGCCACATGGCATAGCATGAGCAGCCACACCAATTCGACTTAGATTTGGTTTATGGATGGATTTGGAACCTTAAAAGACTAATAATTTTTATAAAATACAGATATAATTCATGAGAAGAAGCTTTTGCTCATTTGTGAAATTGTCATTTGTGAATTGTGAGAGTTAGTGGATGACTAGTTTTCTTGCTTAAGCCAATTTCGAGGGTGAAAGATTCCCATCCTAGTTGGTGTTTGGAAAGGAAACTCAGGTATTTCATGGATATTTAATGGCATATTATTTTCAGGTGTAAGATACAGGAAATAATGTGGATTCTTCTATTGCAACACTCTCTCTCAACTATTTCCAGTTTTCACACCATATTCATGCAAATGGAGGGATTGCGCTTTGGGTGAGCTATTGATATCTTTTGGGAAGATTATAATGCAAATTATATTATGTCCTGATGTATATTATATATATTTCACCTTTATAATACTCTCAGGTCGAAATACCCAAAATAATTGATGTAAAAATGTTGAACAATGAAGAAATAGTGTCATTTCCCCACTATCTTGTTGTGAACCATTGCAATGCTGATGATTTAGAATTGGAAGAGCCTTTAATTGTCCATTTATGATTGTAATAAGTTAAATATTATATTTTATTCATTCTAATAAAGTTTCAAGTTGAAATTCCCAAAATTTGTATGCCAAAATGACTTTTGATGAGCAAACAATGACCATTTCCACTCTATTTTGATATATGCCATGGTAATGATTATTATTTCGAATGGAGGAATGTATATTTGATAAATGTATGATGTATGGACTGTAATTAATGTGTATTTAAAGTCTCATGTTCAGTACTTAAGCATTGGAATCCATTTTACTCATTTTTATTGCATTGGGAGAAGAATTGGTGCATTTTCCCCAAGGGTCGAAATTGTGACTTGGGAGTTGTTTTGGAAAGAGTAATAATAGAATGTATAAACTGAACCATGATGCATATGAGAATTTTAAAAGATAACTTACACATACCCATCCTCTGTTCATAAATTCAAGTGACTTTGGGATCATTTGTGAATCCATTTCCGGCAATTACCCAGGGGGAATTGGAGCCCCAATTCGCTAGTAAAGACTCTTACTTTGAACAGAACATTAAACAAGTTTTTAGAAGTAATTTGGAGATAAAAAAACATAAATGAGAATGATATTTAATTTATATTATCATTCATGTACCTTCAGAGAAAATTTGGAAGCATTTGGGTCAATTTGGAGGTCTAGACATCAAAACTAGTTAAGCTCAAAATTGGTGAGTTAGTAAAATTCCAGAAAGGGGAAATTATAGCGGTATCAGAGCATGATACTAGAACCTTATGTGGTATGATATTTATGAGTGCAATAATTCAGTTACCACCATTATATATTGAAACCAAAAGTGCTTTTGTTTAAGAGGAAACAAAAAAAAGTAGGAGAAGAAGGCAATTTTTTGGAAACTATGACTAGGCATGAAAAGAGAACCTCATATGATGGTGAGGCGATAATAAAAAGAATGGAACCTATATTTGAAGACATGACCAAGAATATTATGAAAGGATTTGAATTTTTGGCTATCCAAAGTTGGGAAAAATATATTGATTTTAAGAAAACCAAGGAGAAAAATGCATTAGCTTGTTTGAAGGAGAAAAACGAGGAGACCCATGAACCACCTAGTTCTTAAATAGGTGGAGTAGAAGAAGTAGTACATGAAGATGATCGAAATTCACTCCCAAGTGACTCTGAAAAATATGAAGAGACATCACATATGTATGAAGAAGTTTTTATTTAAAATACTGAAGATAATTTTGAGACACATGCTACCTTGGAAATGAAACAAAGAGCATCTACTGATGGATGCTTCAACTATGAAGGAGTACCTACTGATGGGTTCTCACAAATATATGTTGGTGACATAGATATCAGATTTCAAAATGTTGTTACAAGCCAAAATTTCATTAAACATGAAAATGAAGACCTTGTAGCAGTTGAAGAAGAAACAAGATCAACTTCCCCATCACCACTTGAGCTTCATGAAGTTGGTCCAAGCAAGAAGGAAGAAGATGAGGAGGTTCATTTGCAAGAGCCTAATTTTATTGAAGAGTCCTTAAATATGAATGAAAATAATATCCAAGAGGCCCTTAGCATACTCCATGAAACTCAAGCATTGGTGTCAAATTCTTGTTGGAGAGCTACTTCCTTGGAGGATCCATCCTTCCTTGAAGACATGGACAAGATCCAAAGAGCAATGTGCAACATCAAAGGTAATTTCATGTCTTTGATTTTTGATAGAAAAAATGTCATTGAGCTTATTGAATGGTTACATGAATCATACTTGAAGAATAATGAAGTTATTCATAAGCTCACAATTCAAAATGAGCAACTTCTTGAAAAGTTGCAAGACACTTGTTTTTCCTCCGATGTTTCAGATTTTCATAAAGGTAGATTGCTTGGAGGATTCTCATGACATGATGGATCATGAGAAACATGAAAAATTGCAAGTTCTTGATGTGCTTGAGGATTATAGTGATGAGATCCAATCACTAGTAATGGTGGAAGAGGAACTTGAGTTGCCTCTTGAAAATGGTAACACAATTTTTGAAGAAGTGCATAATTCCAACACCGTGGAACCAACCCATGAGGAAATTTTTGCATTTCCTAGGGAGGTGAATAATCCTACCCATATGGATACTTAACATTATGACAATTTTTCACTTAATGATAATTTGGGTGAGTTGGTTCTTTCTCCTACATCCTACACTTCTAAATTTTATAGCAGTCATCCTAACGAAGTATGGGTGAAAGGTTTCTTTTTGATGGTGGCACATGAAGAGCATGGACGTTATATTTCTCCTTTTGATGATGGAATTATTGGAGGGAATTATTATTCACACTTGCAGCAGCATTCTTTGTTACTTTCTGATGATGCACATCTACATGGATGCACCTATGATGTTCATTTGAGTCACTTGAAGACTCATGGTTTTTATTGCTCAACACTTGGTTCATTTGATGTTGGAGGAACTTCATCCAACACTTGGGTGAAGAGGGATATGATTGAGGAACATTATTATTGGAAGCAACATCCTCTGTTATTTCATGATGATTTACATATTCATGGGTGTATTTATGAGGCTTCTTTGAGACACTTGAAGTCTTCGTTTTTTATTTGCTCCTTATTTGGTTCATATTTTGGTGGAGGTTCTTCATTCACTTCTTGGATGAAAGAAAAAATGGCTGATTATTATTTTGATGAATATTAAATTCTTTTGGAGTGGCATTATAGGATAGGGGATCCTCACCTATGTCATTGTAGTAGATTTGATTGGTCACTTGAAGCATGTATGCACTTGGCAAATGGTAGTATACTCACTGGGAGGTATAAGAACTTTCATGATTTCTTGGTGAGGCACCTCCTTGATGTACATTCTTATTATGTTGTTATATACTTTGATGATATATATTATGCACTCATGATGCTTGGAAGAATGCATGCAAGAAAATGGGATCCAAGAATTCTCTTTCTGAATGGTATGGGTTGGAGAGCACTCTTAATTGTTGGAGTGCAATGCAAGCAATGGGACCCTGGGATAGTTTTTAGTCCCATTGATTTCAAATTCTTTGGGAAACAAGCAGTATGGTAGATGTATTCCCTATTTAATAAGGTTATGTTAATTAGAGTAGTGCAGCAGCAAGCATGGTGGTTCCTCTCCGAAATCTTAATGAAATCTAAAAGACTCAAGGTGGGCAGTTCAATGGCAACTTCAAAGAATCATATAGAAAGCAGGTTCTTCAACAACCATATTTGAAATTGCTTAAGGACAAGAAATATTGAGAAGTGAGTATTTGTAATGTCCTAAATTTTACATTGGGTCACAATGGCCAAATCACATTTTCCATATTCATAAAAGTTGTCAAAGGAATGCTAAAAGTCAAATAATTGCCAAGGTGGAAAATCACTAGTTTCCTAGCTTGGGGGTGGAAGCTTTGAGATTTGGAATAATGGGGATGATAAATAATGTTTAGACATTAGAAGGGGATAAATATTTAATAATTTATCTTATTAAATAAATAAAAGAGAAAATAGAAGTGACAATGGAGCATGAAGACACATGGAGACTATGGGGCCCACACTAGCTAGAATTCCTATGTTAAATGGTATCTTTCTCTTGAAAATTTGAATATATGGAAAGTATAATGTTTTTGTATGGATTATAATGTTAATATACTTTTCCATATACTTCATAGGTCAAATTTGGTATGAATTGTAACTTACATGGGAGAGGAAGAGCCAAATGGGAGTTTCATGGACACTTGGCTAGATTCCCCTTAGATTTATGACATCTATGACACCAATGATGGAGATTCTATGACAGTTATGAAACAAGTCAGATATGAAGGCTGAAATACTGACATAATGACATGCCAAGACTGAATATAGCATCTTAGAGGTCTAATTTTTGAGTTGGAGAAGGCCAAGAGGCTCCTACTCAAATTTTGGAGAAGAGGGAAGGTGAAGAGAGAGGCCACATGGCATAGCATGAGCAGCCACATCAATTAGACTTGGATTTGGTTTATGGATGGATTTGGAACCTTAGAAGACTAATAATGTTTATAAAATATAGGGATCATCCATGAGAAGAAGCTTTTTCTCATTTGTGAAATTGTCATTTGTGAATTGTGAGAGCTAGTGGATGACTAGTTTTCTTGCTTAAGCCAATTTCGAGGGTGAAAGATTCCCATCCTAGTTGGTGTTTGGAAAGGCCACTCAGGTATTTCATGGAGCTTTAATGGAGTCTTATTTGTAGGTGTAAGCTACAGGAAAGAATGTGGATTCTTCTATTTCAGCACTCTCTCTCAACTATTTCCAGTTTTCACACCATATTCATGCAAATGGAGGGATTGTGCTTTGGGTGTGTTATCCAACTTTTTGTACCATAGTTGGGTTACTTGAGGAGATGCTGGTTGACAGACTCATTCAAAGTATGATTCCATTGTACCAGTTGATTATTCTGCTTGTCTAGCCAATATTGGCTAGTCATTTTTTTTTTATTTGAATAATTTTGACCATGGCCCCACGGGGTTTGTAATAAAATGTGCTAGTAGGATATTTTTGATTGGTTCGCTCTCCTAGGACGTAGAATATCAAATAGGGTATTCCAGGGAGTTTTTTGCCCCTAAAAATTATGATTTGCCTTCAGCCGAGTATAATTGATGAGGTTTTCTCCCGCTTCCTCCAAAGCCGGAATCAGACTTTGAACAAGTTTGTCAACCGGCGGCTCCTCAGGTAACCCAACTATGGTACAAAAAGTTGGATAACAGGGTGAGCTATTGATATATTTGGGGAATATTATAATGCCAATTATATTATGTTATGATGTATATTATATGTGTTTAACATTTATAACACTCTTAGGTCTAAATACCCAAAATAATTCATGTAAAAATGTTGAACAATGAAGAAATAATGTCATTTTCCCAATATCTGGTTGTGAACCATTGCAATGCTAATGATTTTGAATTGGAAGAGCCTTTAATTGTACATTTATTATTATAATAAGTTCAATATTATATTTTATTCATTCTCAGAAAGTTTCAAGTCGAAATTCCCAAAATTTGTATGCCAAAATGACTTTTGATGAGCAAACAATGACCATTTCCACTCTATTTTGATATATGCCATGGTAATGCTTATTATTTCGAATGGACGAATGTATATATAATAAATGTATGATGTATGGACTGTAATTAATGTGTATTTCAAGTCTCATGTTCATTACTTAAGCATTGGAATCCATTTTACTCATTTTTATTGCAATGGGAGAAGATTTGGTGCATTTTCCCCAAGGGTCAAAATTGTGACTTGGGAGTTGTTTTGGAAAGAGTCATAACAGCCTGTATAAACTGAATCATGATGCATATGAGACTTTGAAAATGTACCTTACACATACCCAGCCTCTGTTCATAAATTCAAGTGACTTTGGGATCATTTGTGAAGCCATTTCCGACAATTACCTAGAGGGAATTGGAGCCCCAATTCGCTAGTAAAGACTCTTACTTTGAACAGAACATTAAACAAGTTTGAAAAAGTAATTGGGAGGTAAAAAAACATACATGAGCATGATATTTAAATTATATTATCATTCATGTACCTTCAGAGAAAATTTGGAAGCATTTGGGTCAATTTGGAGGTCTAGACATCAAAACTAGTTAAGCTCAAAATTGGGGAAAAAGTGAAAAATTGGTCAGTTAGTAAAATTCCAAAAAGGGGACATTACAGGTATTACATCACCGAATAAATTATGGGAGAAACTTCAAGATTTGTTTGGGAAGACAGATAAGATGAGAGGTTATCAAATGGATAATGAGCTGATAGCATTGAGTCCAAGCAGTTTCGAAACCTTGCAGGTATACTTCTCAAAATTCAAGTCACTGGTTTTGGAGCTAAAAAAGTGTGGTATTGATAAGGAATATGAACAACTAATCTTGGCCGTACTTTCAAAGCTTGGTCCTGATTATTTTGTGTTTGTTTCAACCTTCCATGCCTCCATGTTGATAGCTCAAAAATTGGAAGATTCCTCACTCGCAGATTTCATGGAATCCTTGACTCAAGAGTAAGACAAATTGGTCTTGATGGGAACCATCAAACCTTCCAAAGATAAAGCTTTGGTTGTTGGAGATTCCAGGGTGAATTCCAAGGACAAGAAAAATGATAGAAGCCTCTAGATAAAAAAGGAGACAAGTCCAAGTCTCAAGAGGTCTCCTCAAACTCCAAGAAGAAGAAATTTTAGAAGAAGAAAGGTAAAGCTGAAGGAAACAAGTGCACATACTGTGGTAAGGGTTTTCATCCTGAGAGATCTTGCATGAAGAACTAGATAGATATGGTGACTCAGATCCTGGAGAAGAACAACGTCTCCCTCTCGGGTGGTGCAAGAAAGAAGGAAGAAGGATTCAGTTTCGAAGACCAAGAGAGAGTCCATGCCCTGATTGCAAGCACTATAAGATATCCTTCCTTTATCATCAATTTTGTAGCTTCTTAGGCACATGGTTTCAACAAAAGAATCCTTCTCATGTCTTGATGATTCAAAGGGTCCTAATATTTTACTGGGAGATAACTCATAAACTGAAAGCAAGGGTAAAGGTATCATTGATTTTGACCATGGTTCCTTCAATAATGTTTTTTATATCTTAGGTCTTGCTGCTAATATCTTTTCAGTTTACCAGATGACCCACACTAGGTCTCCTAAGAAGGTTGTTTTCTCTCCCAATTAAGTTGAAATCTCAGATATTGCAAATGGTAGAGTCATTGCTAAAGTTTTTGTGGATCATATTTCTAGAGTTTACAGGTTCTCACACTTCATGCCTTTCTCTAAACCCTATGCTCTCCTCACACATGCCAATGAAGCAAGAAATATTTGGCATGAGAGGTTTGTTCATATAAACTATAAATACCTTTCAGATTTGTGTGATAAAGATATGGTTTCAGGATTACCAAAAATAATTTTTTCCAAAGGAGTCTTGTCAGGGTTGCATTCTAAGAAAACATCCAGAGCATAAGTATGAGAGAGTTAGCCATGAACGAACCTCAAAAATATCTTCAGATCATTCACAGTGAAATTGCTGGTACCTTCCCTCACATGTCCATGAGTCACAAGTATGTCTTTACTTTCATAGATGACTTTTCCAGGTTCTGTTGGGTTTACTTCCTTAAACTCAAGTCTGAACTTTTTGACCACTTCAAGATTTTCAAGGCCTTGGTTGAGAACTAGTCTAAGAGGAGACTCAAGATCCTCATATCTGATAATGGTGGTGAATATGTGAAGTCTGATTTCATTAATTATTGTGAATATGCAAGTATTCATATGCAACACTCTATTACACACCTCAGTAGAATGGTGTGTTTGAGAGGAAGAATAGAAGTCTCAAGGATATGGCTACTTGTATGTTGCAGTCTAAAACTTTGCCACCAAAGTTTTGGGATGAAGCTATAAACTGTGCATCATACATCTAGAATAGGGTGCGACACAAGCAGCTTGATGGATTTACTCCTTTCGAAGCTTGGAGTGGGCACAAACCAGATGTGTCTCATTTTAGGATTTTTGGCTGAAGAGCATGGGCTAGAATTCCACTAGATAAAAGGAGGGGTTTGGAGCCTCAAATCCAAGAGTGCCTATTTGTTGGATATTCTGAATATTCCAAAGGGTACAAGCTGATCAACATGAACACTCAAAAATACTTCATTGAAAGTAGTGTTCAGTTCGAAGAAGAGCCCATGGTAGCAGTAGAAATTGGAGAGTCCTCCTCACCTCCTCCACCTTTGGTTGTAAGTGATGGAACTAATGAAATTTATGATTGTGATATGTTTGATAATGATGATTTAATTTAATATCCAAAAAGAACCACAAGGCCAAAGTGGGCAGAAAAAACTATCCAAGCAACTGGGGAACTAGCTGGGAATCCTAGAGATCCTAGGAGGACTAGATCTCAATTTGAGAGTGCCCTTTCTATCAAGGACCCTTTTTTTGCTGATAAGTGTTTTCTAATAGTTGAATATGATCCATAGACATATGAATATTCATGTGAAGACCCAATATGTAAAACAAGCATGAAGGAGGAATTTCATTCGCTCTGAAAGAATGATACATGGGATCTAGTCATTCTTTCCCCAGGGAGAAAGCTAGTCAAGTGTAAGTGGGTTTTCAAAAATAAAATTTCTGCTGATGGTTCTACTTTTGAAATATAAGGAAATTTTAGTGGCCAAGTGTTGGGCCTCCCAACAAATCCCCATTATTTAAAAAAAATAAAGGCCCCCACTATGTAAATTTTGTAAGTATTTTCGGTTTCCTTGCTTTGGTAGGTGGATTCTTGGCTTTCTTTCTACGACCCCTCAGTATTTGTCCTATTCATTCTTTAACTTGAATTTTTAAGATAAAGATTTGGTGGTTTCACTTATGTGTGTCATTTACATCTTCTTATTTCTTAGATTCTCTTTAACACTTTCAAGGTTTTATTTGAGCTTATGTAAGCCAATTATAATATTTTTCTAAGGCTCTTAATTTCATTTAAAATGAGTTTCCATTGGATAAAATTATTTTATTTAAGTTCTATTTTTGTCATGAAGACTAATCTTATTAAATATATTAAAAAAATAATGTCTTATAATTATACCAATTATACACACAAGCTTTAAGCTTATGGTCATAGCTTTATTATAAGACTTATATATATATATATATATATACTTTATTATGGCCATTCATGATTAATCATAATAGTGAATCTTATTTAAAAGAAACACTCACGTAACTTTTGAACTCCATACATTAAACCTTACCTTTTGAAATGTGGTATTTTAATTTAAAATTTTCTTTTAATTTATATTTTATCATGAATACTTAATATATTTTATTTTACCACTAAAATAGTAAGTTTCTTAAATAATATCAAATACATGGGCATTTCTTTTTCTAAGTATTCATGTTGGCTTATAGGTGAAATACACAAGAGGATTGATAAAGCTATACACATTACGCTAGAATTCATTTTCTAAGAGATATTTCAACATATAAAGAGGATTGCCGACCACAAATGTTATTTAGCATTCTACGTGGATGCTTGGAAAATAGATAAAGTCTGCATATATTGACTACCAATTAATGAAATTATTATTTTTTGTATAGATCTCGTGAAAGAGGAAAACAAGACTACCAATCCATCCCGTCATCAAAGAGGTTACATGTTTTGTCTTGTTCCCAATAAGTATCCATCCACCATACAAACAATCACTTGGTTGTTTTAGAGAGATTGTCGGTGTTCACACTGCCATTTGTAAATAACCAAAATTTCAGGGATTACGTAAATATGAAAGCATTAACGTGAAAAACTATCAAATTGGAATCTAAAGTGCGATGCAAGTTAAATGTTTTCCGCATTATATGTAGTTGGAGATAAAAGGAAAATGAAATGTTGCCACCACATTGTAGATCAATAAAGGATTATCTGCCAGCATAATAGGAGGATTGTTGAAGGATGAGAAAGTGAACGCTGCCTCATCAGTTTGGCATGGTTTTCATGCCTTAATTTTAGCTGCCATCAATGAAACGATATGTTTTGATTGTAAAACAACCGCAAAGAAATTGTGGGAACACGTTTCACATTGCATTGATTTCTACCAAGAATAGGTCGCGATATCCATGAAGATTACAGCCAGCTCGAAACGGTTTGTACAGTAGTAACACATTGCGAAGGGTACTGCCATGATTTTGGTTATCAAAATATTCTCCAAAAAAAAAATTATTGCAAATTAAAATTCTAACAAATTGTTAATTTGTTACCGTGTGCTGAAGAGAATGTTTAGAAATTCAAGGCTACCATAAATTGTTCGCCTGAAGTTTCTGAAGGACTTTAATTATGGAGATAATTTCAATTTTTTTTTACCCATAGGAAATTGCAATGAATTATGGCTAATTAATTTCAAAAATTTCAGTGTTAAATCTTCTCTCATGTTGTATCAAATTTACCATGAATGAGATGATGAAGTCAATTTATTCATGCACCATAATGCGGGAAAGTTTGAAGAAAAAAGGAAGATTATGTAATTCTTGTTATTATTTTATCGTTCATTTTCTTAATAGCTTATTAACTATCATACTTTCCTTTCTAATTTGATATTCATTGATCGTAGGGACTGTCTTTCAATATATATATTCGCCGCGTGTAGAAATGATGAAGCTCCAGATGTACAACAAGATCACGGTTCTTCAGCATGCTAAAAATTGCAGGCTTCGAGTTAAGATTCTAGAGTTGAATAAATCAACTAAACGCATCAGATGGAGGGCATATCGAGTAATTGAAGAAGGTTTCAAAGACAGGTTGAAATGATAAACGCAGCTCATCAAACAGAAACAAGATTCGCGTCATTTTTCAGGTGCTAAATTTTGGTAGCGAACTGGGAGCGAATAAAGGTGAAAATTAAAATTCCGGGACATGGGTTTTTTGCAGAACGGGTTCATTTACTTGAAATCGAGGATTTTCCTCAAAACAGTGAACCATATGAGAGATATCGGAGGTGCATTGGACATGTTTTTCTTGGTGGCGACTAGCAAAGGGAACTAAGTTAAGTTTCTGTTTATAGTTTTGCCTATTTAAACAATGGCACTACTTCACCAGGGGAGGTCTCTGGAAGAGAGAGGGAGTTTCACCCTTCTATTCTATTTCTATTTTGTAAATTTTGATGTTTGCAGGTAGAGTGGAGGCGTTGCTGCTAGCAAAATACTGTATGAAGCTTGAGTTGCCTCTGGTTTTATTATCTGTGTTTTGGGGGTCGCTGCAAAATAGAGACTAGTGGAGGAGACACTCCCAGGATGGAGTGGTTGAAGAAAAACATCATTGAAATATTATTTCAGTACTATTTTTATTCCTTATTGAGGTTTTATCTTCGGAGGTGGAATGTGGCTGGAAATTCTCAGACTGGTATGGTTGATCGGTATTATTTTGGATACTTTTATAACATATTTCAATATATCATATTCTACTTATAATATTGATGCAGTATACTTGGTTATGCTTATATTCATTATCCGATATTACACTCTGTCAATGCAATATTGCTATTTGAATGAGTATGTTATTATAATTGAATTAATCAGTATTTCTATTGAAAATTCGAAACATAATAATATACATATTTATGTTTGTTTTGATTTCATTTGTATTTTTGTAATGTTTTCATTATGAATATTATCTTCTATTCAAATATTTAATCTTGTTTATTAATTGTTAATTAATAAAAAATTCCAGAAAAGTTTAAAGTAATTGTTTATTTTAAATTTTTCTGTTATAGTAAATATATAGCAGAATGATTTAGTGTGGAATATTTAAATATTTTCATTTAAATCTTACTCATTTATCCCTCTGTTTACTTGAAATATTAATTGATAATTAATATAATATTCAAATTTCTCTCAACTGAGATAGAATAATTTAGTTAGTGTTATTTTAGTATAGTTTACATTTATCAATTGTTAAATAAAATTAGGTTAATTTTAGAATAATTATAATAGTCTTTTAAAAATTTTAAATATTCAATACAAAATCCTCAAAATCAAAGACTTTCAGTAAGAAAGCAATTTTAGGATAATTTAAGTCTTAGAAAACTAATTTTAGGTTTTATTTAAATAGAAATAAGATTAGGATAAATTTTTACTAAATTTTAATTTCTCGTTAAGAGAAAAATTCAGTTGGTAGCAGGACCATAACTTGCGAGATTTTCCTATCCCAAACACACCGGAAGCTGCTTTAAGCTACTTGTGTGGGAATAATCTCCTTAGTTGGCCTAGGTCAGAAAATCAGGCCAACACCAAGGTATTCTCTCAAGTCCAATTCATTGACTACAATGAGACGTTTGCACCAGTTGCAAAGATGGACTCCAAACAACTAGTTTTGGCCATTGCAGCTTCCAAGAAGTGGGAAGTACATCACATGGATGTAAAGAGTTATTTACTACATGGTGATCTGAAATAAGAAATATATATGCAGCATCAAGAAGTTTTTTTGACTAATCCATCTCTTGTGTGCATGTTGAAGAAATCATTGTATGGGATAAAACAAGCTCCCAAATCTTGGTATGCCAAGATTGATGGATTGTTTCTATCACTGAACTATTGTAGATGCAAGTATGATAGAAATGTTTATTTGAAGTTGATTCATGGTTCCTTAATCATAATTTTATTATATGTGGATGACCTCTTAATCATAGGAATTTCCAAGAAAGAAATTTCCTCCTTGAAGGATGCAATGAACCATGCCTTTTTTATGACTGATTTGGGATTGTCAAGCCAATTTTTGGGGCTTGATATTTCTCAATAATATATTGGAATAAAGGTACATCAGTTCAAGTATGATTCATATATGCTGAATAATTTCAGAATGAATTATTGCAATCCAAGAAAGACTCCTTTCCTTTTAGGAGTTAAGCTTGAATAAGCAACCAACTCCATTGGAAAACAACACCCTGTATAGGAAACTAATTGGTTGTCTTCTTTATTTGAATCATACTCGACCTGGTATATCTTATGCAGTGAGTGTGGATTCCAAACACATGGATCAGACTCATGAAATCCATTGGAGGGTAGAAAAAATAATCCTAAACTTTGTACAAGGAACACAAACTCATGGGATTCACTATGTTGCACAATCTAGCCTAGAGTTAGTTGGTTTTACCGACTCTGATTGGGAAGGTGATGACACTGATAGGAAATAAACTTATGGATATGTGTTTATTCTTGAATATAGACCAATTAGCGGGTCAAGTAAGAAACAAAGTGCAATTTCACTTTCATCTACAGAGGAAGAGTACAGAGGACCTGTGAATGCAACTACTCAATGTTTGTGGTTGCAGGGAACACTTGGAGAGTTTGGGATCGAGACAAATACTTATACAGTAATATATTGTGACAACTATAGTACCATTCATATCTCAACTGATCCAGTACTGAGGTAGGGAACCAAACACATCGAGATCCATATGCACTACTTTAGAGGACTTGTGCATGATGGGGTCATTGTTCTACAATATTGCCCTTCATCTGAGCAAGTTGCATACATATTCACCAAAGTATTTTCATAGAGGACTTTCAACAAATATTAAGTCTTTACTTGGGATAGCTTATCATATTGTGAATATAGATTGAATACCATATTTCATACAGTTTTGTTCATGTCCATGTTTGAGGGAGGATTTTCCCATTTGTGGTTTTGCCTCTTTTCCTTGTTTTGTATGGACAAGCAGTATGTAAAGGGTGATTAAGCCTTGTTTCTAGGCCCTATATCTCTGATATTGTACTTAAATTCAGGCTTAAGAGGGGGTGTTGGAATAATAAAAAACCATCCCAAGACTTAGGATAAAATAATTAATTTCTTTTGATTAATTCCTAGGTACTACACTAGCTCGTTTACACCCAAACCCATTTTTGAGGTCAAACTTGCCAAAAATGCCTCATGGAGCGAGTTAGAAAGATTCGGGATAAGATCCTGCCAACCCACATATTGGCCAGAATGGAAACTACGCAATACTTCTTTTTCCATTCTTTCAAGCTTTTATGCAATTTTGAAGGCTTTTCTGCAATTTTAAGGCAAAAGCTAAAGCTAGTTTTAAGGTAGTCTTCCTTGTTTTTTGCACCAACTCACCTCCCTTCTTTTCCTCATCTAAAAGCCATGATACAATTAGATTTCCATCACTTATGAGCTGTACACACTCATTCAGTAAATTTGTGAGCCTCTTCAATGATTTGGAAAGTGCTTTATCCACCTATCATGGGATTTTCACTAGTTTAGTAAGCCTACTTTTGTTTTGTTTTGAGAAGACTCCTAAAGATTTAGAACCCTTGGAGTATCTATTGTATGAGAAGCATACATCTATTTAATGATGGTTGGTGTAAATTAATATCATCAACAATTTGTGGATTATCACATATTTAGTCTCCTTCTTGAGTGTTTCTTGCATATTTTCAAGCAATTTTGCGAGTTCAATTGTTCTAAGCTTGGGATTAATTTCCACACTTTTGAGTTAGTGTCTTTATTACTATTGGGTGGAGATGCTTGTTGAGAGAGTTTGGGACCCTTGTTTTACTTATTGTTGTGAGAGTTTTTCTTCTTTGGATGATTGGATTATCTTTATGTTGTGCCACTAAATATTTATTAAAATTATATGCATTGTTGATGTAAGGGATTATATTGCTCTACGATTAAATCATCATAAAATAATTGAAGAGTGGGTTCTTTATAAGTATCCCCTAGAGTTTCTTTGATATATTAAAAATTAGATACAAAAATAGAATAAGCAATACCAAGCTTAGCAAGAATAACATAAATACATTATTCTTATGGATTATATATATTATGTTCTTCAACTAAGAGTCTAACGGTTCTGAATTGATATAGATAGTATTAAATGCAATACAAATCACTTGGATTTAAAGCAAGAAACTGATTTTCAAGCTAGTGACCCCAAATCTTATTGTGTTTACCAAATACGGTTTCCAACTTTTCCCAAGTTTCATTTGGTGTGTCTATTCCTTGAATATGGAATCATAAGTCATTATAGATGGACATTTTGATTAATATATGGAATTTGTCATTTTTATAATCCCATTTTAATTTCTTATTTTCATCAATGGGTGCATATATTTTTCCAAGGTAATTCGGTAAAGTCCCCTACTTCGTAGGAGATAATCCATATGTGTTCTCCATGAGAAGTAGTTTGTGTTGGTAGGTAAAATATCACTTGAAATCGACAGATTATAATATGCAAGTAATATGGCTTGAGAAGTAGAAACATATAGTCTAGATGTAAAGATATTGATAAAATACGTAGTTTAAAAAAGTGTATCAAATCATACAAATAAGAAAAGAAATAGTGATACATGTTGTAGGTAGAGAATGAACCACATGGTGATGGGTGCTCAATGCAAAAAATAACACCCACCTTATTAATTGTTCCGATAAGCTCACTTTTACAAATAACTTGGTTTTTAAAATAAATGACCCACTTTTATAAAACAAGTGGGAAACAATACTTTTACAATGAAGTTACTTTATAATTGTTGTCCCTAGGAAAAGCCAAAAGAATTTTGTTCAGAAATATGAAGAATCCAGTCACAAGGTTAGCAAGACCGCGACGGAAAAGGCTACGACAAAAGATGAGAAGAGAAATTCGAAACCATGAGTTCGACCTAGTTTTGATAAGAGTTAGTTAAGTTAGACTAATAGTCTATTTTTGGGAATGGGTATGATTTTAAATCGGGACGATAGATCCTATATTAATATAACATGATATTTTGAGTTTGTAGAACAAGTCTTCGAATGATAGTTAAGAACCAATCGACAGGTTAAAAAATAACTGTAAAAAGAATATAAGGTCGATCCAACCTATGTGTGGATGACCAGAATAGGAGAAGGGAAAAAGAGATCAGACTAGATTCAACTAAGAAGAGAGCTAGGAAAACATGAGAGCATGAGAAAGAAAAAATCCTCATCTATTATAAAGAAGATCCCAAGAGAGGTCTGAAAGCTGTGTGCACAGAACAAAGGTGTTTAAAATATCACTCATTCCAGATGAAGAGCACCGTTGTGGGTTTTATCGTATGGGTTTCCACATTAAATGTGTGTCATTGATTTATGTGTCTATTGTGAATGAATCTTTATGAGTTTGTCGAACATATAATGATATAATATTGTGGAATGTTGATTGATGTGTGTTAACGTATATATATGCTATCTATGTGTGTCGATGGATCAGTCTGCCTTACTCTCTCATGTATGTATGATGACGTAAGTCTATCCCTTGGTTTCGGTCAGGAAACCTCATCATACTATGATAAATAAATCCCCTTCCATAATTGCAGAAACTTGGTTCTCATAGTCCCCATAGATATCTCGGGCGAGACCTCACCTGCATGGGAGGAGTTGTTGACAGAGTTACACTGTGCCGGGCCAATATCTTGGGCTTTTTTGACAGACATGGAATTTTAAACTTCGGTCAATAGAAACTATGCCAACAAATGGTTACGTTTCTAGGACCCGAATCCTTGTGATGGGGATATGTTTTGGCACCCAATGAAACTAGAAATTCAAGATTGGGTTGATTATAAAGTAAGAGAGTTTGCACATGAAGAAAGCAAAGGATCGCGATTGAGATTGATATGCTGGTTAGAAAGATATATTTACACAAATATTCATGAGATTTTCTTTAGTGAATTTCCCATTCCGTTGCATGAATGGTTGTCAAAGCTAACAAACCAGAGGGAAAAATTTCAAGGAGGAGAATTCACAGAGAGGAGTACTCACTCGATCCAACGATTGAAAATAGTTATTAATCCTATATCTAGGGCTTTCGACTTTTGGGTTGATATCATTCTGAAGGGATATATTACTGAGATTGCAGTCGATACTTTAATATCATTCAATGATATCAAAAGATATTTCTTCCAGGAACCTTGAGGCTACTACTTGAACTCCTTAAAACTATGGATAAAGATGCTGGTATGTGAAAAAGGGATCCCGAGGATGGAGTCCGACCGATAAATCCTTGTACGTGGAGACTCTGGGTAATGTCGTAAGAAATATTTGATTAAAATGGACAAGAATAATCTAATATATTTCCTATCGATAGCGAGATTGAAAAAGAGGGTGGATGCTTGAGGAGTGGAAGAATATTTCGGTCAAGAAAGAGAAGAAGGACTGCTACCAGAAGAGGAAGCTGCATTACGACTGGAAGAAGGGACTATGATTTGGCACCATATCTCAAGAGGGAATACTGCAATGAAGAGGAGGAATATCATCTTATATTTGAAGTATAAGAAGAGGAAGCACCAAAGTCAAAAGAGGACTATGAAATACCCATAACCCTGCATACATATCTAGAACCTGAGATAAGACCTAAAAACACATCAAACAATGGTTTTGTTGATCATAGTAACAATAATAGTATAAATAGTAGTCAAGGAATTCCTACTAGTGGAACCTTTTAATTCAACAATACCACAAGTACATAGAATGGAGGGAAGTGATATAAAGTTACCTATATTCAATGGGCATGGGTTGGAACACCATGAGAAACATTGGTTCCTATGTGAAGCTGTTTAGACAGTGCGACATGTCCAAGATGAGGATATAAAGAGAGACCAAATGATCACAACCTTTAGAGGTCGTGTGCTTGACTGGTATATGAAATTCTTTGTGGTTCCAGTAGGGATCCCTCATAATTCACGAGATTGAATCTGGACATGACTAATAGAATAATTCAAGAAGCTTAAGTTTGAGTTGTAATGCATCACATAATTAAAAGAGATCAAGTAGTTGTTGACTTAGTCTGTTTGGGAATTCAACCAAAGATTTAAAAATATGATGGCTAAAGTGAGTTTCTGATGTCAGATGTCCAACATAAAGAATGGTTTATTGCAGTGATTCTACCGCCTATCCATGTCCATTTAAACCAACATAATATTGTATCCCAAAGTGAAGCTCTCGAGCTTTCTATGAAGTTGGAGAAACTGGTGAGGGAATGATGCAGATACAATCACAGCTTTCCAACCTCACTTTGCAAATTCAAGATATCAAGTTACGAAAAGAAGTACAGGAGGAACTCTAGTGTACAAGATGCTGAACTGAAGGACATCATAAGGAGTCATGTCCATCATTCATTAATTATCTTGCATTAAGAGCATCAAATCCTATAAATCTACAAGGAAATCCATGGTGTAGAATTTGTTAGACCAGATGTCATTGGTTCAAGGAATGCTTGTATCTACATAAAATGGTAAGTGCACCATCCACCCTATATTGTAAGTTCCGTTGATCGATGGGTCATGACGAGAAATACTTCAGGGCATATTTATTGTTGTAGGAGAAAACAATCGACACATGTATGATGAAAAATAATGAACATATGCAAGCCTAGAAAACTTAGGAACAATACCCTCAACCCAGGAGGGTGGTATTTTTATAGGTCGAGGAAGAGGAGGAGGATTTGGTCACGGAAGGGGCCAAGTCATTTTTTATAATTGTGGACAAACTGGACATTTTTCCATTGATTGCACTAATACCACATTGATGTGTTCATATTTTAAAGCATTGTACCACAATGTCAACAAATTCCCACAACTGATTGCTAAGTGGTAGGATAGAAACATGGGAAACCGAAACCCACCTCAAAATATCAATCCAAACATTCATAAGATTTATGTTGAACCTCAGGAATCTAATATTGCTGTCATAACAAGAGGAGCTACTGTGATTGGAGGAGATCAAGAAGCACCATATGGACAACCAAGAGTTCGAATGACACCATAAAAGAAAGTACCATTTTATGTCCAGAAAGAAAAGGAATTATTCTTTGATGCATGTCATGTGTTTGTCGACAAAAATAAAGCATCAAATTCTGCTGCTATCCGAATATTGAATGAAGGACCAATATTGGAAATGTCTCAAAGATTTGAACAATTATTTCAAAGAAAATCGACAGAGAAGATAACCAAGTTGAAATATTTCTTTAAAGTTGTTTATCACTGATAGATGTTGATGTATTTGTAATTTCAGAAGATATTCTGATGTATATTATCATTATATTTTGTTGTACCCCCATTGGGGATGTGTTTACCCCCTTGCGGGATGTCTTAATTATGTCTAGACCTTGAGGTAAAACCTTCATTGTAAATCGAGGCAACAATCCCTAGTGTAACATCATGTAATGTGTATTTGGAGTATCTTTGGGAGGAGTAAACCTTATTAGGGAAGACGTGTTTACCCCCTTGCGGGATGTCTTAATTATGTCTAGACCTTGAGGTAAAACCTTCGTTGTAAATCGAGGCAATAGTCCCTAGTGTAACATCATGTAATGTGTATTTGGAGTCTCTTTGGAGGAGTAAACCTTATTAGGGAAGACATGTGGGACCCATTCTTATGTTTGGTCAGTGGCTTGTTAGGGTATAAATAGGGAGGTGCTCTCCCTCATTTATACACACCTAACACTCTCAATTTCGCATGAGAGAGAGAGAGAGAGAGAGAGAGAGAGAGAGAGAGAGAGAGAGAGAGAGAGAGAGAGAAATGAGGAGAGATAGATAGCTGCTGAATACTTCTTATTACTGATTTTGATAATCTTACTATTCTGAGGAAGTTTGCAGGGTTTTCTCCTTTATGGTTTCCCAGGTGAAAATATTTGTGTCTTGTGTATCTTTCATTTCTTATGAATTTTCTGTACTTTTTATTCTTTCAGATAAAGATCCTAGGCAAACTAATCAGATCTAAAGAAAAACTAACATGGTTTCAGAGCCTCTATGAAAGAAGGAACTGTGCAGTTGCAGAACCTAGGGCTTCCTAGTTTAAGGTGTTCTCTCCATAGATCATTAAGAAAAGAGGGTTAGTCTAACTCGCCTCAGTAGGATGCATCTTTTGGTGGAAGCAATTTCATATTTGAAGAAGTTTCATTTTTGACCCTGTCACTAGTGTAGGGAGGAACTAGGGCATCAATTTTCTGAGGCTTCCCACCTTAGTTTTTAGAAAGTGACCTTGCTGAGAAACTTACCTCAAGGAGGCACAATATTTCTGTGAAAACATAATTCCCAAACTCCAAGTTTGGAAAAATAGGGTTTCTCTGACAAACCCTAGGTCAGCTAGCTTTAGAACTAGGTCAGAAACCTCAAATCGGTAAGATCTAAATCTTTTCTATTTCCATTTGAGGTTCTCATTTGAAAACATGACTCACCATACTCAACTTGAGGAGAAGCTTGGAGGGGTTGATAAATTCCAAGCATGGAAGTACATAATCTCTGTGATCCTTGAAGAAAATGACATGGATTAGTTTATCACGAAAAAAGTTCCAGAACCAGAGGGAGATGAGGTTAAGGTTGCTGATAAGAGAAGCATGGATAAGGCTAAGAGAATCATTGCAAATTATATTAAGGATCACCTCATCTCCCATGCATCTTCCTTCAAGACACCAAAGGAGGTATATGATGCTTTGATAAAGATGTTAAAAGGAAAGAACATCAACCAGAAGATGACTTTGAGGAACCATTTGAAGAATGTCAAGATATAGAACTCCGAGACTATACAATCTTACTTCACAAGGGTTGCTCAAATCAAATAACAACTTGAAGCATTTAAAGAGAATGTCGAAGAAGGAGAAATTGTAATGACTAGCTTGAATGGTCTCCCTATATCATGGGACTTGTTATGATTCAAGGGATTTGTGCAAGAAGGAGTATGATCTCTTTCAGCAGACTTCGAGAAGAATATGCACAAGAATAATCTCGACTTGTGACAAGAGAAGAGAAGATGGGAGCAAATGAATATCAATCTCTCATAGTTAACACTAGGAAGAAATTCAAAAAGAAGGAGAAGAAGGAAACCTTTCATCATAAGAAGAAGACGAACAAGAAACAGAAGAATACCAAAAGAGATACTTCAAATGTTCGATGCTACACTTGTGATGAAAAGGGACATTTTGGAAGAGATTGTCCCACCAGGAAAAAGAGACACTATGCCCATATTTCCGAAGATGATGAACCAACAAACAAAAGATTCATACGAGAGAAGGATGATTCAGATGAAGAGTATGTGCTAATATCATCACTTACTGGCACTATCTCACACATAAGCAATGATTGGATTTTGGATAGTGGAGCTTCTAAGCACATGACAGGATACAAGAAATCATTCGTCAATATGTCTGAACATGACTCACCACACAAGGAGAAACTTGGGGATGATTAACAATACCCCATAAAAGGGAATGGAGAAGCTTCATACAAGCTTGACTCCAAGAAATACTTAAAGATGAAGGATGTGCTATATGTTCCAGGATTGAAGAGGAATCTTCTCTCCATATCTGCACTAGATGCAAAGGGAATTAGGGTTGCTTTTGTTGATGGACAAGTTATGATGTGGCATAGAGGAAAAACAATAGAGGATGCAACCGTGATTGGAGAAGAAGAAAGAGGCTTGTACAAGCTAAAGGGATAACCTAAACAAGCACCGATTCATGAGTAAATTGAACAAAGCGAACTATGGCACAAAAGGCTTGCACATATGAAATACAGAGAACTACCGATGGCAAGAAAAGTAGTCTTAGGATTTCCAAAGATCCAGGAAAATCATGGAGGCATTTGCAAAGGATGTGCACAAAGGAAGAATGCGAAGAAGACATTTCCCAATAGTGAGAGAAAGGCTAAAGGAATAATGTAAAAGGAATACTGTATATAGTGCACTTGGATGTATGTGGATCCATGTCTTCTATCTCATTAAGCGGGTATGTGTACTATGTTTCCTTTATAGATGATTTGTCACATAAAAATTGGATTTATTTCTTGAAAGGGAAAAGTGAAGTTTTCAACAAGTTCAGGGAATATACATCCTTGGTCTAGAACCAAACTGATAGAAAGATCAAGATTATACGGTCAGATAATGGAGGAGAATTCACATTGGAATAATTCAAGGAACTCTACAAAGAGTCCGGTATTAAGAGGGAGTTGAGCACTCCATACAATCCTCAGCAGAATGGGGTTGTAGAACAAAAGAACTGAACCATCATGGAAGCAGCAAGGGAAATGCTGGATGACCAAGATATTCCTATACACCTTTGGGAAGAGGTAGCAATAGCATATGTGTATGTATAGAACCATACTCCTCATCGATTACTTGACAACAAGACTCCTGAAGAGGATTTCTTAGGAGAGAAACCAGAAGTCAACCATGTGAGAATATTTGGTTTCCCGGTGTACATACATGTCACAAAGGAGAAAAGGACCAAGATCAATCCTTTTGGGAGGAAGGGTGTATTCGTAGGATATAGGGATACATCAAAGGCCTACATAATATACTTCCCAGAATTCAAGAATATCAACATTAGTAGAGATGTAACCTTTGATGAAGACTCGACATACTTTAGATCTAGGAGGACACCTATCTAGGAAGTCGAGGAACTTGAAGAGACGAGAGTTTGAGATATGGAATTTGGAGAAGCAATTCCAGAAGACCCTAAGGATGATGACACGGCGAAACCACAATAATTGGTAGAGACATTCCTTGAGAAGGATTTCCACAATAGAAAACTAGCATGGAAATGGGAGCTCATACGAGAAGCTGAAAGGTATGATGCTATAGAAGGAATACATAGAGAGAGAAAGAGGGAAAATCGATAGAATAGCTATGTGGCCCTGATGTGTGACATCATTGATAGAGAACCTTCCACCTATGAAGAGGATACAAAAAATAAAGAATGGAAGGCTGCTATGATCGAGGAATAACATTCGATCATGAAGAATGATGTATGGGAGATAGTTCTGAGACTGGAGAAGAAGTATGTCATGAATTCAAAGTGGATCTACAAGATCAATCATGCTGCAGATGGAAACATCGATAAATATAAGGCAAGTTTCATAGCATGAGGATTCTCAGAGAAAGAAGGCATAGACAATGAAGAGACATTTGCACCCGTGGCAAGGTACACTTCCATTAGGACCATACTTGCACTAGGGGCAGTTATGAAATGGAAAATACACTAGATGGATGTCAAGACAACTTTCTTGAATGGTGTAGTCAAGGAGGAAGTGTATGTGGAACAACCACTAGTATTCAAGACACATGAAAGGAAGACCCATGTGTGCAAATTGGAGAAGTCCTTATATGGATTGAAACAAGAATCGTGGACATGGTACAACATGATGGACAAATTAATGATGAGCTTGGGCCTTACCAAGAGTAAATTGGATTCCAACTTCTACTTCAATGTGGAAGACAGAAGATGAGTGATACTCCTGCTATATGTTGATGACTTATTTTTGGCAGGTAATGAGGAACTCATTACAGAAGCAAGGAGTAGAATTTCTATAGAGTTTGAGATGAAATACCTAGGTATGATGCACTACTTCTTAGGCATAGAGGTGTGGCAGAGTGCAGATGGGATTTTCCTTGGTCAGGGAAAGATGCAGTGGATATTTTGAAGAGATTCAGAATGTTGGAATACAAGGCGATAACCACACCTATGGAATCTAACTTGAATCTTATGAGTGATGCTTCATCTGAGTCAGTTGATACCACGATGTATCTTCAAACGATTGGCTCATTGATGTATCTAAGGAATATGAGAAAAACATATGCTTTGTGGTGAAAACCCTGATCCAGTTCTTAATGAATCCGAGACATGTTCACCTGATAGCTGTAAATCATGTTCTAAGGTACCTAAAAGGTACAGTAGATTATGGTCTCAAATATCATGGGAACCAGAAGATTAACCTACACAGTTATGTTGATTCAGACATGGAAGGTAGCACCACTAATAGGAAGAGCACCTCAGGTTGTTGCTTTAGTTTGGGATCTGGCATGATCTCCTGGTTCAGCAGGAAGAAATCATGTGTGGCGCTGAGTACAACCGATGTAGAGTATGTTGCCTCTTGCTTAGCTAGTTGTGAGGCAACGTGGCTGTGAAAGATACTGTATGAATTATTTCATCTCCAGTTTGATGTGACTTGTATCTTTTGCGACAATTAGAGTTGCATGAAGCTATCGAAAAACCCAGTGTTCCACGACAAGTGGAAGCACATTGAGATCAATTTCCACTAGATTATGGATATGGTACAGAGAGGACCAGTGAAGATCCAGTACATGGAAAAAAGGGATAATATATCCGATGTGTTGAACAATCCTATAGCGAGAGTGAAGTTCGAGTACTTCAGAGAAAGACTTGGTGTGATCCATATCGAGATCCCTTGAAAGATGGAGTGATGTGTTCTAGCATAACTAGAGAGACAGGTTGTCTAAGCGTAACATCTTGGCGAAGCTCGTAGGTTTCTCATATGTAATCATTCCTATAGTTTATCCTTGGATAAGTCATGGAGAATCTCATAGGTTATCATTGGATGTAATCAAACCTGATGTCTTTCTATGCTAGAAATAACTGATGCATAATATCTCACATGGGAAATGAGACAGGTTATCCAAGTGGGAAAAATTCTAGTGAATAAGGATGCTAAGATGTAATCAGCCCTAGCGAATCTCACACGTTCTCCTTGGATGTAATCCATCCAGTGACAGGTTATTCGAGTGTAAATTGAGACCTGGCATGGTACACAGGTTACTAGAATGTAATAAGTCCCGTGATTTGTCTGAGTGTAAAAATGAGACCTGGCGTGGTACGTAGGTTACTCAGATGTAATACGCCTAGAAGGTTGTCTGAAGGTAAAAGGTCCTGGACGTAGGTTGTTCAGATGTAATAAGTCATTGAGATTGACTAGGGAATGTAAAAGGTCCTGATGTAGTAGGTTGTTTGGTCGTAATCAGTCCTTACATATATATATGTGTGTGTGTGTTCCCATGTTGAGATGATAAGGTCACAAAGCACGAGAGGTTCACCTAGGAGGTTCTCCCTTTACTGGTAGAATGCAGGTTGACCGTGCAGAGATGTAATGCACTGAGTGCGTTCCTAGGTTATTCTCGCATAGTAGAAGCTGCAGGTTGTCTTAAAGACGTGAAAATTATCCTGGCTTACTAATATGGTGAAAGAACGTAGGTGGCCTACATCTAAAGCTTTGCTATTTGTTTTGTTTTGTGTAGGACGAAAGACATGATTTGGACATGATGAGATGAAGGTAGGAGATGTAGGTTATTGACGTGGCATTGTAAAGAAGGTCTTGAACTGTTCCTATGAGATGAATTGCTCGAGATGTGATGAATACCTGGATGAGGACCAGGCCTACACCTAGTCGAGAGAGGTTGGCTCTGTAGAAACTTATGATGACAAATAGTACCATTTGATGATCAATAATAAGAAGATTATGGCAGCAACTATGATGATGACTCTATGACTCTGCGATGATGACTCTGCTATGAAGACTTGGCCGTATGTGTTGATGACTAGGAAGAGAGAGAATACCTTTCTAGTTAAGAGGGAGTGTTGATGTATTTGTAACTTCGGAAGATATTATGATGCATATTATCATTGTATGTTGTTGTACCCCCATTGGGGATGTGTTTACCCCCTTGCGGGATGCATTAATTGTGTCTAGACCTTGAGGTAGAACCTCCATTATAAGTCGGGGCAATAGTCCCTAGTGTAACATCATGTAATGTTTAATTAGGGTCTCTATGGGATAATTAGACCCTATTAGGGAAGACATGTGGGCCCCAGTCTTATGTTTTGTCAGTGAATTGAAAGGGTATAAATATGGAGGTGCTCTCCCTCATTTATACACACCTCACACTCTCAAGTTCACATGTGTGTGTGTGTGTGTGTGTGTGAGAGAGAGAGAGAGAGAGAGAGAGAGAGAGAGCTGTTGAATACTTCTTATTACTGCTTTTGATCATCTTACTATTCCGAGGAAGTTTGCAGGATTTTCTCCTGTATCTTTTATATCTTGTCCATCTTGCTATACTTATTATTCTTTTAGATAAAGATCCTAGATAAACTAATCGGATCTAAACAAAAGATAACAATAGAAGATAAGGATGTTGTGGAAGAACTATCAACTTTAGTGGAAGAACGTAAACCACGTGTACAACGAGAGAAGAAATTTAACTACATTGGTAAAAGGGTGAAAACTGGCTGCGAGCAAAGGATGAATTCCAAAATAGGTGAGTATGACATGGATTATCTAATTTCGGATTTGGGATCAGATGTTAATATTCTCAATAGATAGACATGGGAAAGTATGGGAAAGCCGAGACTAGTTTGGTCTCTTGTTCAGCTGAGGGTAGCTAACCAGTTGAAGGTTTTTCCTATCGGTCGAATGACATAGGTACTTGTCGAAATAGAAGGACTTTGGACCTAGGCATAATTTTAGCTTATAGATATTTTCGATGATACAAATACGTATCCCATACTTATTGGGATTGACTGGGATATCGATAATCAAACCATTATAAATTTTAAGAAGAGGATGTGAACATTTGAGGATGCAAAAATACGGGTGGTCACTCGAATTGATCCTCTTTAAGGCCAAATATATGTCAAGTAGGTAAACAAAGAAGAAAATATGGATATCTAGATCATATCTGTAATATTTCTTGTTTGATGGACGACTATGTTAATTCGACAACCAATGGAAAAATTAGTTGGTAAAGTATTAGTTCCTGCTCGTCAGAATCAGGAGAAGCTCTGAAGAACTGGAAGAATCGACTACATGAAGTATCAATGCGGAAATGCACAAGATTCACAAAATTTGTGCAATGGGTAGGTACTGAGTTATGCGATCTACCTACCTATGAAGGTTTACCTAATTTGGAATCCTTTCTTATATAGTTTGAAGAGAAAGTATCTGAACCTTAGCGCTTGTTAGTCCTCGATGTTTCATTGAAGGAAACATGCACAAGATAGTGCATGGCTCATAAGTAGTCTATTTTAGAATGGACTCAATGACGAATATTGTTGGAAATCCAATTTGGTGAGAAGGTGCTCTATACTAGTTAGAAATATGCAGGACTCACTAATCTTGTTGGGCATATTAAGCATTGCCACATGACATGGGATATATTGTCATGACAAGAATGGGTTCATCAGTTCATACATACATTGGACATGATACCGAGAAATTGGATATGTCGGTTGAGCTACGATGATAAACAATTGAGTGGGAAGAAATAGGTTACAGTTTTACATTTACATTTAGATTTGCTGATGATAATTTGACAATTGATTATGCTCTACAAGTAATTAGAACTAAGATCTTTGAATACATCCCTGTGTAGATGTCAATTTTCCATCAGAGCAACATGACAGTTCAACATTGGATGGAGTGCTACAATATAATAAGTGAACCTAATGATGATAATCCCTGTGACATTCCTGAATATGAGGGTACCCAAGCAATGGAGGGTTAAGGTGTATCAAGTGACAAGTTTTTGAATCTTCTTAAAAAAAAAGAAAAGAATATTGGTTCTCTAGAGAACCCAAAATTCTCTAATATTTGGGACTATTGGGATGATGAGACAGTAGGGAAGATTACAGATTTATTGCATGAATTCCAGGATTTGTTCCCTACTAAATTTTCAGAAATGAAGGGAATTGTTGGTGGTCTCAGAGAAATGAAAATTCCCCTGAATCCCGACGCAAACCTATCAAACAACGACCATATAAACTCAATCCGAGATATAAAGAAAAAATAAATATAGTGTTAGACAAAATGCTAGATGCAGGAATTATAGAACCTATCGAGGATTCTGAATGGATTATCCCTATGGTGGTGCAAGACAAGAAAAATGGTGAAGTCTGTATCTGTGTTGACCCGAGGAAGCTAAATGATGCTTGCATGCATGACCCATTTTCGACCCCGTTTATCGATGAAGTGTTAGAGATTGTCAGAGGACAAGAAGTATATTCGTATACTGATGGGTTCTCTGGGTACCATCAGATAAGGATTTGTTGTAAAGGAAAGTTTCCTATGGCTAGGGTTTAAGAGGCCATCAACATACTAGGGTTGAAAGGTGGATGCAAATGGTTCTGCAGGAAAATATAAACAAGATTCAAAGGTTAGAATGGTTCATGCCTTAGCCAAATGAAGATTGATTCAGGCAGCCCTTCAATCCTCTTCTTTCTCCTCTTGCCCCTCTTGCTCCAAGAGACCTACAAAACAAATTATACCTTCCTCAAACCATTATGACCACATATAAAGAAATGATAATCAAAGCAGTATGAGAAACTATTCTAATTAACATAAATATATGATCATAAATATAAATTCAATCACATATTGAACAATGATTTGGGAAGAACAAGGACATCACATCTTTATTAATATTGAAAACAAGTACAAGTATACCTTCTCTTAAAGTTCTGCACCTCACGAAACCTTGATCTGGTTCTGTTGCTTCTCTTCTCCAAGGAACTCAACCTCCAAGCTCTACAACACAAGGAGATAGCTTCTAGGGAAAAGGTGTGGGCAAAGAGAGCTCCAAATACTCCAGCATAACAATGCAAAGATTCAAGTATCCTATCATGGACCTCCCTACTTCTATTTATATGATTTATGAAGAGTTAGGGTCGAAGACAAAGTAGTTACAACTGAAGGAGTCAGTTGCATAACTACCCAAACTACCCGAATTTCGAAATACGTATTTTTTTTTGACATTTTCAGGAGGCGTACATGGGTTGCAGAGACAATAGTCACATACACGAGGAGGTATAAACGGGTTGTAATGCATAAATTCAAGTATTTAAGGCGTACATGAGTATTATATATAGCAACTCACGTACATATGTGGGTTTCCTTAAGGAAACTCATGTACACATCAAAAAAATCATTTTTAGGTTATTTCTGAGCATTTTCAGACTTTGGTGTCTTCTAGAAAGTTTCATCTAAAATAGATACCTTTCCAACAGTACAAAGATGAGGTCAAATGGAGTTACAAAACTCTATATATGGGTCCTCCAAGAAAGGTGTTTTTTTAGTGACTTTTAGTGACTTTCATGAAGTGTCGACATGCGACGAAAACATAGGAAAGTGGTCATAGGCAGAGATGTGTCATTTTGAGCTATAACAGATGCCCCCTAATGTATGAGGTTAGAATGGAATATGATAGCTGAAATACATTATAAAGGAAACAGCTGAGTATGGAGAGAGTAGAGAATCCAAGATCAAAAGGCTCGAACAAAGGTACCTGAAAGAGAGATAAATGTCAGACAAAAACTGATCTCTGGGACATACAATTCCATATACAGATCATCACCATAAAGATACAATTGAATCCAACATATGTATAATTAATGAAACTATCATGGTCGCTCAATATGCAAAAAGGCACCATATCAAATCTAAAGCAGCCATGGCCACAAATGAACAAGGTGGATCCATGCTCAATAATCGATCATAGCCACAAAAATACAAGGAGGATCTATGTCTCAGCAAGATGTCATATAAAATGTAACAAGGTCTTGCACAACTTGGGCAATAGCAAAATGATGATGCTATTGTCAGCCCAAGGTCTTCAATCCAAACAACCCAAAAGGTACAAATCCTAACCATGCGAATAAATGAGTTGAAGTCAAACATGGAGGAAACTGTTTGATTACCGGTCAATAATGAGAACCATTAACAAACGTGAGGGAAACCACCATTAATGAAAATGGTCTCCAAGGTACCTAGTACATTCTAAGAAGTGTGAATACAAGGACTTGAAGTCGAACACTTGAAGAATCCATTGAGTAGGAGACATTAAGGTATTCCCACTACCCAATAGCGAGGGAAATTGCCACTGATGACGACAATCCCCAAGGTACTGTCATAAAACTCTAAATCTAATTCCCAGAGCAAGAGGTGTTGCAGTTGATAGGAAGAGATCCATTGGAAGGAAGGAATTAAGGCATCCTTAATCATCCAACACGAGGTAAGTCAAAGACTAATTGGATCTGGAGTTGGTACTGAATTTCACGACAAGGACCGCTAAAGACATGATGTAATGAACTGATAACAGGGAATGGCCAACACAAAAGGTCAAGGAAACTGCAGAATGATCAACAAAGGTTTAATCCTTGAACAATGAGCACAACACAAAAGTGACTTAGGCAACTTTTGACACAAAAGGACCAACAACACAAATCTACAATGTAGGAGACATTGATAGATTCTCCATATAATTGGAAAAGAGACCAACTAGAGGAGTACGAAACTATGAATCAGGATAAGGTCAAAATACTAGGACCCAACTGTTGATAGACTCAAAACTGGTGCTTTGTTCAAGGAAACAAGACTTGTTGCCATGGTGTAAAAAACATGTGAATGAACTTCCCTTCCCCTCTTTCTTGTAAAGGTTTAATGAGTCCAAGAAAGAAAACTCGGGACCTTCTTCATTTTTGGAAAGCTTGAAGAAGAGACTGAAGAATGCTTGATAAAGCACTGATTCGTGGATTTTACGAGCCCAAAATAGTACATGCTCGATGGTGTTTTCATAGTTTAGAGAGTCTGAAAACTCCAAAGAAGACTCCAGGGGGGAACGTTTTCATATAATTTAGTCTCCTTAGGCCGAAAAAGTATAAAACAAACCACAGAAGAACTCTCTTAGCTTCCGAAGAAGTAAGGCGCACCTTTTTCGTACTTAGTCGGGAAGGTTCAAAAAAGTTTAAATTACCACCTACCCAACGCTCCTTCAAAAGAATCATATAGCTTGAGTTTTACGAGTGTGAAGGAAGGCAAGATCACTCAGAAATATCCATTTGATTACGAGAAATGGGGCTTAAAACAATAAATTCGATGCTTTTTTCTTTAGGGTTTAATGAGCATGACAAAGACATAAAGTACACTCAGAATCTTTTTCATGTTTAGGTCCAGAGCACAAAAAATAGAAAACTAAGCTCATACCAGGGGTTCCTTTTTCGTAAGTTTAGTTCCTCAGGCCTGGAAAAGTTATAAACCTATGCCTGAGAATACTCTTCTCAATTCCGAAGAAAATAGAGTGTTCCTTTCTCATATTATTCCACATGGTCTAAGAAAGTGATAACCTACCACCAATGTGGATGCCCATTCACATATTCTTAACGAGCCTGAATGGAAAAGTTTACTCAGCAGTCAATTCTATTTTGAGGAGTTAGACCTGGGCCTAAAGAAACTCAATATCTTTCCCATGAAGTTTTAACAAGTCTGGAAAAATCAACTCGCGGCCTCCTTATTTTTTTAATGAGCTCAAAGGAGAGTAGAAAGAATTCTCTAAATGCGAGGAGACGAGTCTCAGGGGTAAGAAAAACTAGTTCCAAGCATGAGAAACAAACCTATGCA
The DNA here is from genome assembly GCA_001517045.1 of Pseudotsuga menziesii. Classification (NCBI taxonomy): domain Eukaryota; kingdom Viridiplantae; phylum Streptophyta; class Pinopsida; order Pinales; family Pinaceae; genus Pseudotsuga; species Pseudotsuga menziesii. The sequence goes on from LPNX010943866.1 coordinate 330,701, forward strand.
TAATGCAAGGAACATGAGCAGGATAAAGACACTCGAGGAACGTCTCCTCAAGGTAAAGGGTGTCAAGTTGCAAAGGAAAAATGATACAAGGATTAGCGACAATGAGAACAAAGATGAGGGATTATACAATGAGCTAAAATTGTGGAAGCTGACATTAGGCTCATAAGCGTGAGCAGGGCACATGCAAATGTAGTTACAGCTTGAAAAACAAGGTGAGGCCAATAAAAATTTGTGAATCCAACTAAAAATCCTATCTCCAAGAAATAACAACATCAAAATCACATTCAGAAGAAAAGATCCGATGTAGGTCACTTTGGCAGAAACACATGTGAGTTTTCTATCTTCTACAAAAGGTAAAGTTAAGGTAGAATTGACTAAAGAAGATTCTATAGAACCAAGGCTCGAGGGTTTATAATTAGTAAGATCAACCTCAAAAGGAGAGAAAAAATAAACAAGGGAGATAGAGTCTATAGGAACAAACTCAGTATCACAGGAGTTGAAAAATTCATAAGAAAAATCAAACTCATTAGGATCACTGACTTGCTATTCAAAGGGAGAGTCCAAAAACTCAAAAGGTCCAACATAAGAAGACCGATCCATGGAAATATTGGCCTTACTAAGAAAATAAGGGTTAGACTTAGTCACAACTGAACCAACATCCAATAGAAGGTCAGATTGTATCAAAGAATCTAGGAAGACTTCATCCGAAGGAAGGAGATCCTCCGAGATAAGACACATGTCTAAAATTTCAAATGGATCGATAGAGTGGAGAGCAGGCTCCAGAGTATGTATAGGATGAATCACCTGGTCAACTGTTGGGACCAATTCCCGGGAAGGTAAGCATGAAAACAGAGGCTACTTCTCAGTAGAAATTGAACGCAAAAGACATGAGGCCACATAGCTCACTTGTGGCGGGGCAGTGTCTATAGAAACACTGGGAATAGATAAAGGAAATACCTGGTCTCTAGTTGGGTCAGGATAAGGATTAAGAAAATCCAACCGATCGATAATGACAATTCCTTCGCCATGATTAAAGTACATCACACGAAATAATGTTAACACCACATCTTGCATGGCATATACATAATCACGTCCAAGGAGCATATTGAAGTCCAAGGGGTATTTTATCACCATGAAGTCAACTAATACAGTCTTCCCACCCAAAGTAATAGGTGTTTGAGTGAGAATTCCCAAGGCAATACTAGTTCTTCTATCAAATGCCAGTAACTGACTAGATGTCGACACAAGGCTGGGAGATCCCATGCCTTGCCAATCATGAGCAGATAAGATACTAACTAAGGATCCTTCATCAACAATACAATGAGAAATCATGTATGATTCAACTTTGACCTTTATCTGGAAAGGTGCATCAAAAGGAAGGCGCGGCTCAACTAGGCTATCCCAATCAAAGGAAGCAATATGAGAGCTTGGTGGGGGTTGATCCGAAATGAGTTCAGTGCCCCCTTGTTCAGTAAGTTCTGAACTAGTAGTGAAGAAAATGTGACTAGCAGACACTTCACTCTCCAAAGGAAGAGTGGGATTGATCGACAATGGAATTGAGTCAACCGCTTCGTGAAAGTCACTATCCGAAGCTAGAGTGGGATTGACCAAAGATGACATTGGTTCAATCACATCAGGATCACTCTTTGAAAGAAGAGTGGGATCAACCAAAGATGAGATTGGTTCGACCACTTGATCAACCAAAGGTTGAGTAGGTTGTCGAGAAACTATAGGTTGTTCAGGAGAAGGAAATTCTTGAGTATCGGACCACACTCTTCGCACCTCTATGATAGTAAGGCACTAGTGAGTAAGATGATCTCCCTCGCATAACTTACAAGGGAACATAAGTTTGCACTTTGAATGACTAATTTTCTCAACGGTGTCAACATGACTAGTAGTGGCTGACTGTTTGCTCTTAGCATGACCTATAGAGGTTGAGATTTTTCCCCTAGCATGACCACCAGAGGCTGGGTGACTGGGTCCAACTTGAATAAGAGAAGTTGGTTGTTGAAAATATTCAGGATGTTCAAAAATGGGATGACCATGAAACCAAACTCTTCGCACCTCCGTAATAGAAGGGCATTTATAAGTAAGGTGGTCTCCCTCACAAATATTACAAGGAAACTTGGGCTTGTGTTTTGAACGGTTAATCTTTTCAACAGTGTGAACATGACTCACAGTGGCTGACAGATTGTCTTCAACATGAATCACAGAGGCTGAGAGGCTGCCCCCATCATGACCTGTAGAGGCTGAAAGACTAGGTCCAACATGATCTGTAGAGGTTGGATGGGCACCACCAGCATGAACAACAGAGGCTGAATGGTTAGGATCAACATGCTTTGTAGCAATTGGGTGTGTGCCCCCACCATGGACTTTAGAGGTTGGGTGGATGGATCCAACATGACTGGCAGAGGTTGGATGGGGAGGTTCAAATTGAACATTAGAGGTTGAATGGGTGCCCTCAGCATGAACTATAGAGGCTAAGTGACTGGATTCGACATGACCTGGAAAGGTTGAAAGGATCCCACCAGCATGATCAATAGAGGCTGGATGGTGAAGATCAACTTGACTTGCAGAGGTTGAGTGCTTAGATACAACATGACCTGCAGACGTTGTATAGGTGCCCCCAGCATGACTTGCAGAGGCTGGGTTGTGAGGTTCAACTTGACCTACAGAGGTTGAACGGGTTCCCCCTTGCTTATGTGCCTTCTTCCTATTCCTTATTTTTTTGTTCCTTTTAGACTTCCGGTTACTAGTATCAGTACTTTCACCACATGAGGTAGAAGGAGGAGGAGAATCAACTACAGGTGAAGGGGAAGTAGTGTTTTGATGCCCTTGATATAAGGATATTACTTGTGAAGCATCGGGGGTATTCACGACAGTTGGAGTGGAAAACAACCATATCGGTAGCCCTAGGATGAATCTAGGTAGATTCAAGGTGGCCATCAAAGGAACACCAACATTCCCCATGAGAGGAATAGTACAAGGAGTTCCCAACATGGGGATCTCTTGGTTGGTGTTCAAATGGGTGTTAGCCATAGTTTCAAACAATAAGACAAAGTCTGACGTTGACAGGAAACCAAAAGTGCAAAGCATCCACCTAAAGGCAGACTAAGTAGAGACAAACCACACAACACTCACTAAAAAATTCCTAAATCCAAACATACAAACATGTATAAGATACGCTTTCCAAAAGAAAGATGATAGATAGTTACTTGGCGTCCCTGTAGATGTTCTTAGGCACAAGTGGAGGAATCACCCACCGCCGTCCCACACCTTCTACCGGGGTTACCTTCCAAGCCCGTTTAAGGTCAACCAGAAATAGCCTTCCGGTGTACCTGTGTATGAACCCTAGAGTCAAAGAGACTAAAGGCTACCTCAAATATATTGACAGTCTAGGGGGACAGTTGCAAGCCTGGTTCATACGCATGGGTAGGGTAGCAAAGTCCAAAACCCTGTCTAAGACAGAATCCCCAGATGCGCAAAAACCTTGGTTTACGCTTTGACAAGGAATTGGAGGGTTATCTCCTTAGTCCAAGTCTCCACGTGGCCTCATGCTTAACTCCCATTTGAGAGGATCTTCCTAGATACAATCAACATAGAAGAGGATTTACCTAGTTATTGGCCAACTACACCTAAAATTTAATACTTGTGGAGAGTTAAAACTCCCTAATCCACAAGTCTATCTTGAGCTAGTTGGTGTATGACCCTATAAAATAAAACTTACTAATAATTTTTAAATTATATCGTTTATTTTAAGTGTTGTTTTTAGTAAGAGGGTAAATGGCGTGAAACTTATGTGGTGTTTTGACTCAAAGTTGAAACAAAATGACTAAGCAAAGAGAAATGAAATGCAAAAAGAAAAAACTATTCTCTTTCGTTTTTCAAATAGAAACTTGAAAGCCACAAAAGAACAAATTCTTTTTATTTTTCAAGAACAATGATATGCCATGCAATTTAGACTGAAAACCTAATCTACATACATATAAAGCAAACATGTGTTTTTTTTACTTTTTTCGTTTATAAATGCAAAAGAAAAAACAGCCTATCAACTAATGCAAGCAAGTAATGTAAGCAAAGCAAATAGACAACTGCTCTACACCCCACAAACAAACCCTAGGTTTCCCTAAAGTTGGATATAAACTCTCTTGGAAGGAAGGCTCACAAAGGTAAACAAGCCAACAACTTTGGAATGAAGAGACTGAACAATAAGATTGACATAACAAAGGTCAAGAAGTCCCAAGAATCAATCTAAAAATACAAAAAGAGGCTGCTCAGTACCTTGTCCAACAAGGTCAAGCCAAAGAAGGAGGTGGGGGGGAAGGCAACAAAAACAAGTTCAAATAATTGAAATAGACTTACAAGATAGACAAAGACCACCTAACTGAGATAAAACAACCTCTCAAGAGTCATGTCCATGCAAAGGACCCTTGAAGACCCTACAAACATCCCTCAAATCACCAAAAACCCCTAAAAATGATGAAAGAACACAAATTCAGGTGCATACGTGGGTTGCCTTAAGGTAGGTAGCATATGACACACAAGTTGTAGGTAGTTGAAGTCATGTATACAACACAGACACGTGACTATTTAGCCTGAAAGTCACGTATGGATGACAAAAGGCACAAAAAGGGTCAAAAACTGACCTAGGAAGGCAAGAAAGGCGTTCCAACAGACTCAAAAGGTGTTCCTAACTTGTAAGAAGGACCTGAAACCTTACAAAAGACTAGAAGAAAGACAGAGAAACCCCAAATAGACAAGGCTCTCCCCAGCGAAGTCGCCAGTTCTGTTGTAAAGGAAAGTTTCCTATGGCTAGGGTTTAAAAGGCCATCAACATACTGGGGTTGAAAGGTGGATGCAAATGGTTATGCAGGAAAATATAAAAAAGATTCAAAGGTTAGAATGGTTCATACCTTAGCCAAATGAAGGTTAATCCAAACAACCCTTCAATCCTCTTCTTGCTCCTCTTGCTGCTCTTGCTCCAAGAGACCTGCAAAATGAATTATACCTTCCTCAAACCATTATGACCACATATAAAGAAATGATAATCAAAGCAATATGAGAAACTATTCTGATTAACATAAACATCTGATCATAAATATAAATTCAATCACACATTGAATAATGATTTGGGAATAAGAATGACATCACATTTTTATTAATCTTGAAAACAAGTACAAGTATACCTTCTCTTCAAGTTCAACACCTCATGAAACCTTGATCTGGTTCTGCTGCTTCTCTTCTCCAAGGAACTCAGCCTCTAAGCTCTGCAACACAAGGAGATAGCTTCTAGGGAAAATGTGTGGGCAAAGAGAGCTCCAAATACTCCAGCATAAAAATGCAAAGATTTAAGTCTCCTCTCATGGACCTCCCTACCTCTATTTATATGCTTTATGAAGAGTTAGGGTCGAAGACAAAGTAGTTACAACTGAAGGAGTCAGTTGCATAACTACCCAAACTACCCGAATTTCAAAATACGTATTTTTTTTGACATTTTCAAGAGGCGTATGTGGGTTGTAAAGAAAATAGTCGCATGCATGAGGAGGTATACATGGGTTGCAATGTAGAAAGTTGTGTGTACGCGAGTATTATATATAGCAACTCGTGTACATACACGGGTTTCCTTAAGGAAACTCGCGTACAAATAAAAAAAACTCATTTTTAGTATATTTCTGGGCATTTTCAGACATTGGTGTTTTCTAAATTTTTTTAGCTGACACAAACAAATTTCTAATACGGTAGAGATGAGGTCAAACAGAGTTACATAACTCCAGTTATGGGTCCTCCAAGTTAGGTGTTTTTTCAGTGACTTTTAGTGACTTTCATGAATTGTCGACATGCGACGAAAACATAGGAAAGTGGTCACAGGAAGAGATATGTCATTTTGAGCTATAACAAGATTGAAAAATAAGATCGGTACAAGATGAAATTTGTGACAAAATGGGGATACTTCCAATACACAATAATGTCCTTTGTTCTCAATAATGATCCTGCTATTTTTTATAGAATAGTCGTAGATGCTTTTAAAGATGTCATACATAAATTTTTTGAAGTACACTTTGACGAATGGACGATCTATGGGATAGTAAAAGATCACATTGAGATTTTTAGAATGATGCTAGACCGATGTAGATAGTTCCATATTTCCCTTAATTTAAAGAAGTGCATTTTTTGTGCCCCTTTTGGTTTCTTGCTGGGTCATGTGGTTTGTCGAGATGGAATATTAATGGACGCTACCAAGATTGTGATTATTGTCGACTTACCACCACCTACAACAGTGAAACAATTGAGAAATACATTGGGACATACATGGTATTATGGAAAATTTATCACATGATATGCAGAGGTTACAACTCCTATGGAAAAATTATTAAATAAAGATGTTAAATTTCAATGGAATGATTAATGTCAAGAGAATCTAGATGTTCTTAAAAACAAGATGGTTACAACACCTATATTGGTGTTTCCATATTGGAAAAAATAATTTCATGTACATGTTGATGTGTCATCTGTCACGCGGTGTTGTACTTGCACAAGCAATTGAGGGTTCTATTGATCACCCTATTACATTTACTAGTAGAAAACTGTCGAAAGGAGAAAAGAGCTATACCACTACTAAAAGATAAGGACTTGCTATGGTATATGCTATCCAAAACTTTCGACAGTATTTGTTGGGAGGACATTTTAAGATGCCATACAAATAATTTTGCATTGAAATATTTGGTCAATAATCCAGTGTTGGGGGGGAATATTTGTCGATGGCATCTCCTATTCTAAGAGTTTGACTTGGAAATTATTGTCAAGTCGGGTTGATTGCATTCAGAACCGGACCATCTGTCGAGGTTAGAAAGTGGAGAAGATCTATTAATCTCAATGATAGTCTTCATGACACACAATTGTTTGCAATTAATATGATTGATGACTATAATCTCATTTCATATCAAATGGAGGAAGTAGCGAATGAAACTTGTAAAAATATTGATGAAGGGAATACTGACTTGGTCAATGATATTACAAACTTACTGCAGACTCTTTGTGTCGCAATAAAGGGAGTTTGAGTGGTGGTCGAGCAGGAATTGTATACGATTGTGTCATAAGAATAAGATGGTACATCTAAGGAATGACTTGTCGAGGTACCCTTGACAACCCCACATAAAAAAATTCAAGAGATTTCTAATGCCATTGACTTGGATACGTCGGAGCATAATTCCATGATCAAGGACATTGGTCATGTAAGTCTTGATTTTTCTATAGTTCCAATGTATTTACTGCATAGTATTCAGTAGGATGCAGTAGATGAGTTGAACACAAAATATCATGTGGTGTTTGAATAGCTCAAGCACTCCAAGAATACCATCACATCACTTAAAAACAAAGTCAAGGAGATGACGCAGAAATAAAAAACATGGCAAGATGAAAAGAAAAGATTGGAGAAAGTTGTTGCACTTTCCTTCCATGAATTCTTTGAAGAGGGAATTACAATTGAGATGCTCCCATAATATAGAATTTTTCGACTTGGATACGTAGTTTTCGACTTCTGTAAATGAGTTGCAGAGATAGAAATAAATATGACTCCCAGTACACCCCCTGAGGTACTAGAAGCTCGATGGAAGGTAGTGACTGAAACTGCACAAAATATTCAGGAGGCCGAGGCACTTTGTGCCAAAGAAAATGCACAGGTTTCTCAGTCACGGGAATCCTTGATGGACGATACAGAATTGGAATAGGTAACATAGTAACTTCATATTGCATAATTCAATCTTAATGGACTAAGGACTGAATTGAAGAAATTTCCATCGGTTGAAAATATGAGCAAGGATGTTGAATTCAAAATATTACAATAGGAGGTTGCTAAAATACAGAAATAATAACAAAGCAAATAGAATGTGTCGTAGATCTCCAAGTTGAAGCAAAGAAGCTTACAGGAACAATCCACCTGATCCATGAAAGAGTGCGACAAGCGCGAGATGTAATGAGAGTAGAAAATTCAGAACATATCAGTTTTGAACTTGTCGATCAAATGTATAAGGTCAAATAAGATGTGCAATGAGAAGCAAAAGGTGTAATGAAGTTCTATCAGGAGTTTTAGAGTAAGCTTGACCTGACATAAATTTTGTACTAAAGTGGCTTAGTATGAGCCATAGGTGAGTGTTGGGGGCCTGTTCCCCTAGGAAAATATACAAGAATTTTGTTCGAAAAGATGAAGAATCTAGTCACAAGGTGAGAAAGACCAAGACATAAAAGGGTGTGACAAAAGATGAGAAGAGAAAGAGAAACCATGAGCTTGACCTAGTTTTGATAAGAGTTAGTTAAGTTGGACTAATAGTTTATTTTTAGGAAAGGGCATGATTGTAAATCAGACTAATAGCTCCTATATTAATGTAACATGATGTTTTGAGTTTGTAGAACAACTTGTAGACTAACAATTAGGAACCAGTCTATGTTAAAATAAGAACTGTAAAAGGCATATAATGTGGATCCAAGCTGTGTGCGGATGACTAGAAAAGGAGAAGGGAAAAAGAGACTGGACTGAACTAGACAAAGAAGAGAGCTAGTAAGACATGAGAGCACGAGAAAGAAAAAAAAACCCTCATCTATTATAAAGAAGATCCTCAAAGAGGTCTGCAAGCTATGTGTGTAGAACAAAGGCGTTGAAAATATCACTCATGCCAGATGAAGAGCGCCTTTGTTGTTTTTCCCATATGGGTTTTCATGTTAAATGTGTGTCTTTGTTGTTTGTGTCTACTGTGAATGAATCTTTGTGAGTCTGTTGAACATCTAATGATATAATATTTTGGAATGTTAATTGATATGTGTTAAAATCTATATATGCTGTCTATGTGTGTTGACGGATCGGTCTGCCCTACTCTCTGATGTATGTATGAATATGGAAGTCCATCCCTTGGTTTTGGTTGAGCACCCTGATCATACTATGATAAAAAAATCCCCTTCCATTACTGTAGAAACCTTGTTCTCGTAGTCCCCATAGATATCTTAGGTGAGACCTCACTTGTTTCATAGGTGTTGTCGACGATGTTATACTGTCAGGCCGATATATTGGGTTTTGTTGATAGATAGGGAACTTTGAACCTGGGTTAGTTGAAACTAAACCAATAATAATGTAAATTTATATGAAAATTTTCAAAAATTGACAAAAATGACTTAAACCCAAGATATCTTACTTACTAAATTAACTTCCAACCAAGTGAGTTAAACAAACGGTTTAGTAATATTATGAAGGAGAATGGGGTTTTTGTTGAGAAAGGCAACCCAAGAAACCTTGATTTTGGCCTACAAGACAATTTCACACAATCAAACAAAAATAAAAATGAAATTCAGAAATTGAAATTTCTCAAATTTGGGATTAGGCTATGGTTAGCTTACTCGAAAAATGAATGTTTTCTCACCATTTTTGTTTTGCCGAGTTCATAAAATGAACACAACAAAGATCATACATAGTTAAGAAATTTTTTTTTGCTCTGTTTATGATTTGTGAAGTTTACACAAAGCACATAGAAAATATAATACACAGATTGAAAAGGTAATAAATTGGGATTAAAATAAAAACTGGGCTAAAATATGATGGCCTTGGAACTCACTCTTTTGAAATATTTTAGTAATCTATCATGGAAAACTATACTTGTCATAAGTGAATATCACATGACACAATGAGGAATAATTGTATCCTTCTTTAACTGATTGAAAGATTATGGTGATTCCTTGATTGATTTGAAAGATTTTAGTGAAGTGTCCATAGAACTCCCACTTTGTATCTCACTTTTGTAGTGAGTAGGATATTTTGACTTGGAAATTAAACCTATCTTGTCTTATTTAGGGATTCTATATAAATTTTTCATCTATAAAATTTTGTTATACATGGAATATAAACATTTCATCACAATTGGTGAGTTTTCTATTAATATACCTAACAAAGATTCAGATGTAAAGAGCCTAATTAGCGAATATCGTATACAATTATAAAACCATTTTATTTTATTCCAACACTTTCTAATTTGCATCTTATTTAATTGGGTTTCAAACAAAGAAAACATTTTGTTCTTACCTTTACCCCTTTCCAAGGATGTAATTATAAGGCATAATTACTACTTATTTTTTAATTTTGATTGGGCATCGTATATAGTTATAAAACCATTTTATCCAATTCCAATACTTGCTTCATTTCATCTTATTATACCTACCAAAGGCGCAGGTATATTGTATTCGATTTCACATTGACTGCCAACTGCATTACTTTTGCAAAATTTCCTATGTATTAAATTAACCATCATTTTTTCAAAAAATATTTCTACACTAAATTATATTTATTTCGAATACAATTGGATTAGGACTTGGAGTCTCATTGTAGATACTGTTATGCTCATCTTGGTTTTAGAAAGGATCTTGAAATGCTCTAATAATTTCCATTAAATTCCATTACCAGAACCATTTCCTCATCTCACCGCCTCCATCGCTTCTGCCTTTGCCTCCAGTGCCAACCGCCTTCCACTGCCTCCTTAGTCACCATAGCCACCGCCACATGTTCCCTGAATCGCTTTTGTCATTGCCACCCCTTGTTCATGCTTTCATATGTAGTGTTGATCTTGATATGTCATTGCCACCCCCTTCTTCATGATTTCATGTGTAGTTTTGATCTTGATCCATCCAAGAGAGTTGCAATGTATTGGTTCAACCAACCTACATTGAATTGTATTGTGCAGATTGCAATGGAAGCTACGTTGCTTCCCTTTCAACCTATGGCTATGGATCTAGATTCCTATGTACCCTCCTATGGTAAGTGAAAAGGTTCACTGATATTGAATAGTGCAGGCTCTGTCTTTTCTCTAGGTTGCTTTGTTAATTCTTATGTGGGATAAACTGGGATTGCTTGAACTGGGGCTATAGGATCTGCTACTATAGCACATACACTACAGGATCTACCATCTCTAAACTTGACCTAATAACAATATGAAGGTATGCTTTGAATTTATTGATTGTAATCATCCTATTTTGTGGTAATATTTCTTGTTGTAGTGTCTTAACGAATTCATGATTCAACTATGGGAGGATTCATACAATGTAAAACCCACAGGGATCTAGTGAAAAATCTGAGCACCCACAAAATCAACAGCTTACTATGCCATATCCCTCCACCTTTGGGGACCTTATGTAATGATGGTGACTGGATTAGCCTGTAGCATATATACCCTTAGGTTTTTGTTCCATATAAATGCTAACAAGGCTAACTTATATCTGCTCCGTCTATCTTATTGTTTAAGCATTAGTGTAGTGTACATGTGAAACAATCAACAAAAACATATACACTCAACATACCTTCACCACTGCCATATTGGGCCATTGATCTATGTTGTAGCTTCTATGATCAACTACAACCTTTTAAGGCTGATAATCCCGGTGCATCAATGGGATAATGGAATTAGAGAAACTACAATGGGATAATGGAATTAGAGAAACTACGCTTGTGGTGCCTCATAAACGTTATACCTATATCTAAAGAATGTGCTAAAAATTTACAAGACATTTATAATTCATGAGAATATGTCACCCATGAGTGGACATACTTTCATTGCTTTTTTTTGCTTTGGATTTCCTTCTTTTTCCTCTTTTCCTGACTTTCCTTCTTTTCTAAACTTTCCTACTTTTCATACTTTCTTTATTTTCCTGTTTTATCCTGCTTTCTGGATTTATGCTGCTTTTCCTGAAATATTCCTCTTTTCTCTTTTTTGGCATCATTTTTGGATTATAGTGCTTACTTGACTTCTACTCCAAGTAATTCCTCCAACCTTATCCACTAATTCGAATTGGTGGGCCAATTTCTCCATTTATTCATCATAACAAATAAAAATATTAATTGTACCAATAATATTAAATGCTCCATAATTATTTATTCCAATGGGTAGCAACTATGGATAAATTTAAATGCACACTCCTAATTAATTAATTGCCTCACCTTAACCCCTCATTAATTATTTAATTCAATCTGTCACTAGGATCCATGGGATTCGATCTACTTCATGGTGTTGTCAAAATGGGAAAATGTCAGTTTGCAGTGAAGATTGCTTATGAAACTATTTAAACGTTGATAAAAAAATTTCACCCTAGCATGAGTATGATCATTTGGGACTTATATTTATTTCATAGGATTTATTGGACATGGTATTACCATATAATGAAGCCATTTTGGAAGAAATGAATTGGTTTAATAAACCATGGAAAGATAAACACCACCAATCATAATTTCTTCCCTAGTTAGACAAGTTGGAAGTTGGAGAAAAAGGTTTGATCATGATGGAATATTTGAATTGGTATGAAAGATTCATCCCAACACACAATGTGTATGTGTAAGGAAACATGAAACATTTCTAAAACCACATTGATAAACATCTCCACTAAACCTAATGTTGTTGAGAATTTTATGATCTGAGTAGACTTTTTTCTTCTTCAGACAAGTAAGTTTAGACATGCATTTCTCTCTTCAAAGAGTATAGTGAAATCTTTTCTTGGTCATATGATAAATTTCTAGGCATTTATATGTGGATTGTTGAGAATGAGATTAAAACATATGACCATGTGAAGCATGTTCAAAAAAATATGCGACCATTTAATCCTTGTAAAGTATCCACGATTAAGGCAGACATAGAAAAATGATTAAAACATGCCTTTATCTACACAATTCCTCTGATTAAATGGGTGTCAAAGCTAGTCCCTGTGAATACAAAGCATGGGACCATCCACATATGTACATAATTTTTTGATCTAAACAAAGTGTGCTGAATAGATAATTATTCCACACCAGTTATTGATTAGAATGAATGTGACAAAAACTGGAATATTTCTTCTATGGATGGTTTTTTTGCTTAGAATTAAATTTGGATTCACCTTGAAGACAAGAAAAAAACCAAATTTATCCATCCTTGGGGTACAGTATCTTACAGGAAAATTCCATTCAATCTTACATGTGCTAGAGCTATGTTCCAACCGATCAAGTCATTTGCATTTCATGATATTAAACATATTATTAAGGCCTATATTGATGAACTAGATTCTTGGTCAAATAAAATAATTGATCATATATCCCATATTTGTGCATTATTTGATAGTTATTAGTTTTTAATTTTTTGTATGAATCCACACAAGTACATATTTTCTACCACGTTGTTGAGGCCTGGAAAATCACAGGCGAACACAGCAAGGGATTCTCCCCAGTAAACGTTCCCAACTAGCCTGTTACTGTTTGGTATGGGGAATCCATCTGGTTTGCGGTCCGGCTACCGTAGGTCAAGTAACCAAAATACAGGGTACGACCCAGTCCACTATGTATCTTTTTTAGTTTTTTAGTTTTAAGTGAGATGCAAATGCCTATCTAAAATGCAGATTGATAGAGAATACGAGGAGTGGTCAGAATGTGATGCTCAGGTTCTTATCTCTCGTCTTAACTGTCTTGCATCTAAATCACACACAACAAGAAAACTAAAACTAACTTAACTAAACTGTCCCTAGGGAGCGAGATTATCATTTAATGAGTAATGTATTACTGTTCATGCATTAAGAAAAATCATAGGTAGTTGTTCTTTATTTCAAAACACATAAACATGAATAGATAGATGAACAACAAGATAGCTCATTGTTTATGAAAAGCATTCATTACTCATAGTGGAAATTCCATAAAATAAACTAGAGAGCATTCATACAAGAACATAGGTTCAACAAGTTAGAACGCTGTCACAGTTAATGGACAAAAGATGAAAACAAAATAGTTCCCCTTCAACAACATCCATTGCACATCATTTGAACATTCCATCAAAGCTTTCTCCAACAGGAAAAATTGTAATTATCTATAGCAAAAGGAAATAGTTCTTCTTACAACATGTTCTCACAAGTCTAACTGGGAAAAAGTATTTTATTCCCTCTAACTTTCCTATATTTAAACAAAACAACAAAACCCTTGGGCTGCCCCCCCGGGTGACCTTTGGGCTCCCCCAACCGTTTAATCTCACAATTTTGTCCTTTTGTGAGTTCTCATGATTCATATAATGCGTTACATTTCAGATTAAGACTTATGAGTACTTAATAAAAACTGGACCAGCTCGGTAACTGATGAACCTTTTCCAAGCCTGGGCCTTTGCTGCTATCGATTCTGCTTTGTCTTTTATTTGTCATTTTTAAGATCCTGTTGATCTCAGAACATCTCTGCCTATCACTTTTCAGCCAACTCCCTTCTGATTTGTCCTTCTTCGCAACAGTAATCATCAAACTGGGTCTAGAGAATCTTCTAAGTCCATCTGCAATTAAAATGAAAAAATTCATTGTTAATTCAGATTACATCTTTTCAAAAAACATAAACCATACTAACAGTAAAACTAATCATCAAAAGTGAGGCCCTGTACTGCGCTCTCATCGCAAAAACCCCAAAACGATAAAAGCATCTGAAACCTCCGCCGTCCATAAAATAAATTAAAAACACACACAAAACGGTGGGAAAAACCCTCACCGGTGGGAAAACTAAGCATCGGGTGATTAGTTCAAAAAGGAGACACAACAGTGGGTGACGGATAGACTATGGGCTCTACGGAAACCGAGCATATTGATGAAATAAACACTAAACTGCAGCCTTAGACCTTGGAACCACTACGACATCGGATGGCTAGTTCAAAGAGGAGCCATAACGGCGGAAGTCGTATGGACTAAGGGTTTCGTAGACCAGTAAACATCGGAGAAAAACATAAAAAACCATCGAAGAAAATCAAAGAAACCATCGACGGACTGAATAACTAGATGTCAGATGGTTAATCTGCGAAGGGGCCGCAACGACAGAACACAATTAGACTATGAACCCCGCAAAACATGAAACCTTCGACGATTGAAACAACCCAAGGTCATGTATCGGTGAAGCAAATGACTAGTCCCTGATCAAATGTCTCAAATAGTTCAGATAGCGAAAAAAAAATCATTTTAAAAAATTCGTGGAATCGGCAAGGATAAGGGCTTCAGTTGGAATGCTTGCAATCTGCCATCTGAAACGGCAGCAACACAAAGGCCTTTTGTTCCAATGGTGATGAAACAAAAAACGCCTAAATAAAATAAAACAAAAAAAACGCATCGGCGAAAAACTTGGCTTTAGATCGAGTCATTCATTAGTTAATTCTCGCAACGGAGGTTGCGTAGATGACTACGACCCCGATTCACAGTTTGATAAGCTTTTGACAACGAAAAAGGAAATCATCCATAAGTCAAAGCATCAAGTTCAAGTCATCAACATCAGCAGATAAAGATAGTCATTCAATAATTTAACTAAATTTAACCTCAAAGAGTAGCAAAGGAACAACAAAGTTCAGCAATCCAAAATAGATCCAGGCAAGATAAAATTTACAAGGGTCCAAAATTTTAAAAAAATTTGGGAAAACGTTGCAGCTGCAACAATTGGCGACTACCTGGTGAACTTGGATCTCTGGACAACTTCTTCCTTAAGTAACAGACTATTTTAACAATTAAACCAACATGTTGAATTCTTCTAGATGTCTGGATTTCCCAAATGGAAAATATATGTACTTTCAATCATTGATGATAGTCCAATTTAGGAAAATGGAAACCAAGATCTCAAAGTCAAGATAACTCTTATGAGGCCAGGAAGATGGATTTCATTTTTTACCTCTGTCTTCGGGTAGCTTCCATCTTGGACACCACAGGATTGTAACATATGGTAAACATAAATATTCATTTGTTCCTCATTCCCATGCCATTTTGCACTTTTTTGTCCTTTTGAGTCCTCCTCATGCCTTTCTTTCTGAATTTTTTATTCAGGCTCCTCTATCCATAGTGTCCTTTTGTGTGAGAGATGTATTTAATTTTCAGCTCACGGAAGGAGAAGAACTTTTGGCAATTTTGTACTCATATGATTTAGTACTTTGTTTTGATACATATTGATTTCTTAGGAGTTTTTGACTCTTATTTGCCTTTTGGATTTCAATTCTTGGCATGGGATCATTTATATATAATATACTGTTTACCCTGCTTCCTTTCCGTGGGTCTTTTGCTGTCACCCCCTATGACATTTTTAAATGTGAGATGGATGGAGCCTCAAAATAGTATTCCAGACCTTTTGATCCTGAGTTATTTTAAAGGGATTAAGTAGGACTTTAATGTGTTCATAACCATCTAGGAAAACTGCGGAACTAGAAGAAATTCGTTCAGATAAAGCAATAGTACACAGTCTTACGCTCAAGGACTTTAGTTAATCCAAAATCCTGATGCCCCCCTTGCAACCAAAATTTTTCCTCTTTTTATTGAAATCAATCAAAATCTAAACTGAAAACAAGCAGAAATAAAATAAATCAAACAAACAATCAAAATCAGTTTATTTATGTACCGTAAACAAAAACAAAAATCAGGAAAAATAAGGTTTGAGGACTAAACCATTAACTGGTAAGTTCTCTTCCCACCCCTGTAAATCTTGCAATTTGTAGGTTGAGGGGCCAAGTTTTGCTGCAGGCTGAAAAGGGCCTACCCATAACTGTTGAAACTTCGTGTGCTTCCCCTTCTCATCATGCGGGTGATCCCACTTAAGAACCAGGTCTCCCACTTCAAATTCCTTTGTTCCAGCTTTGTGCTTATCAAAATACCTTTTCACTACTTCCTGCTGTTGCTTAAAACGTTCTTTGGCCCTGGATCTAGACTCTTCCGCCTTCAAAATATTATAGATTCTAATTTGCAGGATTTCATTATCTGTGCCTCTAGACTCTTGGGCTATTATGGAATATGGTAGCATAATGTTAGGAGGAAGTATAGCCTAAACAAGGGTATACGGTGACACACCTAAGGAATTCTTGGTTGTGACCCTATCAGCCCAAAGAGCATTTGGTAGTGCTAAATGCCAACTTCTCTGGTTTTCTATCACAATCTTTTTTAAGATCCTAATCAGATTCTTATTTATAGATTCTGCCAAACCATTCCCTTGGGGGTAGTGGTTGGCAGAATAATGCAACTTAATTCCTTTTTCATGAGCAAATGCAGTTAATCTAATAGAAGAAAAATAAGTAGCATTATAAAAAACCAGGGAAACTGGAACCCCAAACTTGGTCATAATACGGTCTTGCAAGAAATCCATGACCGCATCTTCATTGACCTTACGTAGCGGAATGGCCTCGACCCATCTAGTGAAGTAGTCAGTTGCTGTTAAAATATATTTGTGATGCAAGGAAGAATTTGGTTTTATTTCTCCAATGATATCAATTCCCCATTGCTCAAACGGTTCCATTAGCATCATAGGCTTCAATGGTCCTGCTGCTTTGGATTGTCTTCCCCCACACCTCTGGCAGATGTCACACTTTCTAACATGGGCATGAGCATCCTTGAACAACATGGGCCAATAATATCTGGCTCTAAGAATCTTGTGGGCTGTCGTATCTTCGAAAAAATGGCCTCCGGCAGGCCCATCATGTAACTCTGTTATGACCCTTTTTGCGTCTTCTTTCTCTAAGCATCTGAGAAGGACTCCATCATAATTCTTCCTGAATAAAATTCCATCAATGATCTGATATGCAACTGATTTAAGGCGCAACGCTCTTTGCTGTTTAGAATTCAAATGTTCTAGCAACAATCCTTCTTGAAGGTAATTAACAAGGTCTCGGTACCAAGAATCTGAAGCTGTGAAAAGAGGACATACATCCATCATATGTAATTTAGCTTCATTTTCCCAATCGTTTTCTTCATTGTTTTTACCTTCAGCCATTAATTTGCATAGTCCTTGCCCTTTAACTATGCACGCTGGTTTGAATTTGATGTCATATTCTTGTAAAGCTGTTACCCAGTTGCCTCTTCTTTCTCCTAATTCCTTTTGTACAAAAAGAGACCTCATAGCTGGGTGTGGAACTATTACCTTTGTCCGGTTCTTAAATATGTATGGCTTGAATTGTTTTACTGCTTTGAAGGCTGCATAAGCTTTTTTATCTACCACTGGGTAATTCAATTCACCCCCTATAGACCGGTGCTCATAAATGATATGGGGAACTCGTCTCCCCCATCTTCCTTCTGAGTAAGCACCGCTACTAGTGAATCGTCATAAGCGAAAGTGTACAAAATAAAATCCTTCTAAAAATCTGGACTTTTGAGAGAGGGTGCATGAGCAATAAATGTCTTTATTTTACTGAATGCATTCTTCTCGACATCAGTCCACTTGAATTGTACACTTTGTTTCACCATTTGCTGCAAAGGTTTAAGAATTTGAGCGAAATCCGGCACAAACCTTCGCACAAAATTTATTGTCCCCATGAATGATTGCATCCCTTTTTGTTATGGGGTGAGGGGATCTGTTCAATAGCTTTGATCCTTTCTGGGTCTATGGAGATCGCCTTTTTAGAAACCACGTGACCCAGTAGCTTTCGTTCTGTAACAACAAACACACATTTCCTTGGATTCAATGAGACGCGATATTTTCGACAATGCTTGAAAATTTGTTTGAAATGGAATGCCTATTCTTCTCTCTTATTTGAAAATATCGTCACATCGTCGAGATACACTACAAAACTATGACCAATTAGACCACGGAAAGCTATATCCACAGCCCTCTGGAAAGTAGCTCCAGTGTTAATGAGTCTGAAGGACATCCTTCTGTAATCAAAAGTTCCCCATTTTGTTCTGAATGTAGTCTTAAGTCTGTCTTCTTCAGCTACTAACACTTGATTATAGCCAGACAATCCATATAACACCAAAAATAACTCAGAACCTGAAACCATTTGCAATATCTGTTCCATGGGCGGGACTGGATAGTTGTCTTTCTCTGAAGCACGATTTAGGTTTCTGAAATACACACATAGTTTGATTTCTCCATATTTCTTCCTTACTGGTACCAAATTTGAAACCCATTCTGAGTGTCTAACTTTGAATATAATTTTGGCATCCAATAATTTCTTCACTTCACTCTGAATTAACGGCTCCAGTTTTGGATGCATCTTCCTCAAAGGTTGTTGATAAGGCTTGACTCCAAATCTAATAGGAATGATGTGTTGTATAATCTTGGTATCATATGTTTTAAGTTCTTCATATGTCCAGGAAAATACATATTTTTACTGTTTAAACAAACTAATGAACTTATTTCTTTCACTCGGGGAGCAACACTTTCCCAAATTTACATATTTGGGTTTAACTTCAATTCCCAAATTTATCAGCTCGAATTGAAAAGACGAGCTGTGAGTCTTGACATTTGCTGGTCTTCTGAACTTGTTGTCTAAATCAAACAACTGCTCTAAAGTATTGACCCCTTTAGGAATAAAGTTGTCAAATTTTAACTCAGCTTGGTGTTCTTCGTCATCGATAATTGCCCCTTTGAAAGTTTCATCATTCATTAAACATTCCAATATTTGTTGATCATCATCAAAAACTCGTAGATTAGTAATCATGTTTGGAACCGAAGGCCTGAAAAGTAATTCAATATAACACTTGTTATTTGTAGGCACAAGCCTTGCAGCCAAGGTAGCTAACAAGTCAACTACTGCATTCTTAAGTCTAGGAATGGATAAAATATTAAATGCATAAAAAATTGTCAACAAATCCCATACTTCATTCTGATAAGCTTTTAAATGAGGTGAGATGCAATGTATCTGTTTTTGAATCTATTTTACAATTATTTCAGAATCCCCATATACTTTCATATTTTCTACTTTTAATTCAATTGCTTTTCTTAGTCCTTGAACTAATGCTTCATATTCGGTTGTGTTATTGTAACATTCAAACTCTAATCTACATGAAAGAAAATGTTTATTCTTCTTTGGATCAATCAGGACACAACTAGATCCTTATCCTTCCAAAGTTTTAGATCCATAAAAAAAAAGCGTCCAAAAACTATCTACTTCTATTGTACTTGAATCAACAACTACATCTGAAACTAATTCTACTATTTTATAGTCAAATTCATCAGCCCTTGAAAACCGAAGGAGATCGGGCTGTGTGTCTGGTGTGCTGCTGACTTCTTCTGCTTGGTAGTTTCCCAGTTCTAGTTCAATGAAATAATTCCCCAATACAGAATTCACTGGTTCATTCTTACCCTCTAGCTGAGTAACAATGTGCTTCATGTGGGGCTCTCTTAATACTTTAATTTGATTGGGACTTCCCTTATAAGGAAACCACCGATGTGACCAATCTGAAGCAAAATACCCATTTAGCTTTGCTGACCAATCCCGACTCAAAACAAGTCCATAAGCTTCAGGTATGTCTGCTACTACAATATCTATGAACTGACATACCTTTTCATTTGAAGATAGTCGAATCAAAATATCCTCCATTTCCCCAATTACCTTCACATTTGTTTTGTCTAACTGAATAACCTGCTAGGTAGATGGTTTAGGATGTCCAGTTTTCTTTTTGCAGACTGAAAGAGGCATAACATTTACTAATGCCCCTGAGTCCACTAAACATTTGTGTACGTTATGGTTGAAAATTTCAAAAGTCAGGAGAAATGGTGGAGTTTTGCATTTAGGCTTACCTCCCACACTTGCTTCACCAATTTCCTCTTCTTCCTGATGATTGTCACTGGGAAGCTTTTCTTCAGGTATCTCAAGTGCTTTTAACAATATTTCTTTTTGTTGAGGCATATTACACATTTCAAACAACGAGATATTTGCCTTAGCCCTCTTAATATCTTCCACAATGTCATACTCCATCTTATGCTCTTTGAGATTATGTTTACATCACTAGTCTTCTCTTCAATGGGCTTGACAGGCATGTTGATTTGCTTTGGATCCTGACTCGTAATGGTGAATTTAGGTATTTTATTAGCTGTGGTGCTTTTCTAAATTTTCTTTACGTTCTCTTGAAGTCTCTTAATTTTTGGGATTACTGATCCGTCTTTACTTAACAAGCCTTGAATTCCTGTTGTCACATTTGCTTATGCTGTTTCTTCCTCTTCTGTATCAAAAAGTGAGACACAGTCCCATAAAACCAGAGCATCATTCTCTTGTTTTTCTGTGGGTTTACTATTCTTTTCTTCTTCATTATTAGATTCTGTTAATTTAGAGTCCAATAGCTGATTCATAACTAATGTCATAGAATTTATCCATTGAGGGAAATATTTTTCAGAATGGGGCTGCTGATGAAAGGTGCAAAAATTATCCATACCCACCTCTGTTAAGTTCATTGATGCAGGACTATGTGGAGGAGGTTTATGTTGATTGTTGTCCTCTCTCCTCTTATAGTAAGGCTTAAAATATTTTTGAGTTTCCTTTTCTTTCTCCAAATCTATTATTCTGTTAGATAGCTTTTGCATCATTTTTACCATCCCCTCAAAGTCATGTGACTGCTCTTCCTTGGGCTTAGTAAATAATAAGGCTTTCTTACCAAAAAAAATTTCTCCTGACTGCTCAAGATAGTCTTCTATGCTCTCTCTTTCAGCTTCTACTCTCTTAGCTTCTTCATAAGTTTCTGATAATGTGGGTTTGACTTTCATCTTGGAAAACATGGCCAAATCAGGCCCTAAAGCTGAAGTATAGTATTTGATCAGAAATTTATCAGAAGGCTTATCAGTTGCAGAAAAATTCTTAAGATAAGCAGCAAACCTTTGGGTGAAACTATGCACTTTCTCTTTTCTTTCTTTCTTCAAAGCGCATAACCCTTTCATCAGAGCTGCGTGAGTTTTCTGGGCTGCATATTTATTTCTGAATATCCTTTAAAATGTGTCCCAGTCTCAGATTGAGTTTGTAGGCAGAGAAAAATACCATGAGGCTACTGCTCCTTTCAGGGTATGTGGAAACAATCTGCAAACTACATCTTCATGATCTCCACCCTTTAGCCCTTCTATAGCCAAGTAAAAGCTTTGAAAATGATCATCTACTAAAATCTTTTCACTTAGGTCAAACTTGGGCAGTATTTTCTTGAAAGCCTGAGGTAAGTCATGTAAAGGAGGTGCTAGGTTTAGAGGTGACCTAGCCTTCCAAGCAGGTGGTGGATTCAGTGGATTGGGTGGCTGATTTGCATTTACTCCTGCCATGATTCTAGGTGGAGAGTGAGGTGGTGAATGAACAGGAGTATGAATAGGTGAATAGCAAGGTGTGTTTGGGCCCACTTGATTCAAAGGCTGAACAACTTCCTGCAAGGATGTTTCTGCCAATTCTTCCAAATCTCCAACCAAATCTGAGTCTTCCAATATAGGAAGGTCTTTTTTCTTATACTCTCTTTTGGGTAAATCGGGGATAATTGGTAATCCTCCAATAATTTTCGCATATGCCCTAGTATGTATTCTCAGATCATTAACTACTTCGTTGTTTACAGAATACAAATGTTCTTTACCTTTCTCTTTAGGAATCAGATTGGGAAATGGACTGCTTTCAAAATTATCACTGGTGGAGTAATTTCGAGGAAATGGGTTTCCTCGGCCAGCCATGCACTGGCGGCCCTCCTTCTAGCAACAAAAACTATTGAGGCCTGGAAAATTGCAGGCGACAACAGCAAGGGATTCTCCCCAGTAAACGTTCCCAACTAGCCCGTTACTGTTTGGTATGGGGAATCCGTCCGGTTTGCGGTCCGGCTACCGTAGGTCAAGTAACCAAAATAAAGGGTTTTACCGGTTACGACCCAGTCCACCGTGTATCTTTTTTAGTTTTTTAGTTTTAAGTATGAGATGCAAATGCCTATCTAAAATGTAGATTGATAGAGAATACGAGGAGCGGTCACAATGTGATGCGCAGGTTCTTGCCTCTCGTCTTAACTCTCTCGCATCTAAATCACACACAGCAAGAAAACTAAAACTAACTTAACTAAACTATCCATATGGAGCGAGATTATCATTTAATGAGTAATGTATTACTGTTCATGCATTAACAAAAATCACAGGTAGCTGTTCTTTATTTCAAAACACATAAACATGAATAGATAGATGAACAACAATATAGCTCATTGTTTATGAAAAGCATTCATTACTCATAGTGGAAATTCCATAAAATAAACTAGAGAGCATTCATACAAGAACGTAGGTTCAACAAGTTAGAACGATCTCACAGTTAATGGACAAAAGCTGAAAACGAAATAGTTCCCCTTCAACAACATTCACTGCACAACATTTGAACATTCCACCAAAACTTTCTCCAATAGGAAAAATTGTAATTATCTATTACAAAAGGAAATAGTTCTTCTTACAACATGTTCTCACAAGCATAACTGGGAAAAATTCCTTTATTCCCTCTAACTTTCCTATATTTAAACAAAACAACAAAACCCTTGGGCTGCCCCCCTCGAGTGACCTTTGGGCTCCCCCAACCGTTTAATCTCACAATTTTTTCCTTTTGTGAGTGCTCATGATTCATATAATGCGTTACATTTTGGATTAAGACTTATGAGTACTTCATAAAACAAGACCAACTCAGTAACTGATGAACCTTTTCCAAGCCTAGGCCTTTGCTGCTATCGATTCTGCTTTGTCTTTTATTTGTCCTTTTTAAGATCCCGTTGATCTCAGAACATCTCTTCCTATCACTTTTTAGCCAACTCCCTTCTGCTTTGTCCTTCTTCACAACAGTAATCATCAAACTGGGTCTGGAGAATCTTCTAAGTCCGTCTGCAATTAAAATGAAAAAAATCATCGTTAATTCGAATCGCATCTTTTCAAAAAACGTAAACCATACTAATAGTAAAACTAATCATCAAAAGTGAGGCCCTGTACTATGCTCTCGTCGCGAAAACCCCAAAACAATAAAAGCATCTGAAACCTCCACCGTCCATAAAATAAGGTAAAAACACACACAAAACAGTGGGAATAACCCTCACTAGCGGGAAAACTAAGCATCGGGAGATTAGTTCAAAAAGGAGCCGCAATGGCAGGTGACAGACAGACTATGGGCTCCGCGGCAATCGAGCATATCGACGAAATAAACTCTAAATTGCAGTCTCGGACCTCAGAACCACTACGACATCGGATGGCTAGTTCAAAGAGGAGCCGTAACGACGGAATTCATATGGACTAAGGGCTCTACAGACCAGTAAACATCGGAGAAAACCAAAACAAACCATCGGTGAAAATCAAACAAACCATCGACGGACTGAATAACTACATGCCAGATGGTTAATTTGCTAAGGGGCCACAACGGCGGAACACAATTAGACTACGGACCCCGCAAAACATGAAAACTTCAACGATTGAAACAACCCAAGGTCATGTATCGGCGAAGCAAAAGACTAGTCTCTGATCAAATGTCTCAAACAGTTTCGATAGTGAAAAAAAACAAATCATTTTAAAAAACCCGCGGAATTAGCAAGGATAAGGGATTCCGTTGGAATGCTTGCCATCTACCATCTGAAACGGTGGCAACACAAAGGACTATTGTTTTGACAACGATGAAACAAAAAACGCTGAAATAAAATAAAACAACAAAAAAAACACATCGGTGAAAAACATGGCTTTAGATCGGGTCATTCATTAGTTAATTCCTGCAACGACGACTATGTAGATGACTACGGCCTCGATTCACAGTTCGATAAGCTTCCGACAGCAAAAAAGGAAATCATCCATAAGTCAAAGCATCAAGTTCAAGTCATCAACATCAGCAGATAAATATAGTCATTCAACAATTTAACTAAATTTAACCTCAAAGAGTAGCAAAGGAAC
Organism: Pseudotsuga menziesii; assembly: GCA_001517045.1. Taxonomy (NCBI): domain Eukaryota; kingdom Viridiplantae; phylum Streptophyta; class Pinopsida; order Pinales; family Pinaceae; genus Pseudotsuga; species Pseudotsuga menziesii. The sequence continues at coordinate 355,305 of LPNX010943866.1, forward strand.
AACAAAGTTCAGCAATCCAAAACAGATCCAGGCAAGATAAAGTTTACAAGGAGGGTCCAAATTTTTTTAAAAATTTGGGAAAACGTTGCAGTTGCAACACACGCTTGGGAAATTACTTGTTTCAGTGTCTAAATACATGATTTTTGTTGACCTATTTAAGGTGGAGGCAACAGTTCTATTTCCTTCCTCATGTGAAATTTTCCAATTGCAAAGTCTCCAAGGAAACACAAATTTTTACAATGATTTATCACCAATTATGTAAAGATCCCAAAAGGTTTCATGCACCTTTTGAAAATTGTTATGCATAATGACCATTTGATGCCTTAAAAAAGTCTTTGATGTCCACCACATTACTAAGTCCATGGGACTACAATCGAGACTTTTTCTTATATCTTTCAACATCTAAATCAACCATTGGTATAATTTTGGTTCAAGAATGTGATACCCACCAAGAGCATGTGGTGTGTTATTTGAGCAAAGGTCTTGTTGGACTTGAGTTACGGTACTATCACATGGATAAATTATCATTAGTTATAGTTCACATTGTGTAAATACATTATCACTATAAAATTATTCAAGGTGCGATGATGATTATATATACTAATACAATATACCATATATCGACCTTACAAATAATCGCCTGATAGTATTCCAAATGGATTGTAATTTTACAAGAATTAGAATTAGAATGTGCATCCTAAGATTTTGTTGATATTATGTTAGGTTACCCAAATATAGTGAAGATCAAGTTGAAATTGAGTCATTACCCATCACACATTTATTTATAATTGACTCTAGTAACCCTTGGTACATAAACAACTTAGCATATCTATAGAGCCAAAGGTTCCCTTCTCATTTTTCTCGTGAAAAGCACTACTGTATTTTCCATCACGTGAAGAGATATGTTATTATTGATGACACCTTGTATTTTTGGGAGGTTGACCTCATTTTACATTGATAATTGACTCATGAGGAATATGAGAAGGCATTCAATGATTTTGATAGTGGATCCTATGGTGATAATATTTTGTGTTGGAAACAACTTAAAATATATTGCATGCAAGATATTTATCGGTATCTATTTTCAAACATGTGTTGAAGTGGTCAAGAAATGTCACCCCTATCAAATATTTACTAAAATGATGTGAGCACATCCAACTCCTTTATTTCTTGTTTCCATCCTTCGTACCTTTGCTAAATGGAGGGTTGATTTTTCAATATGTCATCCAACTTTGACAAAAGGTAATACATATATTATTGTGGTTGTAGACTACTTCACTTAGTGGGAAAACTATATTCCTACCTTTGTAAATGAAGGCCAGACAACAAATTTATTCATATGCAATCATGTCATCGCTAGGGTTGGATGACCTATAGAAATTGTCCCTGACTATGGCCCTGATTTTCAAAATAAAATGATGATGAAATGGTAGCTAAATTGGGGTTCCAATCTCCCTTTCATATCCTTAGGTGAATGAACAAGGCTTTGGAAACCATATTTGACAGGATAATTAATAAGAGTAAATTCAACTATCATGATTTAATGCTATTTCCGACACTATGGGAACATCAAACATTAGTCAATCCCACTACAAAATTCACTCCTTTCCAATTCGTGCAAGGAGTGGAGGATTTGTTACCGATTGAGTGTGAAATTACCTTGCTGAAATTAGTTATTGAGGTCTTACTTAACATAATTCTGAAGAAGAATGCCTCATTTACTTAGAACAACTTGTAGAACACCACAAACATGTAGCCGATATGAATGAGGAATATAAAAAAAATTTAAGACTCAATATGATAAGTCTATCCATCCTCAAGTGTTCTCTAAAGGAGACTTGGCACTTGTTTATGGCCATGATAAAGATATATTGGGGTTAGGAAATTTTAATCCTATGTGGCATGGTCCTTACAGAGTGAGTAGTGTTATTAGAAAAGTAATTACGAGAATAACATTTTAAATGAGCACCACAATGGTCTCTATGTTAAAAGGTATTATTAGTATGTAGTAACGTCAAGGCAATATCATTGCACATGTTGCATATAAATATCTATTTATTTCATTTTATTTTTTATTTTTTTGGTTTTTCAGTTGTAGATTATAATGATGTGTGATTTATTAGGATATTCTAGTGGGAACACCTATGCATGTATGATTTAAGGACGATACTAGCTACCACACTCATAAAATTTCTTCGGTTTCTTGGCTGATTTATTCTCCTACAATCTATCTTGTGAATTCATGTAGAGGAGTCATTGGTGTTAAATTTTTCATATGCTTAGCTAAGACATCAATATTTCATTACATTTTCATAACAAAAGCATATAAAAAGGATTACTGAAATATAGACAAGCACAACGATACAAAAGGAACACAAAGATTTATCTTGGGAAAACCCTAAAGGGAAAAACCCAACAAAAGCTTCCTCAATATAGATGCCCAAAAAAGATAAAAGATAAAACCAGCAAGGAGATCAAAGCCTGATCCTCCTCCTTCTCCAGCTACTTCTCTTCTCCACTAATGCGCTACACAAGTGAGAATGTGTGCTCAAATGAGGAGAGCTACACCTCTATTTATATTCATCCATTCACTTCAATTAACTCATCCGACATGTAGGCTCGAGTTACACATGTAGGCTCAAGTAACCATACTGGGGTGTTAATGACCCACCTTTACAATTAGAGGGGAAAGCCTCATGACTCTTATTAGTTCTTCCGATTAGAAGCATCGGGGTACAAGATAATACAAGTGGTTCTCCCGATAGGACCATTGGGGACCACAAAAGATACATATAGAATATTCTTTGAAGTTACAATATTTCAACACTCCCCCTTAACGAGAAGGGTATTCTACAACAAAAACAACAATAGTAGGAGAGGACATCATCAACATCATCAGGGTAACACATCTATAAATCATTGGAAGATTTTTAACATCATATAGTCTTCGTCTTCAATTTTCAACGACAACAACTCTTTGATCCGCATCAACATCTTTTGACCTTTCAATCAGCAGCAACATCTTTAGCACTTTGACCTTTCGATCAGCAACATCTTCAGCGTTTTGACCTTTCGATCAGCAACAATATCTTCAGCATTTTGATCAACAACATCTTCAGCACTTTTATCTTTTGATCAACAACAACATATTAAACATTTCGATCAGCAACATATTCAGCACTTTGATCTTTCGATAAGAAACAACTTCTTTAGCATTTTTTTCTTTCGATCAGCAACCTGATCGGTAACATCGTGATCAACACCATAATCATACTTCAATTCTCGAACAACATCATCATCATGATATTCTGATCTTTTGATCAGTACGTCGTTATCATCACATACTGATCATTTGATCAGTACATTATCATCATCATATTTTGATATTTCGATCAGTACATCATCATCGTCATACTATGATCAGTACATCATCATCATCGTACTCTGATCTTTTGATCAATACATCATCATCATCACACTCTGATCTTTCAATCAGTACATCATCATCATCATACACTGATCTTTCGATTAGTATGTCATCATCATCATAAAACCATCATCATCATGAAAACATCATTATCATCAAAACATCAACATGATCCTTCCTTTCGAAATTACAGGATTTAGGTCTTTACAGAGTTACCAATGATCCTTCCTTTCAGAATTACGGGATTTAGGTCTTTACGGAGTTACTAACGATCCTTCCTTTCGGAATTACGGGATCAACACATTTGTGGAACTCAGACAATCCTTCCTATTGGAATTATGGGATCAACACATCTGTGGAACTCAGACAATCCTTTCTATTGGAATTACGGGATCAATTCAATGATCCTTCCTTTCGGAATTACGAGATTGAGGTCTTTACGAAGTTACTAACGATCTTTCCTTTCAGAATTATAGGATCAACACAGATGTGGAACTCAGACAATCCTTCCTATTGGAATTATGGGATCAACACATCTGTGGAACTCAGACAATCCTTCCTATTGGAATTATAGGATCAATTCAATGATCCTTCCTTTCGAAATTATGGGATTTAGGTCTTTACGGAGTTACTAATGATCCTTCCTTTCGAAATTACGGGATCAACACAGATGTGGAACTCAGACAATCCTTTCTCTAGGAATTATAGGATCAACACACGTTCTCGAGTACCGAAGTCACCAGATCCGTTCTGAACCGAAGTTCAAGGATGATACAATCCTACCACATTCACGGGGACCGAGATATTCGGATACATTTTGAACCGAGGTTTAGGAATGATGCAATCCACCACTTTCACGGGGGCTGAGACCTCTGGATACATTTTGAACCGAGGTTCAGGGATGATGCAATCCACCACTTTCATGGGGGCTGAGACCTCCGAATACATTTTGAACTGAATTTCAGGGATGATGCAATCCTACCACTTTCACGGGGGCCGAGACCTCCGGATACATTTTGAACCGAGGTTTAGGGATGATGCAATCCACCACTTTCACGGGGGCCGAGACCTCTGGATACATTTTGAACCGAATTTCAGGGATGATGCAATCCTACCACATTCACGGGGGCCGATACCTCTGGATACATTTTGAACCGAAGTTTAGGGATGATGCAATCCCACCACATTCTCGATGACCGAAGTTACACCAGATCCGTTCTGAACCGAAGTTCAAGGATGATACAATCCTACCACATTCTCGATGATTGAAGTTACACTGGATCCGTTCTGAATTGAATTTCAAGGATGATACAATCCTACCACATTCTCGATGACCGAGGTCTCTAGATCACTTTAGGGCAAGTGCCTAGGGATGATACAATCCCACTTCATTCTCGAAGACCGAGGTCTCTGGATCACTTCTGGACATATGTCCCAGGATGATACAATCCCTCTTCATTCTCGAAGACCGAGGTCTCCGGATCACTTTAGGGAAAGTGTCCAGGGATGATAAAATCCCACTACAACATCACTACTCCCCCTTTCGGGGAAGGTATTTCTGAACCATACCAAGCTTGTCTCGAAAGTGTTCGAACTTTACCCGAGACAAAGGCTTTGTCAGTGCATCATCATCTAAACCATCTTCATATGCATCTTCAGTATGTGAATACTGAACTATCACCATTTGTATCTCCAGTATGTGAGTACTGAAAGCATCATCAGGTCACCATCATCTGCATCTACAGTATGTAAATACTGAAACATCATCTATATCTTTAGTATGGGAATACTGAAATCATCATCATCTATATATTCAGTATAGAAATACTGAATCACCATCATCTGTATCTACAGTATGTAAATACTAAAACATCATCATCTGCATCTTTATCTTGAATGTAGAAATACCAGATTTCTATGTGTTACGACGGAACACGGGGTTCTCTGTTATCACAACTCTCGTTATCACATAGAATCAATGTAGTATCCATATTCAGTTCAAAGCGACCTGATATCAGCTTCCGAAGCCATGTGGATTCATAACTTAGTAGAGCAATCTGCTGTTCATTCTGCTTCAGCCATGCTATGAGAAACACTGGACTGTTACCTGCTAAACCATGAACTCATAGCATACCCCAAACAAAGGAATCTACCTATTGTGCTTTTCCTGTCTGAGATACTTCCAGGCCAATATTCATATGTGTAGCCATACAATCTATACTCATGGCTACCATCATAATATAAACCAAAGTCTATAGTCCTAGATTTCATATATCTCATCACATGTTTTGCAGTTACTAGGTGAACCCGTCTTGGTTGAACAAGATATTGACTTAAGGTGTTCACAGCAAAACAAATGTCTGGTCTGGTATTTGTTAAGTACATCAATGAACCAATGATCTGTCTGTAATGAGTCACATCCACTAACTCAGATGAGTCATCAACTAACAGCTTCAGGTTGGAGTCCATGGGTGTGGCCATGACTTTGCATTCCAACATATCAAATCTTTTCAAACTTTGCACTGCATACTTTCGCTGATTGAGAAAGATTTTTTCATATTTCCGGACCTAGGAAATAAAGTATTAGACCAAGGTCTAAATTCTTCAGCGGACTTCTTCTTGCATTCTACAATTTGTTTCTCATTCCCTGTCAGAAATAGGTCATCCACATATAATAACAGGATGACAGGTTCATCTTCCACAACCTTGAGATAAAGGTTAGGATCGACTTTACTCTTGGAAAATCCCATGCTCGTCAGGAAACTATCTATTCTTCCATACCAAGCTCTGGGAGGTTGCTTCAGGCCATAGAGGGCCTTCTTCAACTTGCATATGTGAGTCCATCTATCTTCAACTTCAAATCCTTGTGACTATTCGATGTAAAAATATTCCTCAATCATACCATTAAGGAAGTCTTGTCTTTACTTCATCATGGAAGAAACTACCATGATAGTTCTGAAGAAAGTATACCTTGCTTCTTGGAGTAAGTGTCTCTTCAGAATTAATTCCCTCTTTCTGAGAGAAGCCACAAGTCTTTCCTTACTTCTATCAGTAGCATATTTTATCTTACTAATCCATTTGGAAGATACCACATTCTTGCTTTCTGGTTTGAGTATTATATCCCAAACATCATTCTAGTATCATAACATCTTCTATGATTTTGTCTTCTCAGGTCATCAACATATCCTAGTCTTCTGCATTCAATCTTGAAGGTTGGAACCCACTTTACTCTTGGTAAAGTCTCGATCCATCAGGAAGCTGTCCATCATGTCGTACCATGTTGAACTAAGATATCTTATGTAGTCACTCCCCCTGAAGTGGAGTATCATCTTCCCTCTTCATTATGTATAGGTGGTTCTATGCTTGACATATACTTGTCGATAGACTATGTCATGTCATAGTCTATTCTTTCAAAGGCAACTCACGAACTTTGATTTGTACACTTGTTCTTGTAGATCCATATGGAAGATACTACGTACTTCCCTTTATGTCTTGAAATCATATCATATACATCATTCCCCATGATCAATTTTTATTCTTTGATCATAGCTTCTTTCATAGCATTCTTTTCTTCATCTTGAGTTATCTCTCATACCCATGGTGGTATTCATCCTTCGAGGTGGATCTACCACTCTCTGAAGCTCTTTCTTCCGTCATGGTGTCTCTGACCCTAGGAGCTTCAGATTCATGTTCATTGGAGTGAATCTTGAATTGTCATCACTTGTTCTTCGGAACAAGTATCATCCTTCTTTTCTTGTAGGAGGCTATACAGGACCTTTCCTACAATTCAAATGCACCAGTTACATGGTTAGAACTATAAAACATATGCATAATCACAAATTATTATGCATCATACAATTGTTTAGCCAATACAACATTCATCCATGTCTCACAGAAACTTTCTAGATGTCTTCCATATTTACCATGACATCATTGAGATTGTGCACTAATCCAATATGTCAGCAAAGAGGTTTGATAAGTAGCAATGGAGAGTTGTATGGCACCATGAGCTACTTACCCATCACAAGAATATTAGTAGTATACAATCATTAATGCAAACAATCTATCATGCATAATACATCAACTAAATATAATCAAATGCATAACAAAACAATATCATGCAATGACAATTGAATACTTATCTTTTATTCGTTTCGTGGGTAGACTCCTTCTTGATCCTTCTACTTCATCATCTTCTTCATTCATGACATCATCATTTCTTATCCAAATGATAAGATGGATAAGAGGTTCTTCAAGAATTGAGTTCTTCACATTACTCATTGCTTGAGGGATCTTCTTTGAATGGTGCGAGCTTGATCTTCAATTGCTCGCACCTTCTTCTTCTCTTCTTATGAGTCAATATTCTTCTTCTTCCCAGATTCTGTTGAAAGTAATTACTTCCTTCTGGCACACATTCCTTGAATAAATGAATTCTATGATCCTGGGAGACCATTCAAGGTGGCTATCACCACTTCTGCATTCTCCAATTCTTCTTCTACCGCTTCAAGATGTTCTGCATTCTGCATCTTCACATTCTTCAACTGTTTTCTCAAATCCATATTCTGATTAATGTTCTTATCTTCAAATATCTTGATCAAGGAATCAAACGTCTTCGGTGTCTTTAGGGAAGACACTTCTGGTACAAGTTGATCCGTGATTGAATCAACAATGATCTTCTTTGCCTTGATCAAGTTCTTCTTGTGTAAGGCTTTGAGCCTCATCTCCTTCTGGAACTGGAACCTCTCTACTCATCAAGGTGTCCAATTCATTTTCTTTAGAGAGATCAAATGCTTCCATGCTTGGAAGTTTTCAAATTCACCAAGCTTATCATCAAGCTGATGTGATATATCACTTTGAAATGAGAACCTCAAATGCAAATAACAAAGGATTAGATCTTACTGATTTGAGGTGTCTGTCCTAGTTCCGGAGCTAGCTGATCTAGGGTTTGACACAGAAACCCTAATTTTAAAAACTTGGAATATTTCAGATCTGATTGGATAGAAATATATATCTCTTCAAATGGAGCTATCCAAAGTACTCCTTTTCTTAAAACAGTGGAGGGAAGCTCCCGGAACAGGAAGCCCTAGTTTTCCAATTTCTTCTACAGAACTACCTGCCACTGTTTCTGTGATATCTCTGAAATTACTACTCCTCTGTGTCTAAAATTTCGTAATGAGGTAACATCGTATGTCCCTGATCCAACAACATAGGTTTCATCAGATTTGGTTTCACCAATTGGGATTTATGATCATTTTCCCAAGGTGCCTTGTTACAGGACTGTTCCGAACAGCGAAGTTTTATGGATTTCCACATGTCACTGTTTCATATTCTAAGTCTTCAGTTCAGACCATGAGAATTAAAGTCCATGCCCTTTCTATAACATCTTCAGGAATTCCATTTGGACCTTTGTATCCCAAGATATTTCAATTCTCCCCAGGTGTCCTATTTAGGGATGAATTCAGGAAGAGGCTGGAACCCTAACTTGGAGGGATCATATATACCATAATATAGTGAATATGAGGCTGAATTTTGGATACAATGTACATAAGTATTTTATCTTTGGTCTCTGCAATTTTCATCTCTTGAACCTTCACCAATATTAGGATATAGTGAATGTACCAAAACTTATCAGTTTTAGTATTTAGGGTTTTTCTAGCTCGGGGTCAAACTAGGGTTTGACTTTCCTAGAGTTTCACCCAACCAAAAATCCTGATACAGGTCTCTAAACTTCGATTTTGATGAGGATAGCAATCCTATTCTGGGCTCACTCAAAAATTCTTCTTCTGCAAGAAGCCCTAATTTCCCGCACCAAAAAATTGAACATGCTCGGAATTGAATTCCGCTTTGACAGAAAGATGCACCCTTCAATGGAGAGTCAGCCTAGACTTCTTTTGCTGATCGATTTTGGAGAGAGAACCAAAAATTAAGAATCCCTAGATTCTATAGCTACACAATGCGATCTTTCAGGGTGGGTCTGATACCATGTTAAATTTTTCATATTCTTAGCTAAGACATCAATATTTCATTACATTTTCATAACAAAAACATATAAACAGGATCACTGAAAGATAGACAAGCACAACCATACAAAAGGAACACAAAGATTTATCCTGGGAAAACCCTAAAGGGAAAAACCCAGCAAAAGCTTCCTCAATATAGATGCCCCAAAAAGATAAAAGATAAAACCAGCAAGGAGATCAAAGCTTGATCCTCCTCCTTCTCCAGCTACTTCTGTTCTCCACTAATGCGCTACACAAGTGACAATGTGTGCTCAAATGAGGAGAGCTACACCTCTATTTATATTCATCCATTCACTTCAATTAAATCATCCGACATGTAGGCTCGAGTTAATCATGTAGGCTCGAGTTACACATGTAGGCTCAAGTAACCACACTGGGGTGCTAATGACCCACCTTTACAATTAGAGGGGACAACCTCATGACTCTTATTAGTTCTTCCGATTAGAAGCATCAGGGCACAATATAATACAAGTGGTTCTCCTGGTAGGACCATCGGGGACCACAAAAGATACATATAGAATATTCTTTGAAGTTACAATATTTCAACACTTGGTCTCATGACCAATAATGTTTTTGAGTAGAGTGAATTGATTGAATTTCTGTTGAATGTAATTGTGGTTGATATACAACATATGGTTGTCAATTGGATTCACAACCAGTGGTGTGATAGTTGAACAATGTTTCAGCATGTGTGAGATCATATGCTTCTTAGAAAGTATGTGCGAGTAAGAGTTTTGAAAGGAAAAATTTAGTCGATTACTTATGTGCATGTTCCTCGAAGGTTTGATGAATTTACTAATTTATTAGATAACAAGAGTTATCATTTATTGCATTAATTAACATAACATCATGAATGAAAATATTTAATGAACATTGCGATCACAATTTTTCATCATTAGATAGACACTGATATGCTGGGTGAATCTTGAGTTGGTAAAACAATAATTAGATCAAGGTGTATTTGGTCATTAATGGGTTTATTGTTGGTTGTTTATGGGACCATGGAATTGGGTATCCCATGGTATTAACATGCGATGAAAAATATATAAGGGCTTGAATGACTCCATTTCAAAATTCCTCATGTGGATAGTGTTGGATGGATTGGCAAAGGGTAATGAAAGATATATTTTGAAGGTTGGTCTTCCTAGTAAGAGTTTCCCGAGAAAATATTTTCTATTATTATGTGCATGTATATTTATGTGTTTTCTTTATATTTGTTTTTATTTATATATCTATGCTCATTTTTACATTTGGTTATAGAGATGACTAGACCTAAAATCTCCAATGAGAGTGGTTTAATGACTAGAACCATACAATGTATAGTTTGTTTTTACCATGGCAATCGAAAACTGGGGCGGGGCTCATACTTGTGTGACACGGGGCCAATTCCCGTCTAATACCACTATACCCATAGGTGAACCCACACAACTTGTATGCATGGGGAACATGCTAATTGGGGTTTGAAACTGTGACCTCTTTACAATATGTCATATCATTTAACACCTTTTTTAAACAGTATGGGAGCCATAGTAATGTATAGTTATGAGCTATGGTAAATGGAACAATAAATTGTGGGGTAGGGACAAGGAAGTATTTGGCTTATTTTATTGTATTTGGAGCATGATGGATGTGGGTAATGAAACAAGTAGATGATTCAAGCATCATATGCTTGGGAATACAATTGTAATCATCTCAATGGAGTTGAATTTAATCACATATGCAAAGGGGCATATGATTGTAATACCTTATATTCAGGCATATGTATCTCTAGTTTATTACATCATTGACATAAATTGTAGATGTAGAGTTGGGCATACAAAATTATTGGATACCTAGTTATAAACTTGAGGGGGTAGGTGTTTACCCCAAGTCAAGTTTAAAGGGATAATGTTGGGTTAATTTTGAGTTGGTAAAATAGTAATTAGATTAACGTGTATTTGATCATTAATGGGTTTACCATTTTTGGTTTAAAACGCCATAGTAGTTTCCAATGGTATTAACATGTTATACTCCTATTCAAAGGATTTAAGATCTCCATTATTAAAGTCCTCATGTGGTGCATGTTGTCCATATTGGTTAAGGGTAATGAAACAAATATTTTGAAGGTTGGTTTTCTTGGTAAAGGGTTTCCAAAGTAAATATTGGTTATTATTATCATGTTCATGCATATTTATGATCTTACTTTATAGTTTTTATATTTTTCTATCTATTTTTTGTTTTGGTTTTGAATGATAAACGTCTCTCTCTCTCTCTCTCTCTCTCTCTCTCTCTCTCTATATATATATATATATATATATATATATAATGTGAAAAAATAGGCTATGCGTTTCAAAATTGTCTCAGTATCCTATGGTGGTACATATGTGTCGCTAATATAAAAATGGTATATGAAGGAATCATTATCAAACCTCAAGTCGGTATACATATTGCGATATTAGGATATAGTTATTGGAAGTGGTTGTTCTTTTGTCTTGTTGTGTTTGTCTTTCTTTTAGTGATCCTATTTCTTATGGTCACGATGAAATGATGCTAAATGTTTAAATGATTTATAGAACCTTTAAAATTGTAACGTATATTAATATTAATATTAACCTATTGCTAATTTCATACAATAACTCCTACCTTGAATTACAAAAATTAAATAGTATAGTTACAATTTGAATTGAACCTGCACATAATATCATTAATTCATAACTTGATTTGACTTGTTAGTGTTTTTTCCATAAATTTTTCAATTCTTAATTGTTTTAAAAACAAATTCTATGCAGCACTAGAAGACACTGACCTCTACATTCTATTAAAAACCCATTTCATGATTATTTCATTAAGACCTTCAAAGGCTACACCCACGAAAGAGGTACCATTTCCAATGAATGTTCACTTAGATAATTACAAAAAAATTTAAAAATTACTAATTTAAAAAAAAAATAGTGTTGCATAGAGCTATATGTTCTCTACATTCCTCCAAATTTTTGTATCATGAAACCATCATTTAGGCCCTCAAAGGATGCACCCACAAAAACATATACCTTATCATTTTCCTAAAAAATAAAAAAGTGAGTGTTACAAAAAATGAAAATTGATATAGTTATAAAAAAATTCAATACATAAAACTTATATATTCGGAAACAAGATTCAATTTAATACATTTCATATTTTTTACTCAAAGCAATATATTTTGTGTAAGTATCTCAAAAAAATACGATTAAGTTGAGGGATGCCTGATTTTTCAGTTTTCCATTGCATCTCACTTGCCAAAAGTGACCCTCATTAACTTGAACTCACCTTAATTTGTTATGTTACAAACCCTTAAAATATCATAATAAACAAAATTACACTCAACATCTACAAAATTTGAGCTTGTACCACAAATCTAAAATAGATAAGAAATGTCACAAAAAACAAATGAAAATTAAAATGCTTAGTTTTTGGACAACCATTAAGATAATTATGGAATGCTATGCTACATATAAAATATATGATTTGACTTGTTTTGAGAAGCTAAATATGGGAATATTACAAACTTGAGAGAATTCTTAAATACAAGAAATATAAATCGAGAAGTTTTCAAACTTAAAAACTTAAGAGAGGATTCTTAAAACAAGTAACAAAATAGAAGAAATATAAATCATTTGAGAAATTGAATGGATATGTTTGTTAAGTAATATCCATAAATGTAAAGCATATTTACTAGATAAAAACATCAAAAGAGCTTGTTAGTTGCTTTGACCATTAATTCAATGACTCCATGGAAAAAAATTACATGGACAAACTCATAACCAGAACGGAAGAACTTACAATAAATTAGTGGACAAATATACATAGACATTGAAAACTATGAACTCAGACTCCTCTTTTAATTTCATCTATCTCCCTTTGTTCTTCCTATTCTTTGATTTCTTCTTCTTCTTCTTACTCTTGCTTTGACTGATCTCACCAACCACGACAGTACCTTGAATCACATGACGCTCTTCACACTCAGATTCTCTCGTGTAGGTTTTAGTCTTGTTCTCTGCACTTTCATATTCTTGCGGGTTGTTCTGATCAGTCCGTTCTTCTTCATGTTTATTGTTGTCACTCACTTCTTCTTCCTTCTGGGTCCCATGATTCTCTACACTTTTAGATTCTTACACATTGTTCTGATCAGTCTGGCCTTCTTCTTCACTTTCATATTCTTGTGCGTTGTTCATATCATTCCCTTCTGCTTCATGGTTATTGTTTTCACTCATTTCTTCTTCCTTCTCATTCCCCTGATTCTTTGCACTTTTAGATTCTCGCACGTTGTTCTGATCAGTTCCTTCTTCTTCAAGGTTATTGTTGTCACTCAGTACTTTTTCTTGCTTCAACAACTAATTGGTTACAATAACCATAGTTCTCTCTCTCTTCGGATTCTCTCCACCTTCAATTTTTGGCACGTTGTAATTTTGACCAGTTTCTTCAGTATCTGCTTGCTTCTTGTTGTTGTTGTAAGTTGGGATGTGCCTATTCACACTCATAGCAACATTTCTCTCGGTTCCCTAATTCTTTCCACATTCAAATATTGGTGCATTGTCTTCTTGCTTATTGTTTTCTATCTCCTCTTGCTTCTTCTTCTTGTTATTTGGGTTGTGACTGGTCACATTATTCACAGTGGTGTCGGTCTCTTGAATCTCTCTACATTCATATCCTCGGGCGTTGTTGTGATGAGTCTCTTCTTCTTTTTGCGTATTGTTGTGATATTTCTCATTTTCCTCTTACCTGTTATTGCTGTTAGTCTGACTTCCGCAGCACATTTCCATGGCCTCCTCTTCTTCTACCTCCTCCTGTTGCTTCTGTTGAGACTGTTGTGGTGGTGACGGTGGAATTTTTATCAATACTTCCACTTTATTTTTTCTTAGACACCATGCAATGTCTATGGCTTCGAGCAATGAGGTTGTCCAAAAATAATTCTTAAAAATATCCAACATTTCTTCTCCATTCTCCTTTTCAACTTGGAAAATTCATTCAGTCATTTTTTAGTGATCTAAATTAAAGATCATTTTCAGCACTGGAACAGAAAGGAAACAACCACGTCTATCTCACCATTGGATCAACAATTTTTCATCTATGTTATACTCCAACTAGATTAGTAAGTATTTTAATCTCTTATCATACTGTCGAACTGTTTCGGTCAGTTTCTGGACTGTAGTTTTCAACTTCTTTGCTACCATATGTTTTGCATTTAGTGGTTTGAATAATGACAATTCATTGGTGACAAGTCTTCATCGATGCCCTCTTCATGTCGGTCATGACCCGACTCTGGAAGTTTTCCCTTCTCTTTCACCTCTTCTCTGGTTCTATTTTCTATATGTCGAGAGTGCTTTTGTGACTAAATATTCTATTTTTCTCCTTTTTGGCCGAAATTTTCATCGTCAGTGTCAGTGTTTTCTTCATTAGTTGACTAGAATATATCTACTCTACTACACAATCATGACCATCTACCGCCCCAGAACTGACCCGAGCGCTTTTAGAAATCCCAGGTGGAACTATCTATTTGTTTAAGAAGTACTCCCACTCCTTCTACTTGGCTGCCCAGTTTTTGTTAGATGGTGTATTTATCAGTAGTGAACGAGGTTCGACAATGTGACCTGCACCTTTGTCGATCAAGAAATTGAACAAAAGTGTCGGCAATGAACACATGAACTGTTCAGTGAGGTCGTTGTAGAATCTCTCTTTGATACTATCCATAGAGACTCTTTTCTCAATTGCTCGCTTCTCACATAACTTCTTAGTAATTCTTTCAAACCACTCCGACAAATTTGTGCAACCTCCCATTGCTAACTTCTAGAGTAATTGTTGTTCTTTATCTTCTACCGGTTGTTTCATCCAGTAGATTTTTCAAAGACTGAGATACAGACTCGACAAAAATTTCATGTGTTTCAGAGAAAAACTTCTCCTTTGCTTGGGAAAAAACCAGTCTATTTCTTCTAGGGTAATTTTGCAAATAATTCGTAATATTACGTTCCCACCAATTCTTAATCTCCTACTCTGACATCATCTAGGGATAGTCATTTCATCAATATATGTACCGCCGAAAACATAACCAATGTTAATCAATCAGATTGCAAGGTTACCAATGATACACATAAATAATCATATAACAATAACATAACAAGAGACAAGAATGGTAGATAGAATAACATATTATATTACTCCAATACACATGTGGGTTCATACACTAAACCAAACCGAGTATCTATCCGGCTCAACAACCTATATATATGTTTACAAAACAGCTACAAAAACTACCTATCAGTTCAACCAACCGACATGACCTATGAGGTCGACCTAATCTACAATTAGTCTACTAGCGAGTCTAGTCGGCTTAGCTTACTAGCTCCTCCAACATAGTAGAAAATCACTATGCTATTTTTGGTCTTATAGTTATCTCTTCTCTTTACATTAATAACTCATATTTAATTAAATATGTATTAATTCCAATTTTTTGTTAGTTTTATGAACTTAATATTTTTAATAGATATTCAAAATTATTGATTCTATTAAAATTGGGATTTTGTAAGAGTGTCCAAAATGTTGATTTTCACCAAATTAATTGTTTTAATAAATCTTCAAACTTGTTAATTTTGATGAAATATTAAAATTATTATTATTAAAAACAACCATACCATCCACAATGTCCGCTCCCTCATTGAGCATCTTGTTCACTTCATTCTTGAATTTTCTCTTTATCTTCCATATTTTGAAAGTTTCAAAATTTGAAAGATCTAATTATCATATGTAATCAAAACATGTAACTTGGAGCTATAAGTTAAAAATGTTGTGGTTATTTTTTATTGTATACAATAATAATCCATTAATGCATTTGTTTTTAACCTTTCTCTTTAAGTTGGATCTTTCTTTCTTTGATAGTGATATGCAGTCATGGGTCTCTTGTATTGTCATGACTACTTATGATTGTTATTCTTATTAGGTCTCATCATCAAAATATAGGAAATATCCAAGAGAGAGGGTATTCTATTTAAAATTATTATGGGGGTTTCTAGCTACAACATTGAGAACTTTCTAACAACTATGTTAATAAATGAATAACCTTGATATTTTCATGGTTTTGGTAATTATTGTCATATTTATTTAACCTTGATATTTTCATGGTTTTGGTAATTATTATCATATTTATTTAACCTTGATATTTTCATGGTTTTGATAATTATTAGCATATTTACATGGTTGAGGAACTATAAACCATGGAATTGATGTTTTATGCTATTACAGTTTGGGAAGTGTTGAAATGAAAATAATTGATTTGAATTTATGCATTTAAAGTTAAGGTTTTAATACATTGTTTCAATTTGGGATTTGATGCATTGTTATGTAAAATGCAACCTTGGGTTTTATGAAAAGGATTAATGAATTATTGGTATGAAATAGAATTCTTGTCAATTTTCGCTATATATTTATTTGAGTATCACTATGAGAGACTCATTTATAGTTTTTTAATTATCAAATGGATTTAGGCAAGTACCATTCACCCATCCAAGTTCTTAGACCTAGATGGTGAATGGCACTTTCCTAAAGTCCTATATTTTTGCACACTAAAGTTATTTTTATATACTCCTATCACAAGGAGTGGGGTAGTATAGGATCCCTTTTTAAGTCTTTGAGTGATGGTTTCCATTTGGTTGTGAATTCCTAAGGTCTGGTTGTAATTCTTCTCTCTCATCCCAAAAACCCCCAAACTCTTACATCTAACCCCTATAATCTCTGAGGATAGAGTGATGAGTATTTTCTGATCACTAAAAGGAAACCTGTTATAGGTATGATTCGCAGGCTATGTATATTGACTAGGGGACCGTGGTTGTTCCATTATATGCCATGGGGTATAAGACGATTCCTATTACTTAGGAACTCAAGAACTGAATAACCTGCAGTTTCAGTAGTTCCAGAAGCAGAGCCTAAAGCAGCTGGGGTGGATCAGTTAACTTATCTTTTATTAATTGACAGAACTTTTCTCTTATACAAATTTTTATATTAATAATAAGCTCTGGCCCATTCTTGGAACATAAGGAATTTCATTGCCTTGGAGGAATTATAAATTCTAGGGCCCTGCTAGCCTAGAGCGTACAATCTAAATGAGCAAGGTGAAAAATCTTTGTCGGACATACAATTAGATATGAATAAAACAAAAGTGTTATTTTTACTTAACGGGATATTGTTTGGCATGCATGAGATGAGAATAATGCTCAATTTCATGGTGTTTTTTTACATAAATTTTAGCTTGTATTTATTACAAAATGTCCTTTTACTGTACTTGTAAAACATGAGTGCATTAAACTTCGAGATAAATAATTATGTAAGAATTTGGTGTTTTCATCACCTTTTTCAATTTAAATAGTTGGACTTTTCAACCTCGATTCTCCTTTCCCCATGCCAAATTCTTTTTTTTCCTGACAAATCTTTCAATTTTAACGTTCCTTCATTAAAGATACAACTACCTCATTCCCCTTAAATTTTGGAATAAATTTCTAGAATCCTCCTCCTTAATCCACATTGTATTAAATTTAAAGGAACTTGATCATTTGTAATTTTTCCTTTTGATTTGGAGTAGAATTGGATTACAATTAGATATATTAATAAATAGCGAAAGAAATGTGCCATAATAATTGGTGAAAAATTATTAATCCATTATCAATAATATATTCATACTGATGATAAGAATAAATAGAACATGGATGTAACCATTGTTGGGTATAGATATGTTCACACAAAACAAATCATCAATGGATAAGAATAACACTTCCTTAAGAGATAACAACTCATAAAGAGGTGATCTAGAACTTTGGGCTTGTATAGGGAGTTAAGAGATAATGATTCCCCCCTAGCTCATCAGTTTGAACAATTATACTAGCAAGGAAACAAAAACTAGTGCATAAATTGGTATCATATACAATTCTTCAATATGACACTCTTAAGATAAGCTTAGATGAAGAAACTAAAAAATCATATAATCTGGAAAATCATACTGTTCAAATATGTGAGATTGAATGCCTATAATTTTTGCACTGATGTGAACTTTAATATCTTATGAGAGCAAATTATGAGATATGAAACCTCAGCCAAAGAAAATTCATTCTCTGTCTCTCTCTCCAACAAGGAAACAAGAACTAATGCATAAATGGTATCATATCCAATTCTTTAATATGAAACTCTTAATATAAGCTTTTATGATTTTTTCCATACAACCACCAATTCTAGATGCTAAAAACCCATATAATCTATAAAATCACATTGTTCAAACATGTGATAAAGAATGACTATAATTTTTCCACTGATGTGAAATCCAATCTCTCTAATTTCCCCAATATTTCACTATGGACCACTCCATTGGAATAGAGAATTCAATGGTTTAAATTCACTTGGAAAAAATAAAGAAGAATAGTAAAGTGGTGAATTAGGGTCACGAGGAACTATGGAAAAACCAAAGTCCAAGGGAAAATTTATGGAGAAAGGAATCATTCTCTTCTAAAAATTGTCACGTCCCCACCCCTCATACTGGTGATGGAGAGGACACGACTAGGCTATTGCTGTTGTCAAATGGGTGATCTAACTCCATGAACATAAACATGAAATAAAATGCATTAATATAAAAACATACACAGATGCATAATGTAATCTACAATGAAAGCAAAAACATTCATTCAACCCATTCATCATGTTCATTTTAATTCATAAACAATTCATTGCAGAGATTAAATACACAAGAATACTTATCTGGAAAAGAAGTTGGCTTGCAACTAGCTACAACGCTGCAACGTTCCACCCAACCATAGGCTAGTGTGCTCATCAATCTCTCAACATCACTGACACCCCCGATCTGGGCATGATTCCACAAGGCACTAGGGAACAACAAACTTAGACACGGCAATACCATACATCCACAGTCAAGCCAACACCTCATTGGGTTTAACAGATTGTCTAGCCAAACTTATAATAAATTAGGGTTCATAGGCTGCTAAGGAAAACATATAACAACATAAGGGTTCCTTACACTTACTCAGCCAAGCCAACCTTCACATATATTCCCTTCATTGCAAAATACCATTGCTGGGCATGAAGGAAAACGTTTGACAACCACAAACAGAAATGGCAGGTGGGGAATGTCACGTCCCCGTCCCTCAACCAGCGAAGAGGACGCGACGAACATCAAAACATAGCCGGGAAAAGAACCCATGAACATAATCAAATGAAATCAATGCTGGAATTAAGCATACACAGATGCATTTATCTTCAATCATACAGCGGAAGCACACATACTCATAAACCAGCATTCAACAAGATCATTATAGTTCATTTAACATCAATATAAATTGTAGAGATGAAGTCTAGACAGCAGACTTATCTTTTGATGAAGAATTCACCCGCAACCAGCTACGTCGCTGCAACGTTCCACCCAACCATAGGCCAGCTTGCTCATCAATCTCTTAGCAACGCTACCACCCCCGAGCTGGGCATGATTCCTCCGGAATAAGGGTCAATTGCAGGCTTATACATAGCCAAGGGGCACAAACAACAAAACAACACAGCTGGGTTTAACAGGGCTTCACAGATTGGCCAAGCCAGCACATCCCAAGGGGACAACCACTGCATACCAGCAGCAAAACCACCCTTCACAGCCCTGTGAAGAAGGCAAGACAACCAGGGACAGCCCCAAACAATGGATGACCACAGCTCAAGTCCCATGGACGACACAGAGTTGTTCTTGGCCCTATCGTGGCCAAAAAAACTCAACCACTACATCCCAAACCAGGGAAACAACAATGGACAATTTTCACAACAAAATTAACGGCAACTATGCACAGTCCTAGAACAGGGAGACCCAGCCGACATATTGGGAATCAACGGTGACCCAAAATGAATTTCAGCACCCCAGCCTACAAAACGTGGGTGAAAACAACAGCAACCCAATACGTGGGTTAAAACCACAGCCGGCAAAACGTGGGGAAACAACAGCCCCAAACAAAACAGTGAGCACGGCTCTCACATGGAAAGAACACCCCAACCAGAAGAATACCTGTGCGTGGGCAAACAATCCAACCCAGCAAGGAAAAGAACAGACAATGGAGGCCCTGCGTGAGGAAAAACGGCTCCGTTTTTGCTCGTGGATGCACCACTAACAGGAAGGACGCAAATTTGCAGTTCGTGGGTGCTCAACAACTCGTGGGGAAGAGGAAGAAAACCTGCGTGAGACCAAAAACGCCCCCAAAACCTGTGCGTGAGGAGCCAACAGACCCAAAATCGTGGTGAGAGTCAACTCCCAAGGAAGAGTGCGTGAGGGAGAAGAATGGCAAACGTGGGTTGAGTGGGCATGTGGGTAAGGCTGACAGCCTGCCACAACCACCACCACCACTCCCAAAGGCATTAACTGCCTCAACCACCAGCAGCCATTACTCCTCAGCTACCCAATCAAAACATTAAAGAGGTTGACAAGGTTGGATGAGGCAAAAGGTGACAAACAACAAAGGTGGTGAAACATGGGTTTTCCCCCCATAACCAAGGTTTGACATCCCCCACCCCTTATCCTTTGGAACCATGCCCTTTTCATTCAACGTTGCACTGCCGTAGCTGGTTGTGGTTTATTTTAATTGATGTGCGTGTTTACATGATGCCGAATAGCACGAGATACCACCGGCAACTATTCCCATTGCCGGAACATACACAACTAAATCGATGGTGGGGCTTTTGCCGTTAGCTCCTCACCATGATTAATTACATTATATACATCATGCAAACGGGGTCGAAACCGGGGACATTACATTACCCTCCCCCTTGGAGTAACACCGTCCTCGGTGTTCCATTACATATATACAATACATATACAATTGCACATCAAAATTCAAAATTGCAGATCTATACCACGTTCAATCATCTTATTTGAACGTTCAAGACCAAGCCTCTCGGCTTCCATGGACTTTTCCTGCTGGTTCTCAGCTTCTAGCTGATCCCGAAGTTTAGGAACTTTGCGGCTATTGCCCTCATCATGTTCCCTCATCGGACAGTCCCGGCGTAAATGATGTCCTCCGCATCTCCAGCATCTCACTGGCTGCTTCATCTTTACCTGCTCAGTCTCCTTTGAGTCTTCGTTCCTGGACCGTTTCTTATCGGGTCGCTTGGACAATTGTTCCATTGCTGATCCACCTTCCTTTCCTTTGCCAATTGCTCCCAGAAGGCTTTTCACGTCCCTTTGCAAACCAATAGAGTCTTGCAAAATCTGGTGGTTCATTCCACTCTGCCTTCTCTGTATCCTGAGCATCTCCCCAAGATTTTCTTGGGTCTTGGCAATCACTTGAAGGAGACTTCCAGCTAAGTCCAACCAATTTTGATCTGTTGCCATGATCAATGTGCACCACCTGGTTTCAATTTTCACACCTGTGAAATGCACCATTGAAATTCTATTAGACCAAGCGTAATATAGATATTAAAATCAGTCAGTTAATTACCCAATTTGCATGACAGTCCAAGCCTCATCAAGGAGACTTTCATATCCTTCATGCCTTCCCCCAATAGGCACATGAGCTCATTCATGTCCATTCTTGGGTAGGGAATTAACTATTCTAGCATTCAAAAATTTGCTTAAGCAAATACACACATTTCATTCTCAATCATACATGCATTCAGTAATCTTCTGTTTTCACAATGCATAAACATATATATGTATATATAATCAAAAGGAAAGAGAGAGGAGTAAGAGATTTTCCCCTCTTTGTTCTGTTCCATCCTGGAACCCACACCATCGCTGTGGCTTTTCATGCTCTCAGCCTCTTTCACTTCACCGTGAATGCTGGACCAATCCTTCTTGGTCATGACACTTAGTGTCTTTGGTCTATTCCAGACCTCTAAACCATGGAGTCTCTCCACATGGTTTGTCTCGGCTGCTAGGACTCCCCCGTCTCACTAGCACCTTTTCATTACCGCTCATCCCGAGATTTCCAGGACTGTCGCATGTCCACATGCACCTCTAGGATGCTCTCATAGTCTTCGCTTCCAGCGACACCTATATCCAAACATTGATTATATTCACATGTTTAGTTTATTCTCATTAGTTTTATCTCTAAAGTAAGAGTTTAAAACATCATAACCAAATCATATACACGTGCATATTCATAAGCAAAATAATCCAATACTTATCTGTATTGTGCGTTTCCTCGTTCGTCCACAGGATCCTGCTTCGCTTTGCAAGCCTTGGGATCACCTATGGACTCAGATGTTAGGTCAGCACGCCGGCTGCTCCACAACATCAAATAATTAATGTTCAGCCAGTACATAACCATGTCAACTGGGCTTGGAACTTTATCATGACCATTTCCAGGTCTAGGATCTACTATGGATCCTTAGGCATATCACAGCCCATCATACACTTATGTCAACAATGACACATACACTTATATCAATATGCACTTATACCAACATACACTTATATCAACAATACACTTATATCAACCATTTACCTTTACCTTTAGCCTGTCAACACAAGCAACACAAGCAATACAAGCAAACTCATCAGCATCATTGCTCTAAAACTATAATCACATTTCATAACATTCACTATCGAATATTGAGACACCAGGAGTGCGTCCACTCCCCAGAGTGTAATCAATATTGAAAACCCCTTTCATGACTCGACATCGGAAAAGTGTGCACTCTCTTCCGGTGTGTGCCATGCAGGTCCTATTCATACTCAAGCAATCGGCCATCATGGAAATAAATCAAGCATGTTCTGCATATGGAAATTTAGTAATTAAACATGCATATTCATAGCAAGGGTTACAGAACACTTATCCATTTTCCGTCGCAGCATGCCTTTATATCTGTTAGGCACCGTCAAGGAACTGGGAAAAACTGAATGCTAAGTTGGTGAGCTCGTTGTAGATCTAGGAACACCCACACACACCCAGCACAAGGAATCAGTCCTTTCTATGCTACACAGTCCCTCAGGCCCTGCATTCCCCTCTAGTGCTATCCCGGGGTTGTGGAGAAGAAATTCAGCCCTCTAGCTCTGTCTGTGTGGTTTCCAATCACCAGGTTTAAGCAAACCAAGCCCCCATCCCTGCTTCCTGTTTACGTTTCATATCCACACATGTCCCACCGACATAACACATACCATCTCACTCATGTTATTACCAAACATGCAGTGTAGATGAGACATTTCAAAATTCCCAATGGCGTTTCACCCGAAACCCATTTCCAAGATAAGGGAAAACCTTCCCGTGAAGTTTGGCTTCTATAGGCCATCGCACATGGTCTTCCTGCAGTGTGTACTCCTGACACATTCATCAAATAGCCAAACAGTCAATCATTACCTGATACCACAATCCAAATTGATAGTTCCATAACCAAGCAATGACATTAGAGATCGAGTTCAATAAGAACTTGCGATTCTATCTACTACATAAATTGACTTGCTCAATTGTGGGTTTCCCGTAAGCAGCACTACTATGCTCATTATAATTTTATGCTTACTATCATAACATGAATACCCACTTACCATGTGTCCCTCCTGACACAATCTCACACAAGCCAACAATGATTAGTAGCCGTTAGTACTTCTTAAATCCGAAATTGACAATTCGAATCCTAACAACCTATTATGCATATCATATGGTATATTCAGGCATTGGTAAGGACCTTACCTCTCAATGCCATTCTCAAAATAATCTACCTGAAACATGAGCTTCCATCAACCAAACACTCGGTAAGTATGGATGCATATACTATCTCATTGCTACAACCATCAAGGAAGCATTTTCAGAATTTATAAAATTCAAATACTTCAAAGGTTAGTCACATCCGTGTTCTCAAAGCTCATTTACTTCGTGCAATCATTATCAGGCTAACATTGCAAGGTATAGTCATATCATCCATGCAATTAAATGAAAGTTTAGATACCCTTACTTCACAGGCGTATCATTCATACCACCTTGCTCTTCAATAGAGCATTTCTGGCAGCCAATTGATCATGACTATCCTGCATTCATAGCAACCTTCGAAACAATTCCAGAATTATCATTAATTCACCATTTCAGTCATTAGTTAGTCCGCATACCACATGCATTCATCTCAATGCATTCATGCCGTACATCACAACATTGCACCTACACTTATGCAATCAGTCATTCACACCCTTCATATGCATACATCCATTGCATAATTATAGATTCATAAAATCTTTCTAATGCATATCCATTCAACGCTACCTTGCATTGATTCAGGAATACTATGCATTCAACCATACCATGGCCTAACCATGACTACCTCATATAGGATGCTTTACTATAATCGATATCATTAGCATGTATAGGCATGACACCTTTCTACATTCCAATATTCACATGGTATAAGGTCTCTTACCTGGACCAATCCATGGAATTTGTCATAAGCAACTCTTACCTGCATGGGTCTTACTTACACCCTTTCCATGACCAATTTAGTTGGTCCTTTGCAAGAGATTGCAGCATTTGCTCACCAACTATTGTCATGGACTTGTTTCCTTATCCCTTCTCCATAGGGTTGCTGGTCTCATTCCTCAGCATCAGCAACATATTCCTTCAGGTCCATGTCATCGTTGGTTTTTCCACTAATGCCAACATCAAAACAATGATTATCATTAGTGGTTCATTATAAATATATAATTTCCAATATTTTTATCGATCATGCAATATCCTATGCATGCAATACATATCTCCATGCAGTTCAAGCATAAACTTAGGAAATGTAGTTAAAATAAGCAAGATAGGGTCTAATGAAAACTTCCCTTTCAGATCCCTCATCTTCTCATGGAATCCCTTTTCCACAAAGCAGCTGGTTGACTTCATAGTCCTTGCTGCCCCTGGGCATGCAACCGTCCAGATTTGTCCATTTGATAACAGCGGCCATCCTTAGCACTTTTCTGCTTCATGCTTAGATTCTGGTCACTTATCCCTGTTCCCCACTGGATAAGCTTTCCAATGCCTGTTCACATGCATCATTCCGACCTCGGATGTGAAAACCACACCCCTTCCAAGAATGGAGACTTTCACTAATCTCGGCACTTTCATTACACTACTGCAAAGTAGAATTTTCACAGTCTTCTAATGGTCTCAGAGCCATTTTGGTAGTTGCATTTTCGGCATCCCTTTTGTCCTTTGTGAAATCCCTCTGATTCAAACTCTTGCCCAAAACACAGGATTTTCCTTCTCACAAGAATGACTGTCTCAAGGGACGACGGGGGTCAAGGGGGCTTGCCCCCTTGTGGCTTCCGCCACTGCAGGGTGGGTCGAGGGCAGCGCCCTCGTTTTTTTTTTTTTTTTTGTAAATTGTTTGTTTTCGCGCAATCTAGTGCATTAGCTCGCTGCCTCTTTTCTCATTTTCAACCCTAAAAAACAGCTGAAAAATCCTTTTGAGAATAGTTGAAATCAGCTCCTAAATCAATCTCCCAGCCGCAACGTCGGCTCCCAAATCAATCTCCCAGCCGCTGAATCGGCTCCCCGGAAGCTCTATCCTTCCGCAACAGCGGCTCCATGGAAGTTCCAACCCTTTCGACGCCCGTTCTTCCTTGGACGAACTTTCCACATCGGGCGTCGGCTGAATCTTGGATCGGAAGTCGGATGTCTTTCGCTTCCGCAACGACGGCTCACCCGGACCCTTCCTTCTTTTGTAGAATCGGCGACCGAAACCTTTCCGCAGCCGCAACGGCGGACGGAAAACTCCACCAACTCGTCCGTAACAGCGAACGCCCGCTTCGCCGGCTCGTCTGCTTTGACACTTGCAACGTCGGACGTCGGCTGACTCTCGAAACATCGGGTGTCGGACCATTCTCCATTCCGATCGTTCCGACACTTAGCCAAATTTTCGATTTTCCAAAATTTCTTCTTTGTCGGCAATCGGACAACTCTCGCATCTGATGCAGGATTGCTTCGCCATCTGCAACGGCGGACGGAAGACCTTACCAATCCTTCCGCAACGGCGGAATTTTACTTCGTTCAATGGCCCGACCGTTCCATACTTAGCCGGATTTTGAATCCTTTATGCGACGTCGGCGATCGGACGAATCTCGATTCGGATGCGAGATCGCTTTTCCGCCCGAAACGGCGAAAGTTCCACTTTGCGAACCCTTCCGCAATGGTGGACAAGGGACTTCACCCACCCATCCGCAACAGCGGAAGTCCACTTCTCCAATCCTTCTGTAACGGTGGAATTCCACTTCCTCCAGTGGTCCGACTGCTCACACTTAGCCAAATTTTTCTGAATCCATCTGCTCACTGCTGAACAGAGAAGGTAATTCTACCTTCCGTCACTGCACCTTCTTGGCCCATAGAGGCCCATTGTTGCAACCTTCGCTCTGATACCATTTGTCACGTCCCCATCCCTCAACCAGCGAAAAGGACGCGACGAACATCAAAACATAGCCGGGCAAAGAACCCATGAACATAATTAAATGAAATCAATGCTGGAATTAAGCATACACAGATGCATTTATCTTCAATCATACAGCGGAAGCACACATACTCATAAACCAACATTCAACAAGATCATTATAGTTCATTTAACATCAATATAAATTGCAGAGATGAAGTCTAGACAGCAGACTTATCTTTTGATGAAGAATTCACCTGCAACCAGCTACGTCGCTGCAACGTTCCACCCAACCATAGGCCAGCTTGCTCATCAATCTCTCAGCAACGCTGCCACCCCCGAGCTGGGCATGATTCCTCCGGAATAAGGGTCAATTGCAGGCTTATACATAGCCAAGGGGCACAAACAGCAAAACAACACAGCTGGGTTTAGCAGGCCTTCACAGATTGGCCAAGCCAGCACATCCCAAGGGGACAACCACTGCATACCAGCAGCAAAACCACCCTTCACAGCCCTGTGAAGAAGGCAAGACAACCAGGGACAGCCCCAAACAATGGATGACCACAGCTCAAGTCCCATGGACGACACAGAGTTGTTCTTGGCCCTATCGTGGCCAAAACAACTCAACCACTACATCCCAAACCAGGGAAACAACAGCGGCCCAATTTCACAACAAAATTGACGGCAACTATGCACAGTCCTAGAACAGGGAGACCCAGCCGACATATTGGGAATCAACGGTGACCCAAAACGAATTTCAGCACCCCAGCCCACAAAACGTGGGTGAAAACAACAGCAACCCAATACGTGGGTTAAAACCACGACCAGCAAAACGTGGGGAAACAACAGCCCCAAACAAAACAGTGAGCACGGCTCTCACATGGAAAGAACGCCCCAACCAGAAGAATACCTGTGCGTGGGTAAACAATCCGACCCAGCAAGGAAAAGAACAGACAATGGAGGCCCTACGTGAGGAAAAATGACTCCGTTTTTGCCCGTGGATGCACCACTAACAGGAAGGATGCAAATTTGCAGTTCGTGGGTGCTTAGCAACTCGTGGGGAAGAGGAAGAAAACCTGCGTGAGACCAAAAACGCCCCCAAAACCTGTGCGTGAGGAGCCAACAGACCCAAAATCGTGGTGAGAGTCAACTCCCAAGGAAGAGTGCGTGAGGGAGAAGAATGGCAAACGTGGGTTGAGTGGGCATGTGGGTAAGGCTGACAGCCTGCCACAACCACCACCACCACTCCCAAAGGCATTAACTGCCTCAACCACCAGCAGCCATTACTCCTCAGCTACCCAATCAAAAGATTAAAGAGGTTGACAAGGTTGGATGAGGCAAAAGGTGACAAACAACAAAGGTGGTGAAACATGGGTTTTTCCCCCATAACCAAGGTTTGACATCCCCCACCCCTTATCCTTTGGAACCATGCCCTTTTCATTCAACGTTGCACTGTCGTAGCTGGTTGTGGTTTATTTTAATTGATGTGCGTGTTTACATGATGCCGAATTATAATGTGCCGAATAGCACGAGATACCACCGGCAACTATTCCCATTGCCAGAACATACACAACCAAATCGATGGTGGGGCTTTTGCCATTAGCTCCTCACCATGATTAATTACATTATATACATCATGCAAATGGGGTCGAAACCGGGGACATTACAGGGAAAAGCAACCCAGGAGAGAAAATCATTTTAGGGAATGTCCTTGGACTTCACAGAGGTGAAAACAACCTCTATTCACACCCAAAACGTGGGTCTACCTTCTCAGCCATTGAACTCTACACAAATGAGCTTTCAACTTGGAGATAATGAGAAAAATGCAAAAATTCGTGAGGGAAACGCTCAGCAAACCTTGACCACATGAGGAATGAGAAAAAACCCTCTCCAAACCCCAAAAACGCAAATTTCTGCTGCATTTTCACTTAGCCACACCAAAAACGGGTTTTTTTCTAGCTGCACATACACTCAGCAACCCCAAAAATGACTTTTTGGCTATGGAGAAAAATGGGTAAATTGCAGAAACATGGAGGAGAACTCCCAACTTACTCACAGGGGAAAAAACAACCTCCTCAAACCCCAAAATCGTGGCCCCTTCCTTCCCATTCGCCCCAGCAACATCCAAAACACATTCTGGGTATGGAGAAGGGAAGGAAACGATAGCCAAACCATGGAGGAGAGAGAGCTCAGTCTCTTCCTACTGCGTGAGGGAGCCAAAAATCCATTATAGTGGGTGAGAAATGAAATTCATGGGTGCATAATGGCTTGGGCATGCCTTCCCAAGATTTTACTTGCCCCACAAATCAAAAACACACTTTCCAAAATTAGGTGACTTCCCAAATTTGAATTTGACCTCCATACCTTTCCCATCCCAAGGAAATAACTTCTTCAACCACTTCTAGATGACTGGGCACAAAGGAAAAAATGGGTAGTTGACAACTTATGGGTTTTCCCCTTGGACATTTGGATTTTCCCCATAGGCTCAAGATTTGAATAATTCCCCCTCCCTATTCCTTGTAAAAGCATGCTCCCATCTCTTTAACGTTGCGGCGCATAGCTAGTTGTGGTATTTTTTTATTAATTTTCATTTTAAATGATGTCTCAAGCATAATGCGCCTGGCTAGAACATAAACCATTGACATTGAGTTTAATTGCGGATACATAAAATACTAAATCCATGGTGGGGCATTTGCCTTTAGCTCCACACCATGATTAAATACAATATTTACATCATATGCAATTCAATACCACGGGGTCGAAACCGGGGTGTTAAAAAATCAATTTTATTAATATTTTGAGAGAATTTGGACAAGGAAAGTGCATTAGTGGTGGATTGAGTCCAAATATGTGGTGTAACTCCCATCCAAGGTGGAAGCAATCCTCTCATGAAGGCATATCAAGGTTTGTAACTACCTGGGATAAAAATATCAATTATATCACATCTATGATAAGAATCAAGTCCTATGACATCTTACGACAACTTATGACAACATATGACATGTTGTAGCTCCTAAATTTAGCAATGGAGGGCTCTAGAGGAAGATAAACCTTCCTAATTCGAATTTCCAAGAAATATGAAGGTAATATTTGGTCAAATAACATTAATGAGGAAGTAAATGAGTTCCAAGGTATCATTCTTGGTGATGTATATGTAACTTCGGAATGTATTCACTTGTATTTCTTATGTATTGTAACCCGATATTTATTCTGGGATGTATTTGTAATGTACTTGAGTCATGTCATGCCCCGATGTTCCGATTGGGAAGATCTATAATGTAAACAAGTCATGTCAAGTCATTGTGGGTAACCCTCCTATTGTCTAAGGGTTAAAGTCCCCGCAGTTTCGGGGCACTAGGGTTATTAGACTCTCCTAGAGAGGTTGGCCCTAGTAGGTTTTTAGTCATGTCAGGATTAGTATAGATAGAGAGCTATCCTCTCTATTTAGTACACAACTCATACACACTCAAGTGTAGCGCATAGTTGAGGAAGGAGAAGACACTAGGGCTAGATAGAAAGAAGGTTACTGCTGTCGGGAGATCATCTTACTATTTTGGGGTTTTACTTTTGGTGCTGATTCTATCTTTGAGGAAGTTGTGGGGTTTTCTCCATTTATGGTTTCCCCGAGGAAAAACGCTGTGTTCATTGTCTCTTATGTTTGATTGTTTTGCTTGTCGTTCTCTCAGTTAAATATCCTAATGTTATACTAGCTTAATGTTAAAAATCTAACAATTCTCTCATGAAAATAACATTTATTAATAATTTTGTGAGAGATTCTAAAATGAGGGGGGAAGGGCCCAATGGAGTTTATGAAAAAGATGCAAACCTCTTGGGAGAGATCTTTTGGAAAATTTACTTCTAATTTGGAGAGATCTTGTGGATTTCATAGCTTGGGAGATCATCCCCTTGCTAGCTTGGGAGATGTGCTCCTTCACTTTTTGAACTAGTTTCGATAGTGAGAGATTCCACCCTAGATGCACATTGAATGCGGTTAAAATATTGTAAAAAACAATGATATATATATATATATATATATATATATATATATATTAAACTACAGGATATTTGTTATCATTTCCTTGAGTTTCTCCAAGCACCTGCACTAAGGGTTCATTCTTGATGTGTCTTGCCATGGTTTTGGAGGGGGGATCATTCCCCTCTAGCTCCAAACAATGATCAATACTTTCATTCCCCCTTGATCTCTTTGTCCCCTAAGCCTCGAATATGGAAACTTATTGAGCGTTTGTTACGAAATTAGATGAAATCCTCAAAGCTAAGATGGACCCAACCTCATTTCAAAGAATGAGTCACATCTTAACAGAGAGGGTTCTAATCAGTCAATTTACGAGGATGTGGCATTTTCCATCTATAGTGGATAACTAGTTTGACAAATCTTTGAGACAACTTATCAATGGAAGTGTAGCTCTTTATGCCTATGATAAATGATATTTTTTTTCATTTCCAACTAATAGATAATAGAGATTTAATCTTTCACATAGGACCTTATTTTTTTGGATCTTGAGCATTGTATCTCAATCACTGGACCCTTGAATTTGATCCTGAGGATGAAATCCCCTCTATGGTGCTAGTATGGGTGTGGGTTCCTCATCTCCCTCTCTCTTACCCAGGGGATGATTGTATAAGATCCATTGGAAACTCATTGGGTAAATAAGTGTATTGTTCAGTTCCTAAAGGTAAATATTTTCCATGTGCAAGGATTTGTGTTGAAGTGGATCTTGAAAAGGAATTGCCAGCTGAAATTTTTCTCACCCATGGTTCCTGGTCTCATAATAATCAATTAGACTATGAGAAGTTAACTTATTAATGAAAAATATGCCATGAATATGGTCATTTTTCTATAGATTGCAACCAGGATAAGCTAGATGGAAACCTAGAAAACTTGCTTGAAGAGGAATGGTAGACTCAAAAAAAGAAAGAAGCTCATAAAGGGATCCCACATATTTACAATTATACTAAGGTGTCTTCAAGACAAGATGTCTATATTGATAACCAATATGATATTTTGGCCTTGACTCAAGAGGAATCCTCTCAATATCCAAAATATCGTCTTCCCATGCTCGTTGATCCAAATCCAAATAAAAGATAAATATATCCTCTAGTGAGAGCCCGCCTCTTCCTACAAGATAGAGAGGAGATACAACTAGATTGGGCGCATTGTTTTGTCAAATAATGGGTTATATGATAGTCTCAAATGTTACACATCAAGAGGAAGTACATTTAATCATAGAATCTCCCAATTTTGTAAATTCTCTTAAAAGACCTTTTCTTTAAAATCAACCCTCTGAGAAAAATATTGGAATTGCAACATGAAGTAAATATGTTCATAAAAGTGGAAAATACATAAGTGAAGTTACTGAGGGGAACTCGCAGAGACGATGATTAAACAATGATTTAAAGAAAATCAAGAAGCTAAGTTTGCTCAAGATCTTCGACAAGGTATTCAATATAGCTTGTATAAGTATAAAGTAACCAATGGCTATACAACCTCTAAATCCCACCAGCAAGGAGGAGATAAGCCCTACCCTTAAAAAATAATGAAGGTGGTTTCTTTGAATTGAAGGGATTAGAACCTCTAAAAAAGTTTTGGCAATGAAAAATCTCGCTTGTTTTGAAAAACCTCTCATTATCTACATTTAAGAAATGAAGATGGAGGAGTAGGTAACGTTAAATATTAGAGCAAAGATATGGAAAAATAGTAAGGGATTATTTTTAACACAAGTGGAGAATTAGGTGGGATTTTTACAACATGGAATCCATCTTGGCTTGATCTTATTTCATCTAAGGAAAGACAATCTTATATTCTCACTTATTTCAGGAAAAAACGAGGATAGATCTACAATAACTGTTATCAACATTTACTGTCTAGTGGTTTATGGAGAAAAAATATCTTCTAGAAATATTTGTCTCATCTTAAAAATCAAGGTTATGCTAACTGATGTGTGATTGGGGACAATTTAATACTACCCTTTACAATTATGGAAAAAGAGATGGAAGCTTTTCCAAAGACCCTTTCTAGGAATGAATGGAGTATTTTATTTCAATTTGGAACCTTTATGGTGCCAGTAAGGGTGTGGGTTCCTCATCTCCCTCTCTCTTATTGGGGGGATAATTGTATAATATCCTTTGGAAACTCATTGGGTAAATAAATGTATTGTTCAAATCCTAAAGGTAAGCATTTTCCATGTGCAAGGATTTGTGTTGAAGTGGATCTTGAAAAGGACTCGCCAACTGAAAGTTTTCTCACCCATGGTTCCTGGTCTCATAATCAACAATTAGACAATGAGAAGTGAACTTATAGAAAAATATGCCATGAATATGGTCATTTTTCCATAGATTACAACCAAGATAAGCTAGATGGAAACCTAGAAAACTCGCTTGAAGAGGAATGGTAGACTCAAAAAAAGAAATAAGCTCATAAAGGGATCCCACATATTTACAATTATACCGAGGTGTATTCAAGACAAGATGTCTAGATTGATAACCAATATGATATTTTGGACTTGAGTCAAAAGGAATGCTCTCAAGATCCGAAAGATCGTCTTCCCATGCTAGTTGATCCAAATCCAAATACAAGATAAATATATCCTCTAGTGAGAGCCCAACCCGCCTCTTCCTACAAGATATAGAGGAGATACAACTGGATTGGGCCCATTTTTTTTGTCAAATATTGGGTTATATGATAGTGTCAAATGTTACAGATCAAGAGGAAGGACAATTAATCATAGAATCTCCCAATTTTGTAAATTCTCTTAAAATACCTTCTCTTTAAAATCAACCCTCTGAGAAAAATATTGGAATTGCAACACGAAGTAAATATGTTCATAAAAGTGGAAAATACATAAATGAAGTTATTGAGGGGAACTCACAGAGACGAGGATGAAAAAATGATAAAGAGAATAAAGAAGCTAAGTTTGCTCAATATCTTCGACAAGGTATTCAATATAGATTGTATAAGTATAAAGTAACCAGTGGCTCTACAACCTCTAAATCCCACCAGCATGTAACACCCCGGTTTTGATCCCGTTTGTATTAAATGTATATGATGTATATATTGTAATTAATCATGGTGTGGAGCTAAAGGAAAAATCCCCACCATCAATTTGGTTGTTTTATGTTTCAGCAATTGAAATCGTTGCCGATGGTATATCGTGCTATCCGACGCATATTAATTATGGCATCATGTAATTATGCATTTTAATTAAAATGAACCCCAACCAGCTATGTCAATTCAACCATAATGAAAAGGGCATGATTTTTCCTAAGGATAGGGAGGGAAATTATTTAACCCTTGGGAGCCATTGGGGAAAATCCAAGTGTCAATTGATAAACCCTTTTAGCTATCACCCATATTTTTGTCTTACTCACCTTTCCCTTTTCTCAATCAGTCAACTACCACATTAAAACCTCTGTTGTTAGTTGGGCAGTTATTGCTGGGAAGTAGTGTGTGGCAGGACTGTCAGTCCTTTCCCACACACACACTCCACCAGTAGACTCTTTCACCCTCACGTGGGCATTCTTGCATTCCTACCCATCCTCACACAGAGACGGTCGTTTCTTCTCCGGTTGCATAGGTCTTGGCATTTTACTCAGGCAGAGAGCTGGGAGAGCGGCCTCACAGGAACGACTTTGCTGTGTGTGTGAATTTTGTGGTTGGGGGATTTTGTGGTGTGTGTGCATTTTCCATCTCGGATTTTTGGTCCTGTGTATACGTTCCCCTGTCCATGCTGAGATTCTGATCTCCTCTTCCAATTTCGGGCTATGTAATTCATGTTGCTTCAGTGGTGAGATCGGGGCTATTTTTTCCCCATGAATTTTGGTTTGCTGTAGGTTCTTATTGAGTCATTTTGGCCACGATAGGGCCAAGAATGACTTAGGAATCAAATTTCCCAGTCAGGGCTGCGTATTACCCAAAATTGTCACCTTGGGTGTTCTGTGGTGTTTGATTTTCTTCCCTAGAGTTGTGAATTGTTTGTTTTGCTGTGTGTATGAAGTGGTTGGTCTTTGGACTATGTTGGAGTGGGAATGAAGGCTTGGTATGCTTGATAAAGCTAGTGTGTTTAGGAGCCACA
The DNA here is from genome assembly GCA_001517045.1 of Pseudotsuga menziesii. NCBI lineage: Eukaryota > Viridiplantae > Streptophyta > Pinopsida > Pinales > Pinaceae > Pseudotsuga > Pseudotsuga menziesii. Next base: position 390,206 of record LPNX010943866.1, read on the forward strand.
TAGACAGAGCTAGAGGGCTGCCTTTCTTCTCCACAACCCTTGAATAGCACTGGAAGGGAAGTTAGGGCCTAAGGGATTGTGTAGCAGAGAAGGGACTGGTTCCTTGTGTTGGGTGTGTGTGGGTGTCCTAGAAGTCAGGCTAGTTCTAGTGTAGGTGTCCTTAGCTCTTCAATGAGCCCACTAGCTTAGCATTTAGCTTTTCCCATCTCCTTAATGGCCTGATAAAATCAACTGTGTTGGCTTGGCTAATTTGTGTACCTTTGGCTATGTGTGAGCCTGCTTAGTTCCTTATTCCTTGGGGAATCATGCCCAGCTAGGGGGTGGCAGTGTTGCTGAGAGATTAAGGAGCAAACTGGACTATGGTTGGGTGGAATGTTGTAGTGATGTAGCTGGTTGCAGGACAAGTTGTTCATAAGATAAGTATTCTTGTGTTGAATCTCTGCAATCATATTTGATGTTTAATGAATTATTATGAACATGTTGAATGCCTGAATGTATGTTTTGCTTCCACTGTATGTTGAATAATTATGCATCTTTGCATGTTTTACTTCAAAGCATTTCAGTTTTTATGTATGTACATGTTCATGGGGCTAGTTACCCGGATAGTTAATGGTATGGTAGTGTCCTCTTCGTCAGTCGGAGGGTTGGGGACATTACAGTGTGGTATCAGAGCTCATGTTGCAGCATGGGCCTCAATGGGCCGTGAAGAATCAGTGACAGAGGCAAGTTACCCTTTTCCCAATAGGGGAAAAATGAGAAATTAGAGAAAATGACAGGAAAATTTCAGAAATTTTTTCTAAGTATGAAAATTATTAGATGGCTTAGGCTGAAGCCCATCCAATACGTTGGATGACTTAGCCGGAAGCTCATCCAATACACTGGGTAACTTAGGCGGAAGTCCACCTGACAAGGAACAGGTAGAAATAATTTCGAAAAGTTGTCCAAGTTTGAAATTTGTCGGTGGTCTCGGCTGAGGCGAGACACCACCGACAAGGAACCGGAGAGAAAGACCTGAAAAATTTTCAAAAAATTTTCAAAGTGTCAAAAATCGTCGAAAAGTGTTTGTTGAAGTAGAGCCAAAGCTCTCGGCTGGGAGGAGCCGAAGGTCTCAGCCAGGTGGAGCCGAGGTGTCGGAAAGGCTCGCCTAAAGGAAGCCAAAGCATCGGAAAAGGATAGATGATCGAGCAACCGACGTGGTGGCAGAAGAAAAAGGAAGATAAGAAGAAAAATTCAGAAATTTTTCTAAGTACGAGAAATCTCAAAAGAAAATAGAGGATCGGCCAGCCGATGTGTATCGGAAGCTAGAGGAAGATCGGTCCGAAACGTCGAAAGAAAATAGAGGATCAGCAAGCCGGTGTGTGTTGGAAGCTAGAGGAAGATCGGTTCGAAACGTCGGAGGAAAATAGAGGATTGGTCAGCCTATGTGAGTCAAAAGGCAGAGGAAGAATGATTCGATGTGCATCGGAAGACAAATGAAGATCGGTCCACGGAGGTATTGGAAGCATTGTCAACTAGTGATCTGATACATCGGATGGCTAGTTGGGAAGAGATCCGATATGACAAATTTTTTTTTTTTGAGTTTTAAGTGGGATTTTTCAGTGGATTTCAGCAGTTTTTAAGTGGATTTATAGGGCTGAAAAGGAGGAAAATTCTGTGTTTTGGGAAAAGTTGTCATTTTATGATTTTTCCAAGAGAAGGTAAGTAATTATGATTTGGGTAAATGTTATGCAGCTAACAATTGTGTTACTAACATGTTTGCAGAATCATAGTCACCTTCAAGGGAAGTATTCCAGGTAGTGCGGTTTGGTAAAGTAAGTTGTGGTTCAACCATGAGGACCCGTGACGGATATGATGCTCGAGATTCCTATGAGTGTGCACAAGATGCCATGGGAGAAAATTTCCAAGTTGGAAATGATGACATAAAGTCTAATGGAAGGAGATTCCAAGAGACACTGCCAGATATTGTGGCCACCATGAGAAGCTTGATTAAATCCCAGGAAGAGTAGCATCAGTTGAATGCTGCTATGTTGCAGAGTTTGACGGACTTGCAAAGAAAGATAGACTCTGGACAGGGTACAATAAAACCAGAAGGAATTAAGAGCAGTACTAGGAGAAGAAGAAGGACTTCTAGTAGATCATCTGACTTAGAAGAATCCAGTGGGGATTCCAGTGGGGATTCAAGATCTTCTTCTCGTAAGGGAAAGAGAAAGAAGCACCATAGGGATCACTCTCGGGATGAATTTAAGAAGGATAAACCTCCTACATTTGACGGTGAAGAAAAGACTGAGCAAGAGGATGAATCTTGGCTTCTTGGGATAAAGAAGTACTTCCAAGTTCAGGATTATTTGGGAAACATGAAGGCAAGAGTTGCCATATTCAATTTGAATGGAAGAGAATCCATTTGGTGGGAACACTTCAAGCACGTAAAGAGGATCAGTGAAAGGAGACTTACATGGAAACAGTTCAAGAAGTATTTCAAGCAAAAGTACCTCTCTGACAGGTATTATGATGACAAGATTAAGGAGTTCCATGAGCTGATATTGGGACAACAGACCATGGAAGAGTATGCAAATAAGTTCTTGGAATTGTTGAGGTATGTCAGGTACATCAAAGATGAAAAAGTGAAGGTCCAACATTTTCTGAGTGGATTTCCCTAGTCTTACAAAGACATAATTGAGTTTTATGAACCTAGAACTCTTGAAGAAGCAATAAGGAAGGCTAAGTATTGCTATGAGCAAAGAAAATAAACTTGATTACCATAAGGCATGGAAGGACAAGAAGAATGAGAAGTTTGACCAAAGAAAGAAAGGTTTCAAACCTTCTAACTTCAGGAATCAGCAGAAGCAGCCATCCCAAGCTGTGAGTAAGCCAGTTGGAGTGATAGGAGAAAAGCCTAAAGATCCACAACTGAATAGAGGACCACTCCAATGTTGGAAATGTGGAGGACCCCACATGCGCAAAATTTGACCACTCGAGAATGAGAGTTCAAGGCCAGCTTACAACATTCAAGAAGTAGACAGTGGGTCAAGTAGCAAGGGCCGTCCCTAGGATTTATGCAGCACTGGAGGAACGCCAGGAAGATCACCAATCAACTGTGGTTGAAGTGGTAGGTAAGATTGTTGAGCAATCTGTTTCTATTTTGATTGACCTTGGTTCTACTCATAGTTACATTACCCCTAGAGTAGTGGAGATTTTTGCTTTTAAGAAAGTAACGCATAGAAAATCTTGGTTAGTTCAGCTAGCCACTGGAACTAAGAGAAAGGATAGTGAAGTGGTAGAGAAATGTCCATTGGTCATGAATGGATTGGTCACTTGTGTAGATATGAATGTTCTACCACTTGCTTCCTATGATTTTCTCATTGGAATGGATTCGTTAGAAGCTCACAAGGTAAAGCTTGACTGTTATAATAAGACTTTCGAATGCATGGATGAAGAAGGGAACCTGGTAGTGGTAAAAGGTATTCCAAAGGTGATTTCAGTAAGGCAGGTTTCAGTAATGCAGTTGAAGAAGTTCTATAGGAAAGGTTGCCAGTTGTATGCAACTCATATTTTGGAGGCAACAGGGGATGAAAATCCTAGGCTGGAGGACTATCAGGTGTTACAAGAATTCAAAGATGTGCATCCTAATGAGATTCCAGGGCTTCCTCCAAAGAGGGACATTGATTTCACATTTGAACTTGTGCCAGGAGCAGCACCAGTGTCCAAGACACCCTATAGAATGAGTACATTAGAGATGCTAGAACTAAAGATGCAACTGCAAGAGTTGTTGGAAAAGAAGTATATCAAGCCGAGTGTGTCTCCTTGAGGAGCACCAGTTCTATTTGTAAAGAAGAAAGATGGTACACTCAGGTTGTGTATTGATTACAGACAATTCAACAAGGTTACTGTGAATAATAAATATCCTTTGCCTAGGATTGATGACCTCTTTGATCAAATGAGAGGAGCAAAGGTATTTTCCAAGATTGACTTGAGGTTTGGTTACCATCAGGTGAGAATCAAGGATGAATACATCCATAAGACAGCCTTCAAAACAAGGTATGGACATTATGAGTTTGTAGTGGTACCGTTTGGTCTCACAAATGCACCAGCTACATTTATGTGCCTTATGAATAGTATCTTCAGTAGGTATTTGGACAAGTTTGTTCTTATTTTCCTTGATGACATTCTTATTTATTCTAAGAATGAGGAAGAGCATGAAGAGAATTTGAGATTGACATTGCAATTGCTTCGGGAGCATCAGCTGCATGCAAAGCTGAGCAAGTGTGACTTCTATAGAGATAGAATTCAGTATTTGGGTCACATTATCTCAAAAGAGGGTATATCTGTGGACCCTGAAAAGATTGAAGCCAAGCGAGATGGCTGGAGTTTTTATGTGAGTTTGATTTTGAAATCAAGCACATAAAGGGAAAAGAGAATAAGGTAGCTGATGCACTCAGCAGGAAGGTGTAGGAAATGCATGTGGCATCTCTTAGTATTTTCCAATCAAATTTGAGGCAGCAGATTGTTAATCATACTGCTGGAGATGAATTATATGAGTTGGTAAAATACAAATTGTAGCAGCAAAGTCTTGAGAAGAGGTATGAGGGATATAAATTGGAAGAAGATGGACTTCTGACTAATAAAGGTAGAATTTATATTCCAAATGTAGCAAAGTTGAGGAGAGTTGTTATGGATGAAATCCATCAAGCTCCGTATTCTGGTCACCCAGGACATGGCTGAATACATTTCAAGGTGCATGAAATGTAAGTAGGTAAAGGTTGAGCATCAACACCCAGCGTGTTTGTTGCAGCCTTTGCCAGTTCCAGAATGGAAATGGGAAGTTATTTCCATGGATTTTATTACAGGATTTCCGATGAATTGGAGACAACATGAGTCCATCATGGTTGTGGTGGACAAGTTGACAAAGGCAGAACATTTTATACCGGTTAAGTCTACGCATAAGACTGATGACATTGCAAAGATCTTCATGAAAGAGATTTTCAAATTGCATGGATTTCCTAAGGCAATAGTCTCTGATAGAGATGTCAAGTTCACTTCCAATTTTTGGAAGGGGTTATTTGCAGATTTGGGTACGAAGCTAAAATTCAGCTCTGCATACCATCCTCAGAAAGATGGGTAGACAAAGAGAGTTAATTAGGTGCTTGAAGATATGCTTTGCATGTACATGATGGACAAACCAACCAAGTGGGAAGATTACTTACACTTGGTAGAGTTTGCTTATAAAAATGGACAGCAGACATCCTTGGGGATGAGTCCATATGAAGCTTTGTATGGAAGAAGGTGTAGGACACCAGTGACTTGGGATAATCCAGTGAATAGGGTCGTGCTTGGTCCTGAATTGCTCAAAGAAATGGAGCAGGAGGTTGTAAATATCAGGCAGAATTTGAAAGCAGCACAAGACAAACATAAAAGCTATGCAGATAATCATAGGGTGAACATGGAGTTCAGTGTTGGGGATCATGTTTACCTTAGAGTGAGGGTAGAGAAGAGTTCCTTGAAGCTTGGAAGTTGTGCCAAGCTATCACCAAGATATTGTGGGCCGTTTGAAGTGCTTGAAAGAATAGGGCAAGTTGCATATAGACTTGCATTTCTTGCTAGCACTAGAGCTCATAATTTTTTTCATGTTTCTTTGCTTAAGAAATATGTACATGATCCTAACCATGTGATAAATTGGGATGTGATTCAGGTGGAACCCGAGGGAGAGTTCCAAATCGAGCCAATGCGCATCCTCAACAAGAAGGTCACAATGCTCTGGAATTGAGCCATAGGGCAGGTAAAGGTGCAATGGGAGCACTACGGGCCTGAAGAGGCTACGTGGGAGCTGGAGGATGCCATGCGATTGGCACATCCATTTTTGTTCAATTCTGTAGAACACTGAGGCGATACTAGTGTAGCATTTTGTTCAATTTTGTAAAGCACTGAGTACAGTGCTATTGAAGGGGGAGGGGAATGTAACACCCTGGTTTTGACCCCATTTGTATTAAATGTATATGATGTATATATTGTAATTAATTGTGATGTGGAGCTAAAGGAAAAATCCCCACCATCGATTTGGTTGTTTTATGTTTCGGCAATCAAAATCGTTACCGATGGTATATCGTGCTATCCAACACATATTAATTCTAGCATCAAGTAATTATGCATTTTAATTAAAATGAACCCCAACCACCTATTTCAATGCAACCATAATGATAAGGGAATGATTTTTCCTAAGGATAGGGAGTGAAATTATTTAACCCTTGGGACCCATTGGGGAAAATCCAAGTGTCAATTGATAAACCCTTTTAGCTGTCACCCACCTTTTTGTCTTACTCACCTTTCCCTTTCCTCAATCAGTCAAATACCACATTAAAACCTTTGTTGTTAGTTGGGAAGTTATTGCTGGGAAGTGGTGTGTAGCAGGATTGCCAGTCCTTTCCCACATGCACACTCCACCAGCAGACTCTTTCACCCTCGCATGGGCATTCTTGCATTCCTGCCCATCCTTACGTAGAGACGGTCGTTTCTTCTCCAGATGCACAGGTCTTGGCATTTTACTCACGCAGAGAGCTGGGAGAGCGGCCTCATGGGCATGATTTTGCTGTGTGTGTGAATTTTGTGGCAGGGGGATTTTGCGGTGTGAGTGCATTTTCCATCTCAGATTTGTGGTCCTGTGTATATGTTCCCCTGTCCATGATGAGAGTCTGATCTCCTCTTCCAATTTCGGGCTATGTAATTCCCGTTGCTTCAGTGGTGAGATAGGGGCTGTTGTTTTCCCCATGAATTTTTTTTGTTGTGGGTTATTATTGAGTCGTTCTGGCCACGATAGGGCCAAGAAAGACTCAAGAATCGAATTTCCCAGTCAGGGCTGCCTATTACCCAAAATTGTCACCTCAGGTGTTCTGTGGTGTTTCATTTTATTCCCTAGAGCTGTGAATTGCTTGTTTTGCTGTGTGTATGTAGTGGTTGGTCTTTGGACTGTGTTGGGGTGGGAATCAAGGCTTGGTATGCTTGATAAACCTGGTGTTTTTGGGAGCCACATAGACAGAGATAGAGGGCTGGATTTCTTCTCCACAACCCCTGAATAGCACTAGAAGGGAAGTCAAGTCCCGAGGGACTATGTAGCAGAGAAGGGAATGATTCCTTGTGTTGGGTGTGTGTGGGTGTCCTAGAAGTCAGGCTAGTTCTGGTGTAGGTGTCCCTAGCTCTTAAATGAGCCCACTAGCTTAGCATTCAGCTTTTCCCAGCTCCCTAATGGCCTGATAAACCCAACTGTGTTGGCTTGGATGATTTGTGTACCTTTGGCTATGTGTGAGCCTGCTTAGTTCCTTACTCCTTGGGGAATCATGCCCAGCTCAGGGGTGGCGGTGTTGCTGAGAGATTAAGGAGCACACTGGCATATGGTTGGGTGGAACGTTGTAGCGACGTAGTTGGTTGCGGGACAAGTTATTCATAAGATAAGTATTCTTGTGTTGAATCTCTGCAATCATATTTGATGTTTAATGAATTATTATGAACATGTTGAATGACTGCATGTATGTTTTGTTTCTGCTATATGTTGAATAATTATGCATCTCTGCATGTTTTACTTCAACTCATTTTAGTTTTTATGTATGTACATGTTCATGGGGCTAGTTTCCCAGATAGTTAATGGTATGGTAGCATCCTCTTCGTCGGTTAGAGGGTCGAGGACGTTACACATCAAGGAGGAGATAAGCCCTACCCTCAAAAAATAATGAAGGTAGCTTCTTTGAATTGAAGGGATTATAATCTCTAAAAACGTTTTGGTAATGAAAAATATCTCTCTTTTTGAAAATCCTCTCATTCTCTACACTTAAGAAACGAAGATGGAGAAGTAGGTAACGTTAAATATTAGAGCAAATGTATGGAAAAATAGTAAGGGATTATTTTTTAGCTCAAGTGGAGCATTAGGTGGGATTTTTACAATATGGAATACATGTTGGCTTGATCTTATTTCATCTAAGGAAATAAAATCTTATATTCTCACTTCTTTCATGAAAAACGAGGATAGATCTACAATAACTGTTATCAACATTTACTCTCTAGTGGTTTATGGCGAGATCTACAATAAATGTTATCAACATTTACTCTCTAGTGGTTTATGGAGAAAAAATATCTTCTAGAAATATTTGTCTCATCTTAAAAATAAAGGTTATGCTAATTGATGTGTCATTGGGGGAACTTTAATACTACCCTTTACAATTATGAAAAAAGAGATGGAAGATTTTCCAAAGACTCTTTCTAGGAATGAATGGAGTATTTTATTTCAATTTGGGACCTCTATGGTGCCAGTATGGGTGTAGGTTCCTCGTCTCCCTCTCTCTTACTGGGGGGATGATTGTATAAGATCCATTTAAAACTCATTGGGTAAATAAGTGTATTGTTAAGTTCGTAAAGGTAATAATTTTCCATGTGCAAGGATTTGTGTTGAAGTGGATTTTGAAAAGGAATCACCAGCAGAAAGTTTTCTCATCCATGGTTCCTGGTCTCATAATAAGCAATTAGAATATGAGAAGTTAACTTATAAATGAAAAATATGCCATGAATATGGTCATTTTTCCATAGACTACAACCAGGATAAGCTAGATGGAAACCTAGAAAACTCGCTTGAAGAGGAATGGTAGACTAAAAAAAAAGAAGCTCATAAAGGAATCCCACATATTTACAATTATACTGAGGTGTCTTCAAGACAAGATGCCTAGATTGATAACCAATATGATATTCTAGCTTTGACTCAAGAGGAATCCTCTCAATATCTGAAAGATCATCTTCCCATGCTAGTTGATCCAAATCCAAATAAAAGATAAATATATCGTCTAGTTAGAGCCTGCCTCATCCTACAAGATATAGCGGAGATACAACTAGATTGGGCCCATTGTTTTGTCAAATATTGGGTTATATGGTAGTCTCAAATGTTACAAATCAAGAGGAAGGAAAATTAATCATAGAATCTCCCAATTTTGTAAATTATCTTAAAAGACATTCTCTTTAAAATCAACCCTCTGAGAAAAATATTGGAATTGCAACATGAAGTAAATATGTTCATACAAGTGGAAAATACATAAATTAAGTTACTGAGGGGAACTCGTAGAGACAAGGATGAAACAATGATAAAGAAAATCAAGAAGCTAAGTTTTCTCAAGATCTTCGACAAGGTATTCAATATAGCTTGTATAACTATAAAGTAACCAGTGGCCCTACAACTTCTAAATCCCACCAACAGGGAGGAGATAAGCCCTACCCTCAAAAAAAATAATGAAGGTGGTTTCTTTGAATTGAAGGGATTAGAAGCTATAAAAACGTTTTGGCAATGAAAAATATCTCTCTTTTTGAAAAACCTCTCATTCTCTACATAGCAAGAAACAAATATGGAGGAGTAGGTAACGTTAAATATTAGAGCAAAGATATGGAAAAATAGTAAGGGATTATTTTTTAGCTCAATTGGAGCATTAGGTGGGATTTTTACAATATGGAATCCATCTTGGCTTGATCTTATTTCATCTAAGGAAATCCAATCTTATATTCTCACTTCTTTCAGGAAAAACGAGGATAGATCTACAATAATTGTTATCAACATTTACTCTGTAGTGGTTTATGGCAAAAAAGTATCTTCTAGAAATATTTGTCTCATCTTAAAAATAAAGGTTATGCTAACCAATGTGTGGTTGGGGACACTTTAATACTACCCTTTACAATTATGAAAAAAGAGATGGAAGCTTTTCCAAAGACCCTTTCTAGGAATGAATGGAGTATTTTATTTCAATTTGGAACCTTTATGGTGCCAGTATGGGCGTGGGTTCCTTGTATCTCTCTCTCTCTTATTAGGGGGATAATTGTATAAGATCCATTGGAAACTCATCGGGTAAATAAGTGTATGTTCATTTCCTAAAGGTAAGCATTTTTCATGTGCAAGGATTTGTGTTGAAGTGGATATTGAAAAGGACTCGCCAACTGAAATTTTGCTCACCCATGGTTCCCGGTCTCATAATCAACAATTAAACTATGAGAAGTGAACTTATAAATGCAAAATATGCCATGAAGGGATCCCACATATTTACAATTATACTAAGGTGTCTTCAAGACAAAATGTTTATATGACCAAATAATTGGCTGCACTCAATCCTTTGACTAGTTTACACACCAGATATTTGCTTCTCATTTTTCCATTCCACATATGACCGACCACAATATCCTTGCACCACTTTGCATAAAAAATGCACCAAAACATAGTGGAAAGCCTTGGATTAATATAAAGAACAAAAAAGAATTAAAATAATATTACATTGTTATATAAGAAAAACTATAAAGCAATTACTAAAACTGTAAATATCAAAGCCAATAATAAACAATACTTCTTAGTTAACAATGTTGAAAAGTAGAGTGCCACCCAACACAAGAACATTATATTTCACATAATATTTTTTTATAGTAACATAAACTAGACCACAAACAAGAACTTCTTTCATACAAAATCCTACAAAATTACTATAATAAGAACTACACTACATGAAAATAGTCAAATATGCTCAAAAAGCCAATAAGAAGGAATAAGCATAGCTTGACCCTAAAATAATATTATAAAATTGTCTTAAATAATGCAATACATAAGCTAAGGGTTCAAAACTTCAAGCATTTTCAAACAAAAAAAACTATGAAGTCATAGTCCTCATATACAATAAATTCGTGGAAAAATATACACAGAACAATGAAAACTATGAAGTCAGACTCCTTTTTTAATTTCATCTATCTCCCTTTGTTCTTCATATTTTTTGATTTTTTCTTCTTCTTACTCTTGCTTTGACTGATCTCACCAACCACTACATTACCCTGAATCACATGGTTCTCTTTAGGCTCAGATTCTCTTGTGTAGGTTTTAGTCTCGTTCTCTGCACTTTCAGATTCTTGTGGGTTGTTCTGATCAGTCCGTTCTACTTCATGGTTATTGTTGTCACTTGCTTCTTCTTCCTTTTGGGTCCCTTGATTCTCTGCACTTTGAGATTCTAGCATGTTGTTCTTATCAGTCAGGCATTCTTCTTCACTTTCAGATTCTCATGGGTTGTTCTAATCAGTCCCTTCTTCTTCATGGTTATTGTTGTCACTCATTTCTTCTTCCTTCTCAGTCCCCTAATTCTCTGGACTTTTAGATTCTGGCCCATTGTTCTCATCTGTTCCTTCTTCTTCATGGTTATTGTTGTCGCTCAGTACTTCTTCTTGCTTCAACAATTGATTGGTTACATTAAGCATAGTTCTCTCGCTCTCTCGATTCTCTCCACCTTCATTTTCTTGGGCATTGTAATTATGACCAGTTTCTTCAGTGTCTTTTTGCTTCTCGCTGTTGTTGTAAGTTGGGATGTGCCTCTTCACACTCATAACAATAGTGCTCTCGGTTCCCTGATTCTTTCCCCATTCAAACATTGGCGCGTTGTCTTCTTCGTTATCGTTACCTCTCTCCTCTTCCTTCTTCTTGTTGTTATTTGGGCTGTGACTGGTCACATTATTCACTGTTGTGTCGGTTTCCTAACTCTCTCCACGTTTGTGTTGGAAAAATGTAATTACTCGCAGATCCGTACCTGACTCTCAGTCGACTCTGTCAGAGTCTGTATCAGTCAAGATCTTGTTGGTCAGTCTGACAAGAGGGTAGAGTCCACGATTCGACAATGTAAACCAATCGAATTTATTTTTGAAGCTAAGTTGTTAGGTAGATAGTTATTATAGTATTTAATGGTGAGTCATTCGACCCATGTAGAAGAAATCTTTAGGATGCTTATAAATAGAAGAAGCAAATTGTAAATTAGGTTAGAGAGTTAAGATAGAGAGTCAAGAGACACACACAATAGAGAGATAGAGGAACTCAGGGTGAGAAAGAGAATTTGAAGCTCAATATTCTGTGTAAGTGATTCAGTCGAAGAGCTGAAGCTTTGTAAAAGGATCAGTCGGTGAGCCGACAAGTCTGGACTGACAAGTTTGTAATACTTTGTTATTTCTGCATAAAATATATATATGAAATAGTTTATGGTTGAATGTGTTTATTTGGCTGCACAATATTTCCAGATTTACTCGGGTAAATGTCTTTTACAATTACTGTTAAGTGAAATATCAAAGAACCCATAAATTTCTCACCGCGTGAAAGTTCCAAGGTTTTACGACACATCGGTCAACTCAAGTCTTCCTACATATTTGGGCATATGTTTTATGAGTTATTTGGATTTGTTAATGTGTCTATTTTACTTCATATTACTCGCAGGTGAAAAGCATTTGTAATTTCTTAAGTCTCTTAGAATAAGAAACATACTCTGTAGATTTCGACCAAAGTGAGCTGACTTAAAAGGTCGGTTGAGTCAGCTGACTTGAGAAGTCGAAGAGGTCACCTAACTTAAGTGGTCGAAGAGGTGAGCCGACTTGGAGGTTGAATTCAGCCGAATTCGAACCGACAAGTAAATTGAAGTAAATCAGTTGGGTATAAAGTTTGACCAAAGTTGATAGACTTGTCTAGTTGGGAGATAGACAAGTTTCACCCGACAAGTGAAAAAGAAAAAGAGGCCGCCGTGAAAAGTGAAAATTAAATTTTAATATTAACTAAGCGGTAAACTCAAGTTTAGTCGGCTTGGTTTTGGCTAACTGGTATCATAGCAAGGTTTATATCAGCCCAATATTTAGGAAAGAATTCTTGTCTTAAAAGGTGGAAATTAATTTTCTAAGGAAAGTTAATTAAAAATTAAAATGGCTTCCACTTTTGGTTAATTGCAAACTGAAATTTTTACAGGAAAGAATTATGAATATTGGTATTTAACTATGAATGATTTATTTAGAGGTCAAGATGTCTAGGAGATAGTCCAGCATGTTTATGCAGAACCATCAGACATGACAGCATATAGCAATCTCACACAGGCTGAGAAAGATGTCTTGAGAGAATAGAGGAAGAAAGATGGAAAATCTCTAGTTTTACATACATCAAGCTATGCATGAGATCATACTCCCAAGAATAGCAACAAAAACTAATGCTAAGCAAGCATGGGATACATTGGAGACTGCCTATCAAGGTTTGGAAAAGGTAAAGACATCCAAGCTACAGATTCTGAGAAGAGATTTTGAATCTCTGTCCATGAAATATTCAGAGAATGTAGACACATTCTACACTAGAGTTGTTGGGTTGATAAACCAATTGAAATCTCATGGAGAAGCCATAGAATACCAAAGGGTTGTTGAAAAAATTCTCAGAAGTCTTCCCCCAAGATTTGAAAACTTGGTTGTGACCTTAGAGGAAC